>SPJY01025704.1:3542257-3739057 GCA_005191435.1 Raddia distichophylla | reverse complement strand
ATATATATATGAAAACGGAATGGGACTCCATGGAGTCAGTGCTCCATTCCTTGTTGCCGTTGGATTTCATCAAGATTCGTGCACACAAAGTAATTACATGCACGACAATACTATCATTTGCCATATAAAGGTGTGAATGTAATAACTACGTCATTAATTGTTTATAAAGAAGGTACGGAGCATAGGCTCCATGGAGCCCCAAGTATTTTTACTACACACACACACACACACACACACACACACACACACACACCATCCACAAGACGCTTTGCTGCTAGCGCAATGTATATATAGATAGATAGATGCGCTTTGACCTTGGCGGTGTGGATGCTGGGGTGTAACGCCCAACCTAGGGTAGCGTCGCCACCGTCATGCAATCATTGGCGAGGCACGAGAGAGAAGGATTGCGGAGGAAGAAATGTTTCATTTCTCTTTGATAATTCCAATGCCATAGTGGCATAAATACTCTCTCACATACCAGCGGTGTATCTAGAATTTTATTTTTGAAGATGCCCCCAACAACATGTGCCACCCCCACTAATGATTGCTTTTAAGCAACATCATTATAATTTTTATAATGTACAAGTTCCTTATATTCTTATGAATTGTTGAATTTTCGTCATATTTTTCTCTCGAAATCCTCAATAATTTTCTAGCCATTAGATGAAATCATTTGCAGCTAAAAAACCTATTTTCTTTTAAAATTGGGCAATACTTTTTTTTTCTAGTGCGTACCACCACTTTGCCGTCCTCTAGCCGAATGGCCTTATAGTATCCGCAGCACATTCATTGTCATGCGCCTGTATCATCGCACTGCACACGCGTCGCGCACTGTGCACGCGGCAGTGGGATGCTAGGCCCTATAGCGACAATAATTTGCCGGCACTTCTGGGGATGCTCTTACCAGAGAGAGAAAGTAGAGACTTGAGGAAAAGGAAAACAAATAAAGCTATTGATAAGAGAGAGCATGACAACTAGACTTCGAGAAGCTGAGCTGAGCACACTAGCAGGCTTGAGAAAAGGAAACAAAAAAATAGAGATGAGAAATAGAACACAGAACCTCTATTGTGGAGAGCAATAAATCCATCCACTAAGCTAAGGCTAACAATATAATGGCACTTGTTTTCAGATGGTTTTATAGAGGTGCTACTAATAACCATGTTATAATCCTGCTTCTCCAAAAATTTTTGGGCCTGGCACCCCACCTGAATCCAATGGGCCCGTGCAACAACGACCTAGGACCAATACCTACACAAGCCCACTACCCACATTTTATAATTCCTTTTACTTGTTGGCATTGCTTCTTACCGCGCCTTGCTGTCCTTCAATAGTAATAGACTAATAGTGCTAACAATGTCGCCCAGCTTGTCCCCAAGCATTGGCATGTTGGTATCGATGATGAAAAACCTCATAATCTTTCAAAATTGTGAATTTTGCCGGAGTCGCTAGTCCATGATTGCTTCCAACTCAACATCCTTTAGGTCCAAGGCCATGGAATGTGGAAGCTCATTGTACACTAGAGTATAGTTTGGGGTGAACTGTTTCGATTGAGATACTTGGAGCATATGATGTACATTGCTTACCTCCGTTAGATGATAAGTTGTGCCAATTTTCTCTAGAACCTCATGGGGACCAAAGTATTTGAAGGTGGATAAGGGTGTTTGGAAATAGATGCCTGCACGTAAGGTTGTATTTTGAGCAATATCTTTTCCCCCACTTGAAAGTTTTATCACTTCTTTTCAAATCAGCATAATGCTTGAATTTGTGTTGGTCCCCATCCAACCGTGTTGGGGATTGGATTGCGTCTGGCGACGTCATCTGACCTCGTCTTGTGAGTTCAAAGTGGTGCCTTAGGCTCAAGCCTAGGAAGAGCGCGGATTGCTTCTCTGAAAGTGTTGGGCTTTGTTTATTCTGGCCTGAGCCATCTATGGCTAGGGTCCCAAGAGTCCCTGGTTAGCTCCATCTCGAAACATTGCCCTTAGTAAGGACCATCTCGTTTGGGCCTTATAGGCTCTGGATATGGTAAGAGTTGTGCATTGGCTGGATGATATTTCCTAATCGGTGTATTATCATTGTTTCCATGGAAGGATTAAATCTATCTATAGGATTGACGTGGTGCCCAAGGGCCAAGGCAATGCTGCACCGGTATGGAAGAACTTAAGGCGTCTTGGAGATCAAGTTCGACTCGTATTTGGCAAGAACTATATCGACCTAGAATTTGATAGCCGACATGTCGACACTATATATACCCACTGTATTGGTTTTTCTAAAAGGTCTCAACACAATGCGCACACATCCAACTAACATAGTCTTGCATACACCCTTTACAAATGCAATTCCTGGTGAGATTTGTTCTCGTTTACGTAGCCCGGTCTTGATCTTGACACTTTCTCGGGAGGTGTAGATTGAGACCGCCCTTATACACATTTCTCATATAAGGTTGCCGCAGGGAAGAGCTCTAGGAAAACCCTTGAGCTCATCATGGACTCAAAACCCATTCCTGAGTCCTTAGCATATCGGATCTTGGAAGTCCACAACTCGGCTTCTAAGCTAGCACACGGCTAGTGCTCCCGGCTGGTTCTCGATTGGCCTGAGCTTGCTCTCTGAAGCCTTGGGACCTTGGATCCTCGTCTCGCACATCAGCTTAATCTTTAGAGGTTTGATGTGCAAAAACTCTTCCTTCGATAGTGATCTGGATGTAGGTTCGGTGCTAGAGTATGTCTGGGAGATTCTCCCGGTTCTCTTCCCTGACAACCTATGAGCCCTAGAGAAGTTCGACATAACTGATTATGTGATTGACTCCAATGGTGACTCAGGATCGTGCAATGATACAATTATGATGTTTTGAGTAAACTCTCAACCGCGACAGGTCCTTATGGCCGGGTTAGCAGGTTCCGGGGACCACGAGCAACTCAACAATGCTCCCATTGTGGTTATCGACGACTGTCATTAAACCAAAACCAGTCGATTCATGACAGTGACAACACCCACACTCCCACAAAGCCCACCGCACGATAGCTTGATGCTTCCTTCAGAATACGATAGGGTAAAACTTGGCTGACGTCCACACACACATGAGGATAGGTTGCTAGCCTCAGTAGGCCCCTTCTGCCTTGAGGCTCCATCAACTCGACTACAATACTTTTGCGCCTGGCAGACTACTTCTCACTCGGTTGCTTTTGAACAGATACAGGATAGTGGGTACGAAATTGAGGCTCTCACCAAGACTTTTTATGATTATTAGTGGAACCTTGGAAACATAGACCCTATGGTCATGGAGCTGATCTTCCTTGAAGGCATAGAGATGCTCTCTGCCAATCTTCATGAGTAAGTTAAGAGTGCTTCCCATGTGGCAAACGACGAGCACGAAGCTCAGAGTGCATCGCACAAGGATCCACTGAGCCCAAGTCACTCTAGAGCAAGTTGTTGAAATCCCCAAGATGTCCACGATTGACGTAGTGAGGTGATGATTGGTGTGACAGTGCTAATCATGATGATTCCTATTGTGAGCTAAACCGTTCCCGTGGTCAACCCCCTAGGGGAGGTAGCGGGGGCCAACGGAACCGAGAACCTGAGGATGCCAGAAGTTCTACATTCTTAGGACTCTGATTCAATAGTGTCTAGGCTCAACTGCCCCGATGGCGAATGCTAACCCACTGAGGCAAAGTGCCTTCGCATGCCTTGGACCCGAGACTGCCTGCTAAAGCTCGAGGACTTTCTTTGGTTGCCCAATGTTATTTGAAGCACTAGGCAACATAGTGTGTCAAACCAAGTTCAAGCCTAGCCACATCGAGAGGTATGATGGTTCTAAGAATCCTGATATAACTCATCTTTGAGAAGTGTATGCTCGGTGTGAGATCGGGGATATTGCTCGGGTACTCGATTAGTTTCATAGGGATCGGTTGAAACCCTAAGAAAATCAAGTCCATCATAAACATGAAGGCCCCGACCTATAATAAAGAAATGCAGGTGCTCAACAGCTAGATGACAGCATTTGGCCACTTCATCTCATGGCTCGGCGAGCGCGGGCTCCACTTCTTCCAAACCTTGTGCAATCAAGATGACTTTGGATGGACAGAAGAAGTAGACAACGCCTTCACGGAGTGAAAAAGATACATGTCCGAGTTGCACGTGCTAACAATACCCAGAGAAGGAGAAGTTCTGCTCTTGTAACTTGTAGCAACCCTGGGTGTAGTTAGCGCCGTCCTAGTTGCTGAAAGGGACGCAGTCCAGAGACCGGTCTACTACATGAGTCAGGCCCTCCACGGACCTGTAGAGAGCTACCTCGAGGTCCAAAAGGTGCTCTATGCGCTGCTTGTGGCCTCCAAAAAGCTCTGCCACTACTTTCAAGCACATCGGATCATGGTCCCAACAAGCTTTCCACTAAGGGAAATCCTCGTGAACCCCGACATCAGTGGTCGTATCGCCAAGTTGGCTGTCAAGCTGTCCAAATTCGTCATCGAGTTTAGGTGACGCAATGCTATTAAATCCCAAGTACGCGCCAACTTCGTTGCTGAGTAGACTAACCTAGGCCCACCCACAACTTCGTTAGAGAATCTGAGGAACGGAAAATGGTCCATGTATTTCGATGGCTCTCAAGCTTAGAAATACTCATGCCTAGCGTGGTCATCTTATCCCCTTATGGTGACAGGATCAAGTATTCTATCCAACTACTCTTTGGTGTAACCAACAACGGTGTGTAGTACGAAGGCCTCTTGGCCGAGATCTAAGCTTGTCGTGCTCTTGTTGTCCAAAGGATGAATGCGAAAGGGTATTTGCAACTAGTCGCCAGCCAATATAACAAGGAGTTTTGAGTGTATCAATGACTCAATGGCACATAATCTGGCCGAGGTGAGGAAGCCGGAGCGGTACTTCAAGCAGTTTGAGATGTTGTATGTCCACTGGAAGTACAATACTGTCATGGACGAGCTCGCAACCCTAGCAACTTCACTTTAGTCCGTTCCTCCTGGAGTGCTCGTCAAGCACCTTGCAAAGCCCTCCATCACTCCTATAGAGGAGTCACTAGAGATGAACAAAATGTATCCTAGCTTTAGTAGGGGCAAAAATGGATGAAGCCATTCATCCAGTAATCGACCCATGGGACACTGCCCGAGCTAGAGGCTGAACTGAAGTAGCTTATCAGACGAGCTCTACCCTATCGTCTAGTAGACGGAGCCCTATATCGTTGAGGTAAACTTAGAGTTCTCTCCAAGTGTATCCCCCAAGAAGTGAGATCACCTCATTAAGGTCCTCCATAAAGGTACGTGTATCTCTGCATCCCCAACGTTAGTGGGCAACGCGTTTCAGATGGGCGCCTATTAGCTCATGTTGGCAGTCGTTAAACCCCAAAATTATACGCCGACATAAGCAACCATTCTGGTAATTTGGGGGAAAATCAAGGTTTATGTATGAATTTATTTAAACTAATAAAGATCTACAAGTTTTGGTGAGATTTTGTCCTTAGGAACAAGCTGGGAAAAACTAGAGCTGAACCGGACAAAAGAGCCGGTCGGCCGGCCGACCCACTTTAGTCTTCAAATCGGCTGATTCTTCTCTTGTGATCCAAGAAGCACACAAGGAGGCCATCCCTACCATCCACAACTGTCGGTTTGATCCAAAGGCTTTTCAACTGCCATGCAAAACCAAATGAGCTTTAATAAAATGCTAGAAATGCAAATAGCTCAGTTAGCTGCTTCAATGCCTACATCCACTCTGGGAAAGTTTCCGGGAAATCCGGAGCCTCACCCAAAGGAGAATGTTAGTGCTATTGGGACGAGGTCAGGAAAGGCCACCCGAGACCCGCCGCATCCTAACCATGCAGGAGAGCAGCACGATACCCTTGATCCGATCACTGAGGAGATTGAGGACGTTGACGAGGCACCTCATGATGAGCAGCCAAAGATGACTTGAAAGGGAGAAAACCATGGAACCAAAACCAATCCCGCATAATTTTTAGATACCCAGCTGCTGCCTTTTCCGCATCGTCAAAGAAAGCCAACTGCAGACATGCAGTTTGGCAAGTTTGTTGAGGTAATGAAACAACTATATGTCAACATTCCATTGCTAGATGCAATGCAGGTGCCTACGTGCGCTAGATACTTGATGGACATCCTTAACAAAAAACACCCGTTGCCAACTACGGAGATTATTAAATTGACCGAGGAATGTAGTGAGGCGATCTTGAATACTCTCCCTGAGAAGGACCCTGGCTATCCGACTATTTCATGCTTTGTTGGTGCAAAAAACATCGAGCGTGCTCTATGCGACCTATGAGCAAGTGTTAGCATCATGCCTAAGGTAATTTATGAGAAATTAAATCATTCAACTTTGTCTCAACTACCATGGCCCTGTAGCTCGCGAACCAATTGGTCCGTCGTCCTATTAGAATTGCAGAGATATACCAGTAAAAATCCAAAATTTCTTGGTACCCGTGGACTTTATGGTCCTAAACATGAAGGTAGATACTAAGACGCCTCTCATTCTTGGGAGACCATTCTTGAGTATGGCTAATGCTAGCATAGATGTTGGTACGAACGAAATTCAGTTCAATATCAATGGCAAGGATGAAATATTCAACTTCAAATCAAGGGTTCAACAATGTTCTAAGGTACGTGTTTATTATAGTAAAAATCCAAAACACGCGCAGAACAAGGCGAAGACTATACCAAAACCTCTGGTGGGTAGTCTCATCGCGACAATGAAAAATACTCTCCACCTGTTGTCTGAACCAAACTGGCGGCCATATTGTAAGGGCAATTCAAAGAAGAAAGACGCAAACAAGCCTCAAGATAAGGAGTGGAAGCAACCTGCGGTCAAAATTTTGAACCCACAGAAAAGGTCGACGCCATCCGAACAATCTCGACGAAAAAAGTATAACGTAAAAAGGAAATTCAACCAGCCGCGATTTCAACTTCGGCCACGGAAAATTCTCAAGAAAATTGAGGTATGGAGGCGGTCCACCTTGAGGACTGAGAAAAATTTCGAGACCTCACCGGGAGGTAAGCCAGAATTTACCCACTTGCATTCATAATTAAATTTTGCATATCCATATAGCATATTTACCTTTTGACTTAAAAATTTATCTTGCATTTAAAAAAATTGATTTTTGGGCCAGCCGACCCCACCTGGGCTGGTCGACTCATTCAGGTCGGCCGATTGCACCCATGCCGGCCGACCCCCTCTTTTCCTCTCCACCTCTCATGTCATCTCACACCCACTATCCAACTTACATAGCATGGCATCTAGGCAATTAGTTTACTGTTTTTGCATGAAAAATTAGTGCATTTGCATGCATGCCTCCCGCAGCTATAAATTAATGAGGTGGCTCGCTGATCAGTGCACCTCTCAGGAGTGATTGCATGATCTCACGGCTGCCCTCTCCATCTCTGCAAAATAAATCCCTTGATCACATAGTTTTCAAATAAGCTTGATTAGTTGCATGACTCAATAACTTTGGCAAAATATTTTGTGGTGGCAACTGCTAAGCCCTGCAAGGACTACTGACATTTTGACAACTGACCGACTAATCTTTGGATAGCTAACCCTTTATTATTTGTATATCCTTTAGATATTCGGTCTTAACCCTATTCGCAAAAAATATGTCGTGGTATGGTAAGAGTGGCAAAAGCATTGCTAAGGGTGACATGGGCATTCACACGAGATTCAGCTCATCCAGCTCCGAACGGAGCCATACACTGGAGCCATACGCCAACTGGGATCCTCGACAATAACTCTTGGGAGGATGTGTCGATGGATTCATATTATTCTAAGCACCACGCTAGCTAGCATTCCGACTCAGTTGGTACTCAAGGGGCCCATTCTATTTAAGACCATCCGGTCAGGATCTTGACCTTGGAAGATCATATCTTCCTCCAAAATGCTCGGAAAGCACAGATGTTTGATGCACTTAGGAACTGGACATTTCAACATACTCGAGCATACGACCTGATGTTTTTGATTCAGACTGGTCTCCTGGATGATTTCACTGAAGCTTTCCACGCGGTCGGCTGGACCAGCTTTGTGTCCATCATGAAGAAAGGTTCACTTCTTCTAACTCTTGAATTTTTAAGCACTTTGCATTCTCAAAAATGGAGCCAGGTTCAGATTTAGGCTTTTTAATGAAACATTTGAATGCTCTCTAGAAGAATTGACTGGTTAATTAGGTTTTTCTTGAGATGCAAAGCTACGCCTGAAAATTTAGGAGGCTTTAACCGTGATGAATTTTGGCTTTCAATTTCTGGCAAAGTGTATAGTGGAACTCCTCGCATGAACGAAATTTATAATCCCACTCTATGGTTCATGCATCATTGGCTTGGGTAATAAATTCATGAAAAGATATGTGCATTGTGCGACTTGATGAAATGCAATATCTATTTTCCATGGTTAATAGAAAACCAGTAAATCCAAATTTGAACATGGTAATTCACTGGTTAGAGAAAAAAATTTGGCGGGAGATATACACTGCACGTCTTTCACCACCCGCATTGCTGAGAATTTGGGACTGCTAGGAAATGCCCAGGTAGCCTTCCTAGAAACAGAATTTCCATTAATAGGAAGGACCACTTTTTGAAAAGGCATGTTTTGAGGGCTGATCCTGATGGAACTCTATTGTTGAGAGCCATGTGGAGAGTACCCTGGTTTGATGATGAATATATGTGACAAGATGGAATTTTAAGTGTTTTGAAGAATTTTTTAATGGTGCATTTGTGGAAATTGCTGTGGTATTGGATCCGGACCATTGTGCTAAGTTTGGGCTAGGTAATAGTTTTGGACGGACGTGATCCGGTGGAATTTGTTAAGCTGAGACGTGGTGTGTTAGGGTTTGTTAATTGTGGTGTCACGAATCAATTATGATGTTAGTAATTTTGTGATGGACTAAACTTGCAGGAGAGGTAAGGTGTGTTGGTTTCGTGTGTGTTCACCTTACTGATGCAGGCATCAGCGGGTACATGGCTGACACTTCACGAGGACAGCTAGTGATGCGCTCATGGGATCCCGATCTTCTGGTGAGGGGATAACTTCGATTTAGACGGAGGATGACTTTGACGATTCGGCTAGAAGCACACAAGGATAAGCGCCCGCAATCGCTAAACCACACTCCTGATTGTTATCAACCGTGCCAAAGCCCGGATGACCTGACCACGAAGTTCTATCCTTGCAAGCAATCAGAGGACTCTCAACAACAAGGGTAAAGCACACACTAGAATTGAGGTTATGAACTTGTTTACAACTGCTCTTGCCGAGAAAGTAGAACAAGCGATATAGTTGCACACATGGGGGCAACTGATCTAAAACATAACATAAAGAGAAATAGAAGGAATTTCCCCAGTATATATATAGAGAGAGATGACTGGAAGGAGGTGCTCTCATGCACTAGGAATACATGGAGACTCAGCCCAAAGTAATGGTGATGCAACACCCAAGAAGGCCAAAAGACTGGTTCTATCCATGAGAAATTTTTGACTTCTGTGGCCAACTACTTCGGAATTTGAAGGTGTGGTTGGATTCGTTGGAAAGATGGCGAAGTTATCTTTCCAACGAGTGCTCACACGTCCCAATCAGAGTCCATTTGCATTCTTTAGAACTGTTTCAATTCATACTGGTCATTGAAATCCGAGTGGACCACTTTGTATTCCCACCATGCTTTATTGCCTTGGTTGGTATTTTAATGCCTTGTAGCTGGTGCTTTTTCAAGTTACAATGCATAGTAATATTATTAGGTAGCAGCCTATTCCCCAAAGTATAATTATTCAACCCGAGAAACGAGTTTACCTGATAATTAATTTGTCGTGTGTGGGCTCGGGTAATCGGTCCTGTAATGCTGGTCGAGGGTTGCTGGTTGGGAGGGGAGTCTTTGGTCATTGATCCCATGGGTGTATCCGATGTAGCGATGTCCTCGTCATTCTCCCCTTCTTTATTTGGAGTCGTCCTCGACTCCAGTTGATCTTCTATTACATAGTACGACATGAAATCTTAATGTGATTCTGAGGGCATTGTTCCATAAACACAATATCCAATGTGATGGACGTGTTAGTACCTCACATCTTTGCACTTGTGTTTCTTCAATACTTTCGCGTGAGTCTATTCTCTTCCTCACCCCTGAATAATATTTTCTCCAATGACCGGGATACGAAGTGGTACGATCTTCATTAGGTCCAATTTTTGACTAAACAAAATTACGCAACCTAAGTAGGCCGTTATGTTCCTATTGTGAGCTTCATATAAGCCTGTAGAACATAGGATCAGTTCTAGCCTATGGCCATGGTGAGGATTAAATAAAATACCACTAGAGCGACTCGAGAGTACCATTTGAGGAGCTAAGTTTTGATAAAATGAAAACTCTCTGAGAACTAACCTGAACAAGGGGTAGTTAGACGATGTTCTGTCTGATCTGTTCTATCTTTCAACCACCCAAGACAAGGTGAAATATTATAATCCCTACGAGTATCAGAGATAAAGGTTTTGGGTATACTTTTACTAGTCTATGATAGCAACCAAAGGAGCATTACTTTGTACACTTAATATTTGCTAAATAATGATACGATTGCAATCCTGATCGAATGGGTCCGACTTTGAGTCATTTGCTCGAGGACAAGCAAAAGTTTAAGTTGGGGGATGTGTTGGCAGTCGTTAAAGCCCAAAATTATACGCTGACATACGCTAACATTCTGGTAATTTGGGGGAAAATCAAGGTTTATGTATGAAATTTATTTAAACTAATAAAGTTTAACAAGTTTTTGGTGAGATTTTGTCCTCAAGAATAAACTAGGAAAAACCGGAGCTGAATCGGACAAAAGAGCCAATGGGCTGGCCTACCCTAGGTCGGCCAACCCACTTTAGTCGTCAAATTGGCTGATTCTTCTTTGTGATCCAAGAAGCACACAAGGAGGCCATCCCTACCGTCCACAACCGTCAGTTTGATCCAAAGGTAGATATTTCTTTAGGATGGATCCACGGGGCCACTTGCAAGGAGAATATACCGGCTCCAACTGCCAAAATAGACACGGAGAGATCAACTACACCGTAAAAGAACCACCCTAGGAGAAATCGAGGGCCGGGAGGTGCCAAAGGTGGGTCGACCAACCCACCCTAGGCTGGCTGATCCCCTTGGGCCCCCTCTTGGATTCTCCTTCGACTGGTGGCTTGGTGACAAGTGTTCCCTAATGTGGCTGCATCTGATTGTCTTCAGTTGGCTATAAAAGGACCCCCTCACCTCACTTTGTGACACACACCCCATTTGGAGCTTCATTTTGTCATTTGCTAGAGTAGTACTTAGTTAGTGTGGGAGCTAGAGTCGAGTCAAGCTATGACTTGGGGTTCTAGGAGTGTCTTCTGGAATTCGGGTAATAGTTCTTGTATCTTTACCTTTCCCTGTAAGACTTTGATTTATAATACAAGATTTCTTTATGTAAGCTGAGCTTTTATATTTCGCATAGTTGAGAGTGTGGAATCGTTAGAGCCCTGTTTAAGTCTGTCTGGTATTGAGTCAGGGTTCATGCTCAAATACTTGGGATGCACAAGTATTGAACTTAGATCGTTCTCCAAGGATCTGAGGAAGTGATCACCTCTAGTGGCAAATGTGGTGTTTGAAACTAGTTCTCACTCGGTAGACACCTAATTCAACGGCGGTGCGGTAGACAGTAGGTGGTGACAGCCTTGCTATTCGAGTGATATCAGCTTTTGTGAAGAAATTAGAGAATCAAAAACAAGGAGCGAATCAATACATGGAGGAAGATAGATTTCATTACATTGTGTTTGAGTATTACAAACCGCTTCCCGCGGCCACAAGCACTCACATGTGCCACCCTCACTTTCCCTCTCACCCTCTCCCAAATTCTAAAAATTTCTAGCCTATAGGGATGCCTTGAGGGGCTCTCCTACCCCTCCTTTTATAGCCTCAAGGGTGAGACCACATAAGCCTAGGACTCATCTCCACCCTTGATCTGAGGATGAGTGGTTCACAACGCACACACTAGCTAACCTCCTCCCGTCAAGGAAAATTTGCATCATATTCCTCTGGAAGTATTCTTGCAACTTCCGGGTCACCAGCCCACGCCTGGGCCCACTAGTCAGTCCAACTTCGCCGCCAAGTAACTAATGCCCCAGCCTCCAGCAATCCCAAATCCTTACCGCTGCGTAGTTTCTCGTCCACGCCATCTCATGTGACCGCCAGGTATCGAATCCGGTCGCCTGCACGCCTCCAGATGCCCGAACCTCTAGTTCATCTCTATGGAACGGTGTAAGTCACGTACCCACCAGTACCTGCATCGCAGAGATGAGTCCAAGCCTCCGACTTACCTTCTCCTTCAATGTTAGCTCCACAAAATTTCACCAACATAAAAAACCGTGCGTACCAAGATCATTAGAATGCAATTTGTCACATAGTCAGCCCTGCATGATTCCATCGGACACAATTTGGTCCCCACAGGACCTAGTCTAGGCAAGCTCAAAACCTGAGATAACGTAGCCCTGGACTCTATCCGATCACCCACTTGACATAGTCCGATCACGAAGACCCCTTACTGCCAGACCAAGACCAACCCAGTATGGTCCGCTTTGCACTCAGCCAAACACACTCCATCGAACCCAGTCCAATCACCATCGGACACAGGCCATGTTCGTTAGCGCGTTACGTTGCGTCGCGTCGCGTCGTGTACGCGAGGTTTGAACGCATGGCAACGCCGCAACGAACAACGCCACAGTCCGATGCAAGATCCAGAAGGATTCTTGCATGGACGAACCTGGTCCAATGACTCCAGACACAACCAAAAAAGCACTCCACCAGACCCAATCCGATCAGTACTGGACATAGTCCGATGGAAGATCCCGAAGGAGACATCAGTACTGCCAAAACTGACTGGACCCAGTCCGTTCACCACCGGACTCGGTCCGGTGAACACTTAATCCTTGCCTATGTTCTAAACAGACTCCCTGATTCAAATTTCACGCTTGTTTAGTCAAATGCACTATCAATGTAATAGCCCGGCTGTCATTTCCGATTAAGCATGCATACTATTGTTGTGTTCATTTGGTTTTTCTACAGTTCTTTAAAACTTTTTCATTGATATGCATTCATACATCGGGTTATACGGTTGGAACATAGGACTTTAAACTAAGACCATTAGAATACCAGTCACCCAAGCCACCAGAATGGTGAGGTAGATGTTGACCGGGCTTGGGCGGGTAACTATAAGTAGCCCCCTGGGTACGTTCCTTTGCTGTCCGAGCTGGAAAGCACCCCACCGGGCTAGCCCGAGTTATCCGCTAACCAAGCCGAGCTTCCCCGACCAGGCCAGAGTGGCAAGCGAGAAGTCGGGCGACCACTCCCGACTGAAACTTACCGATCAACACCCAGCCCGGGGAAAATTAACCGAGTGAGGAGAAGCTCGAGTAGAGCTAGGAGGGCTATCTCTCCTATTAAAAGCTACTGAAGTAGCCTGGATCCATTTAGTTCGTTTATTCCTTCTGTCCCGGACAAAGACCCGGTGACTTCACTCTCATTGGATGAAATGGGCGGTGCATCCGACAGCTTTCCCATGCGGCGCAGTTAAGCCGTGGAACCACACCAGGTGGCGCGCGCCAGTGCAGGATGAAGCCTAGTGGCAGAGCCGTTCGGACCGCAGCAGCGTCTCTCTTTTCTCACCTAGTTTTACACCCGTAATCTCTCATTTACATGTGGGACCTAGCCCCGCTTGTCACCCACACATAGCAGCCCTATTTAAGGCCTTAACCAGCCATCTTCCTCTCCCCTACACCCTCATTTCTGACTCCTCTTCCCGCTGCTCGAGCTGGGCAAGAACAGCAGCAGTTCTTCCCATTCTCCACCCTCAAATCCACCCAAATACTTGGAGAGCTTGTGCATGTCGAGATCCAAGCTCTCCAGCACCTGAGCTCCCCACACCTTCCAGGGCATTCACATGCACGAAGGATTTGGTGAGTTTCCTATCATTTTCGTCCTCCCATTGCTCTGAACTGGCAGCAGCAAGAACTCATTCAGATTCTTCCTCTTGTTGCCATTTCTTGTATTCCCAAGCCTAGAGGATTGTATTAGGAGCTTCCTCAGCACCTAAAGGAGTCGAGGGACGTTAAGGGAAGCCACGAGAAGGACGGAGGAGGCAGTAGCAAGGTCAGAGCTTGTACAGTAGCAAGCCAGGAAGGAGAAGGTCGCGACCAGGCTTCTACCTTTCTGATCTGCTCGTTCTTGGAGCGTCCATCCATAAGCAAGGCATCCCTTGCTTGGTAAGAACCTTAGAACATATCTTTCCCATGTTTTGAATCATCTAGGCCCCATTCATAAGTACATCTTTGAGTTAAACCGAGCTTGAGTACAGCAGTCTCAAACCTATTCAGTTTTAGTCCGTATCCAGAAAACAGCCACTCAGTAAATAATTTCTATAAAATCAACTGTAGCCTGGATCGAGAAATGTTCTACATCAAATTTGTTCGCCAGGAAATTCTCTACAACTTTCATGTTGACCCCGGGCTTATCCGAGCTTGTCCTCTGCCCCAAAAGTAGCCCGCACTGAGAGACATACCTGCTGAGTGACTCACCCGAGCTAAACCTATTGGAGCCCGACCAAGGCCTTGCCTTAGCGAGCTAAGATAAGCCACATACGACCTATGATAACCCTTATTGACAAGAGGACAACCTCCTCTGACAAGTAGGCAAGTTCCGAGCTACATTGAG
This sequence comes from Raddia distichophylla, assembly GCA_005191435.1. NCBI lineage: Eukaryota > Viridiplantae > Streptophyta > Magnoliopsida > Poales > Poaceae > Raddia > Raddia distichophylla. Next base: position 3,724,371 of record SPJY01025704.1, on the reverse strand, counting down.
CATTCGCGAGCTTCCTATTCCTAGCCCGGGCTACCCATAGCACCCTGATTTCAAATGGTCATATCTCACTCTTCCAAGCTCGGATTTGAGTGATTCTTTTTACAAAACCTGCATTAGCTCATGAACTTTCTGAGATATTATGTTGTTCCATTCTTCTCTGTGTTTTGGTATTTTATTTGGATTTTATTTGATGTGCTTGTTACCGAAACGGTAGGAAACGACGTTCCGGAGGAGCCCGAACTTGAGCCAGCCGCTCTCCCTCTCGACGACCAGCACCCAGGCACTTATTACTCCCCTCATTTGACTCAATCATATTGAACTCTATTTACTTGCATTACTTTACTTATGTTCTATACTGGATGCATGCTAGTTTTACTATGATATGTCACGGGTAGAAATAGTTATGTCCTATTAGGGGTCAGTTCAATATATATAGGTTTGACGTCTTCATTGTTTGATAGCCTAAGTGGGTACTAGTAACTATGGTTGCGTCACGTATGCTTAGCAATGCTTAGAGTCCGCGCGGTACCATGGATTTCTCAGTTATGATATGTTCTCGGTTCGGATGGATTGATCTATGGTCTATGGTGATGACTTGGTATGTTGGATTGATGATGGGCCTGAACGGGTGATAGGGATATGACAGGAGGAGCTCCTGGTCATGTAGCCCCGCTTTGGCAATTAAGGACCGAGCTTTGGTCCCGTCTCTCAAGTTACTATACATACGACCACACGTGTCATCATGGGAACACTTAGCTAACTCCTTGCGCATGCATGAACCATGGGGTACCATACGGTGCAATTGTATGTTTTCTTGTGGGTGGGGCGACAGGGTGGCTCGTCCGTGGTGCGTCCTTGTGCTTGGTAGGTTCGGGCCTTGGACAAATCCACTGCAACTGATTGACCCCGGCACCTGACGATCTCGGATCGGGGTAGTCGGCCAGTTAATCTGGGTGATCCTAGGAGCATGCATGTGCTTTGAGAGGCTTCCGCATGGCTTGCTGTGTCGTGTGGGTAAAGACGTACACCTCTGCAGAGTTACGAACTGTTCGAACAGCCGCGTCCCGGGGTTAGGGATGAATACTTGAGTTGACCCACCGTTGCTAGTACTTTGGTTATGGTTTGGTTATGGGTTGGTTATGGTATTAGTTGAGTTGTGTTCCGAGCACAGGGTTGCTCGTGGTGTTGGCCGAGTGGTTATTCTTGATAGAATTGATGATAAGGATGCACATGATGATATGTTTATATATTACTGTTGGTCATTGGTTTTCTAACATGTTTATGCAAATGCCTTTACAATCTATTTATATTTACGTCTTGCAAATGCCCTTTATGCTGAAATTGTCATGCTAGCCAACCTCTTGATATTTATATTGCATGGACGAGGCTATAAGTACCTCTTAGTGTTGAGTACCATCTATACTCAACCCACAGTGCTATTGTTTCAGGTGATAGTGATCCCGTGCTTGAGTACTACTATCAAGCGGGGAACAGCGACGCTAGCGGGCACGGTGCTGAGTTCTGATTTCCAGTCGGTTGCCCTTGGGTTATGAGGCACACCTAGCTGGTCTTTTGTTGTTACCTATTGAGGTTCCGCTGCCACTTTTGATCAAACAATATTAGTACTTCCGCTGTAAGAAAAACTCTGATCTGTATGTTAAACTTATTGTATGGACAGCCGTCCATACCCTTTTGTAATATTAAGTTGTGACCATTTGCTTATGTGTTGTGTTATCGATCCAAATGAGGATATGTGTGTAACGGAAGCTGATCTTGGAAGCCGTTACTGAAGCACATATCCGGTACCCGAGTTCACCTTCATTTCAATGGAGATTGCTCGCTCTTCATATTGCAGCCCGGGCTGAGAGTTAACATACTTGGCGTGCCCGCGAGCTACTCGTATGTTAATTTTTAGACATACCGGACAGCAAGTAAGCATTATCTCCATTGAGCCGAGTGTGAAAATGGGGGTACTGACAATCAAAGTATTTTAAAATGTCACCAAATTTATGCAACGTCACATATATTCATCACATCACCGGGGTACCCTCCACATGGATCTCAACAATTTCGGAGAGAGGAGTTCGACCAAGCACCTTGTAAATTGGTGACCTTGCCCTCCATCGCATACATGACTTCTCAAACGTTAACAAGCTTACCCCCCTCAGGGAGGGTCCCTACACGGTAATCTCTGCTGAGTGCCCTGGAGCTGTTCACATAACGATGAGAACAACGAAGTCCTTAGCAGATCGTGAAACATCAGTCAGTTGTGTAAGTTCCAACCTTAGCTTTCTTTTAGCATGTTTTTACATTGTTTTTTTAGAACTCGCTGCTCGGGTTTGTAATCTACACTTTGTAAACCCCGGGTTTGTCTGGCGTCTTACTCGCTTACCCTATCCTGTTAATATAGTACTGCAATACTTCAAGCAAAATCCATTATCTCTCTTAGCACTTTGCTCACACATGAGCTGATGAGGACATCCCGGGTACCTCAACACATGCTACACCTTCAAATGCTATCCAAGTACCAATTACCCGCAGCCGTGCGAAGAAACTCTCAACACATGCTACACCTTCAAATGCTATCGAAGGACCAATTACCCGCAGCCATGCGAAGAAATTACAACAAGAGGTGACTTCACTCCTTACTGAAATTAATATTACAAATGAAGAGAATTTTATACTACCTAAAAGTTCTACCCTCTTGTTGCTTAGGTTTACACATGATGAATGGATGATTCTCAAGAGAAGGCACATGGACAAGTACGACGTGGAAGCTGACAAGGTTCCTGCTCAAGCTGTGGTGCAACATGAACCACAACTTACAAGAGTTGGGCGCACCAACCTGTCACGTTTTGGTGGGCTGAATGCATATGGTTGGAAATATAATTGAGTCTACTTTCCAACGCAACAAACGGTGTGTCTTTTGGACTTTCCATTAAGGAGTAATGACCAATTTACTGAAGACTGCACAGGCTGTTAAGTGCTGCGCGAGAAACTGAAAAGACTCCTCTATATCCAAGAGAACCTCTTTAGTTTATTTTTGCTTTCACACCTAAACTAGGAGGGATGTTCCTAGTATAAATACCCATGTACTCCATCTATTTGAGAACTTTTGATAATCGGAATACAAACCCCTTTGTTTAGCTGTGTGCTAACAAAATCAGAGAGAGATCTCTACCCCTTTGCTCTTGTGGTTTCCTCGCGGAGATTACAGAAGCCGCCGCCTCATCGGCACCCAATCTGTGCTCCTGCTCCTTGTGTGTAGGTTGTGTGGCTTGGTTCTTAAGAGTGTGGTTGGGCGAATACTCGATTCAAGTTGCCGTATCAAGACGGTGGTTAGCTTCGAGGTGTTTTGTCAGGTTGCACTAGTTATCCCGGCTGCTTGCAGCTAGTTATATTGTTTGAATCCTACGCCGTGAAGATCGGGACAACATATCGCATCATTTGGTATCAAAGCTTTCGTTGACACGGTAGGATTCTTTACACTTAGCTACAAATATTGTGTTCGTCCTATGCTGAAAATTTGCCTCACAAAAATATTGAGCCTTAGTATCCGATCTGTTGTTCTTGTGCGTTTTGCTAAGTTTTTATCCGTGGAATCGTGTTCGTGTTGCTGAAATTGTTCATCAAAATTATGAAAAATTATGAAAAATCAAAAAAACTGGAAAAAAAATCATTAAAATATAAAAAAATACAAAAATACTTCCAAAAAATTATAATAAATAAGTTCTAATACATACAAATTACATATCATAGTATATCACAAATATCACCAGTATTATATTTATGATTAGGAATCGTACCAGCATGCATATCTGTATATTTTATAAGTTTCCTAATTTTTTTTGAATTGTTTTTTGTTTTTGTATTAATTTTCATGATTTTTCTGATATTTGTTTATTTTTTTAATGATTTATATGTTTTTCCTAAATTGTTTTGTGATATTTTGGATTTTAAAATGTTTTTTGAATTTTCTAAATATAAAAAATGCCACGTGGATTGTCTACGGTGGCAAAATACTCCTTTGGATGAGATTTGGACCTAAACGACACACGTTAGCAAGTTTAGGGATGCGTTTTTCGATTTTGAAAGATCGTGGACCTGAATGGCACCGCGGGAAAAGTTTAGGGACCACCAGTGCCTTGGAAGATATGAGAAACGAGCAAAAACCACAATGAAGTTAGTTCGACTAACCTACACAAATGTGCCAAACAACAAGCACATGTGTAGGGGACTTATTTATACAAAATTTTCAAGCACCATGTTAAACACAGCTTGAACGCAACATAGCATCAAAGCTCATCTTCCAGGCTGCTAAAAAAAAGAAGCTCATTTTCCATGGTGAACCTCTGATCTGATGAGCTTTTTTATTTTAGTTTTGCTCAAACCCAGTCGCCAGGGTCGCGCTGCGCGCTCGCCGACGATGGGGCCCAAGCGAGGCGCATGCGTGACCCAGCCGACTGTGCTGGAGCCGCTCTTCTAGTTAATTTGCCCCCTTCACCTCACATCCACGATCCATCCACTATGCATGCATGCATGCACAGCACACTCCGGGCGGCATTCTAGCATTTCCAGCACGAGGAGGCGATGATGGGCTTGCCCTTCCAGCCGAGCACGAGGCAGCCCTTCTCCTCAGCCACCGTGTAGCCGCCGCCACCGCCGCCGCTGCCGGCGGCGGCGTTCTCCTCCAGCCACTCGCGCGCCCTGGCTGCCATCTTGATGGGCATGGCCTGGAAGCCTGCGCGGCTCATGCGGCGGCGCCACTGGTCGGCGCGCTCGTGCCGCTCCACGCGCGCCGCGCCCTCGCAGCCGACCACGTTGCGGATCTCCGCGCCGAAGTGGAACTGCTCGACGCGCGACCGCCGCGCGTCGTAGCGCGGCAGCGCCGCGTCCAATGCGTCGAACACCGCCGCGTAGTAGTGGAGCGCCTCCATGAACCGCCCGAGGAAGAAAGGCCCGTTGTGGCCGGCGTCCTGCTCCACCAGCACGAACGCCCTCGGCGACAGCTTGCGGACGGCCTGCAGCACCGAGTTGAGCGCCCCGCGGCTCTCCTTCACCACGCGGTGCAGCTCCAGGACGCTGCTGATGGCGACGGCCTCGCCGGCGCCGGCGTTGACGGCGAGGTCGTCGGCGTCGAGGCTCTCCAGGCTGCGGTCCACGGCCCTGAACTCGAAATATATCCCGAGCTCCTCCGCGTGCGCCTCGAGCTCGCGCCCGATGGCCCTCATGACGTCGACGCGGGCTCCGACGCCTGTGATCCGCACGCGTGCCGGCTTGCCGCCGGCGCGCGCGGCGAGGCCGGCTAGGAGGCGGCGCCACTGGTGGCCGCGGTCGAGGCCCAGTGTCATGCCAAGGTCCACCACGTGGACGCTGCTCTCTCCCTCGAAAGCTTCGAGGATGGAGGCGTTGGCAACGAAGTGCGCAAATCGCAGGTACGGGCACAGCTCGTAGGCCAGCGCGAGCGCCTCGCCGCGCGTGCCGCCTTCGCGCCCGGCGCAGGACAGAGGGATGCAGAACGCCATGCTCGCCGGGCCCAGCGCCGGCGGGTGCGCCAGCGCCAGCCGGTCAGCGAGCCCCTGGACGAAGCACGACGCCACGCGCTGGAACGCCGTGCCGTGCACCGGCGCGCCTGCCTGCAGCTCGCGCAGCAGTGCCGCCGCCTGTGCGCGGTCGCGGCACGCCACCGCCTCGGCGCAGGCGACCAGCAGCTGCACGAGACGCATGCCATCAGCTCCTCCTCCTCCGCCGCCGCCACCACCACCACCACCTCCTCCTCCGCCGTCCTCACCCTGCTCCTGCTGAAGGGCCCCTGCCGGCGACTCCATCGCCTCCATGGCCTCCACCTTCTGCTTGCAGCTCTCAAGAACGTCCCTGAACCTCTGCTTCCGCGCGCGCGACGACTCGGCGGCGCCGACGACGTCGGCCTGCGCCGGCGGCCATGAGGGCTGGTAAGGCGAGCTGAAGTAGTCGACCTTGGTGGCCTTGGAAGCCCGGGAGCCGACGAGCTCCAGCTCGTCGCCGTCTAACACCGACACGGCCTCCTCGGCGCCGTAGTAGTAGGCGTGGTGGCGGTGGTAGTCCAGGTCTTGGCTCATGCAGATCGAAGCATCTTGGGAGCAGTAGGAGCCGGAGGTGGTGTAGGCGTCAGGGGTGCTCCTGCATGGCTGACCAGAGACGCCCATGTGTGTGTGCTTCGCTCCTTAGCTAGGCCGCGTCGCAGACCCAATTAACTTGTTCTGGCACAGAAGTAACCTCTATATAGCAGAGATGAAACATAAGAATTAACGAGGTGCAGACATGCAGTATGCATGCTTAATCGTATCATCTATTTCCAAGACTTTTCATCGTCCCCATGTATATGTATAGTTAGGCTTTAAGAGAATGTACAATATACGTAGAGGGAAAATCAACTTCACAAATAATGCACGCCCACCCACCATGTATATATGAATGAATACATTTCATGTCATTTGTAGACATTAATTAAAATGGAATACTAATGAACGGTTCATAAGTATTCATAGAGTATTTTATGAGTGTTTCATGTGTTTCATATGGTGTTTTAAATGAAAAACCTATACTGTTGTAACGCTATACCGTCCGCTAGCAGCCCTCTAATAATTAAAAAGGGTTTTTTTATGTCACTACAAAAATCTCCAATCCATTTCATCACCGAAGCATTTCACCATTACACACCATTGTACTTTGTAAATTATTTTCTTGTATGTTATCAGTAAAATGTAATCTTGTTTTACTTTGTCATTTAAACTATACTAACATTTTAAAAATTCGTTAAAAATAAGGGTGTTATCGAATACTCAATTCTTGCAACCTATTTCTATTGACTTTTGTTATTGATATTTAGTTAAAAATATTGACTACAAATTTATACAAACACATCTATTCATAATAATACCAAAAAAAGACATCATTGATTTACAAATGAATAACCCTCAAAATGCATTGCGTGTAAAAGTGGGGTGCTTCAATCATGGAACGAGAGGGATTGCAAACTTCTGCAACAACACATATTTTTTTTGTACTTAAAACATTTTGTACCCAATAGTTCTGTTCTTTTGCATGCCTCTACAGATAACCATTTATATAAACAAATTGTCTTGTTTCTAGTATTACGCTGTAAACTTATAATCTGTTTTCTGCCATTCATTTATCTACTCTCTCTCTCTCTCCCCCCCCCCCTCTCTCTCTCTCTCTCTTCATTTTTATTTCCTGAGTAGCAATAATTACATGCACGTAATATGGTTGTAAACACAATACAATTTATTGTCACGTTTAGGCCATCTCCAATAGCTCCCATCCTCTTATTTTCCCCCAAAAAAAATTTGAACAGACTTATTTTTCCTAAAATTTGAGAATAGATACTACTGGCCAAATTTTTTCAACAACTTCCCTATCAGTCCCCTGTTTTTAGGAATCACCGTCCTTAAATCAAGGGATTTTCTCTCCTCCTATTTTATTTTGGGCAACATATCTGATGATCCAGGCCTGTTATTAGCATGTTAGCACTCAATGGGCATTTGCACTGGATATGTTGCCTTTATTTTGTATGGACAAAAAATTTAGGTGTGTTGTTAGCGAGGGTAGAAATACGAGGGAATCTCTTCTAAGAGTATGTAAAGGTGCCCCGAGGCGACGGGCTTCTGGCTCGTTCTCGCTTGGCTGGAGACGAAGCCACAAAACAGCTAGATGGCGTCAAAGCTGCCCAAGATGCAGTGGCAGGGTAGCAAATCGTACTAGATTATAGAAGCTTATCAAGTTATATATGCAGCTGAATTGGTCTCGTCGTTACGAGCAAAGTTTTCACCATCGATTGCGGGTTACCTAAATACCTGCCACGGGCTCGGTACGTACGTACGTCGTCACTGATGAACACAATTGATCACACACTAAGAAATGCTTTTACTACAAATGGTGAGTCATAAGCCAAACCAACAGGGCTGCACAACCTTGCAAATCGAGTGCATAACAATATAATATTGATCTTGGCAAGAGGAAGAACAAACGAAACAATTTTTTCCCTTCGGCAAATCTTGGCCGGCCGTAGCGACCATATATACGGGGAAAAATTACTCAAATGATACTGAATTCGTGCGCCAATTTTCATGTGAGTATGACATATGGGATCATCTGAGTCGCTGAAAGTGGCCCCAAGTATCATTTTATCAAATGCAAATTTTAAACAGTGTTAATCAGTTCCCAGCCGTTAAGTCAACCAAACTGAGAAGGCACAAGGACAAACACAATAATCACACAGCCAGGCCAGCTACTCAATAGAGCGAGCTCCTCTCAAAAAATAAAAAATAAAAATAGAGCGAGCTAGATACCAGTAATCACACAGCTAATCAGGGGGTTAAATTTGCTGCATCGGCAATGGCTCGGGGGCGAATAGAAAATAGGCAAGAATACGCGCGGACCCTTTCAACGCGACGTCACCCGGGACGCCATGTCCGGTGTCCCTTGCTCCCACGCCGTTCGATCCGGCTCGACCAGCCTCCCTCCTCAGATCGACACCTTTCGTTCGAGCGTAACGATTATAGTGGCCGTGGCCACCTAGTTCTCCTCCATCGACGATGCAATGGGCCAGATCGATCGATGGATAGTTGACAAGAGCATCTTCAACGGGCAATCTATAATGTTGTAGCAAATATAGAAGTAATATTGGAAGGAAGAAATGTTTTAAAATGTAGAGTAAATTCTGAACGAATTTTAAAGGAATGAATAGAGGAGACGTCAACAGTGTTTTTGATGGGAGATAAACGTCGTTTCATTCGTGTATCCATAAGCAAAGGTGGTGGCCATGGGGACAAAATTAATGATACGGTGCGGTGATCTCTTATCTCTATAAGGCAAGGAAAAGTACCGTAAAGGAGGGCGTATTAGTACCAAAAAAAACGTATATTGAAATGGGACGCATGCATCAACTATTCAACTGTTGTCACTGTATTTTAGATCTAACCATTTATTTTTATGGTTATCCAAAAAATTGATATAAGATATCAGTATATCAAAGGAAATGAATGATCCATCAATGTACGACCGAGAAGGGGCTCTTGGGAAAATACAGGTGCCTAGAATTATTACACGTTACCATCAACATGACAACATGCATGCATGAAGATTTGGTCATGGCTGTGTTTATGTATTTGATGACGGCTTACTGACGTACCCCACTTAGTATTTTTTTAAAATTCTGTAGAATCGGTCATGCATCATGCATATATTCACGCTCTACTTAATTGTCATATCCTATGTTTCCAATTCGATCTATCTCAATATAATATGCCAGAAGTCCTGCTGCTTTAGTGATCTACATAGTAACCATCTTTCGAAACTTCACAAGTAAAAAAAATAAAACGCATGCTATGTTTGAATGCGATGCTTTGGATCATGATCATTTTCGGCTCTACGCTTGCTGATGTGATCCTAAGAGGCCTTCGGCCGTACGCACCATTAGACATATTGACAATTAGTGGGTATTTGATTTCTTTTTTAAAAAAGTTGTTAGTATTAAAATAAATTTTTTATATAAACGCTGCTCTTTCTAAATCAAAGGTGTATTTTTCAAAAAAAAAATTAAGACATGACTACTGTAGTTGCCCACGAAACAGGTATAAAGAGCACTTTAAAATCTACCAAGCCATGTCTCGGTATTTATCTAAAGAAGACAAACGAGGATAAAAGAGATTGGTTTCTAATTTGTTTTGTCCATGTGAGATGTATGATATAAAATTCTTCCATTTTCATTCGAAAGGAACTTTTTTATTCTATTTCTCTATTTCACTCCATCTTGATCTAAGAAAGAACCCAAAGAGAGAAAAATTAACTAATATACAAAAAAAGAGAAATATATGCCCCATGCTACATGACCGAGCACACTCGTCCAAAGTTATTTGCCTAGTTGTAATTGTTACTTCGGGGAAGACATCCACGATCTTCATGCTATTGGTTAAGACACAAGTCTAACATAACACATAATGAGAATTTACGGTGCATTGTTTCCATTATTGTCCGTAGCATCCATAAATGACGAAATTAGTGTATTGAGTCATTTCATGGGTACTATTAGTATGAATACCTCGCTCATTATAAGGGAGAAGGGAGTGCTTTTCTAACACATTCCATATCATGTGTGGGAGGTTATCATCTGCACCGTGTGGGAGGTCTGCACCACGATAAAATCATCTTGTCCTTTATCCCATGCCCTATGTGTTACCTCGTATTCTCAAAACCTAATCTCTTTGAAAAAGTGTTGGTTGATTCATTATTCAAGAAATAAGCACAGCAGGGAACATATTACCTAGTCGACAACACCTAAATTACTATGTGCCACATATTTTTTCCTTGGCCGAGTGATTGGATTATGGACAAAACAGTAAATACATTTTGGAAGTTATGTTCAATACACCAGTCCAATTAATTATCTCATATATACCCCTGCTAGTATACGTACCCATTTTTTCACAATTAGTTGTTGATTATCACAAAAAATGTAGAGTTCACGCATGTGAAGTTCTGTGCCAGATACAAAAAAATACCTACATCCGAGCATGTGAAAAAGCATAACATCCCTATGTGTCATCCCATTTGCTATTTGGCTATGGAATTGAAGGGAAGGGGATGAAGAGTTGGAAGTGGAAACGGATGGAGAGCACTGGGATGTATGTGCAAATAATCTTACTTGGCGTCGCTTGGAGAAAAAAAACTTTTCTTTATTTAAATGATAATTTCACTTTTTTCTACTCTCTGTCAATCAAACAAGGGCACTTACTTGCCCAACACCACAATTCTCTTTTCTTCCTTTTTGTTCCCTCACTAACCAAATAAAACCTATATATCAATATTGATTACGCATCCTGTATTCTTACATAGATAAACAAGATGAGTTTGTTGTAGATTTTATAGCGGTTGAAATAGGAAATATGTTTAAAATCGTAGAAATCTATAAAAGCATAAAAATCTATCAGTTTAGAAAATAATTTGTAACTCAAACGCGCAACATAAATTCAAAAAATTATGTGAACGAAAACGAAAGCACATGAATACCAGAAAAATAAATACAAATACAAAATCTTAACCATAAGTAAAGCGTAGTTGTACACAAATTTAGAAATTTGAATGAATTAGTTTAGAGTTAAAACGTAGGAGATACAATGTTTTTAAGTTTTAAAACAGAAAATTTGGAAAAGCTATTTAGACATTGCGAGGGCTATTCTAACGCTGTTAATTAGATAACGAATCAGATTGGCGATGACATAAAAGAAAATCAACAGCAAATTAATTTGATGTAACGTTGGGTGTGATGCTTACGTGATACCATACATAGGATTGACACCTTTACTGAGGCACACAAAACATTAACGACCCCGGTTACAAAAAATGATACAGTAGTATTTATCTATTTCTTTAAGTGAAAAAACTCTATAGACTACGTTTTAAAAATACATATGTTTTGGGATTTTAAGTCTGTTTTTTCGCTGTCTCAAAGATGGGCCCTAACCATTTAAAAAGTAAGTTAAACAAAATGGACCTAGATCTCGAGACTATCTCAAAAAGCTCTTGAAATTCAGTCATTTTAACTGTTCAGCTGTTCGGTCAATCAGATTAGCTTACAAAGCATGACCTAATTGTTTACGGAGAGAGGACAATATCTATATATATGCTGTCAGCCTCAGAATTTAAACCGAACAAACGATCTTGTTACGGTGCATGGACGATGCTGCGAGCTTGGCGAGCTGCAGATGCCGTACGCGTTGCTGTCACTGATCGACAATGAGTGTCAGTTATCTATTCTATTGTGCGAGTAGCACAGAGGGAGCAGCGACATCGTTGCACTCGCTTTCACGGTAGAACACTAGCTAGGATCGAGCTGTCGAATTCAGGGTACGGACAGGTACACGGTCGTCACTAGTGACGCCCGCGCGACGCTCGTGATGCATCGCCGATCATGCGATCCAATCGTTAATCTTGGCCCGTCGTTAGTAGCCATGTTCCGTCCGTAAAGATGGGATCATGTGATCGTCAGACCTCTCACTGAACTCCTGCTACGTACTCCGGCCATGCATGCAAATAAACTGAATGCGTGTATAGTGGGCTTCTATGATTCGCGATTCAGTTTGGTTTGATTCGATTGAGTTAAAAATTTAAGACCATTTAAAAAATATGAAAAGACAAAAAATATTTATAAATATTTTTAATATGTTTGAGAAAAACACCACAAAATCTTTTAAAAAAATATTACAGAATATTACACTAAATAGTCAGTACAAAAATAACAAATTTTGCCTAAACCAAACCACAAATTAAAGAGGACCATTGTTTCGGACCAAAGAGAACAAGAATTTAGGGGTAGTTTTAGATAATCAAGTACCGAATGTCGGCAAACGTTCCAAAAAAAAAAATTCTAAAATGAGGTTACTATCAAATATTTGATACCTTCAATCCATTGTAATTTTTTATGATTAATTTTGTGTTAAAAATGTGGGACCGGCTTCCACATAGGTAACTACGTTCAGATAAAAATGCACCCCACGCTGCCTCCTCCGCACCTCTACCTCATTCTCACTCTCCGATAACGCCACCCTTCCTCTCTTTAATCTCTGATGACGCCCTCGCCCCCCTCCCTCAACCTCCAGGCTACCGCCGCCTCGACCTTCTAAACCCGAGCGGAGGGACAAGAACCCACCCCAGGTCCTAATCTTGTTAGCAGGGCAGCTGGAGACGAGGAAGAAGACTATGGCGGGAGCAGCGGACGGACACGAGGAAGAAGTCAGTGGATCCTAAGGTGCCAACGGGACATGGGTGGAGGTTGGGAACTCCATATGGGAGGGTGGAAGTTGCTCTATAACAATAGAGGTACTTGTACTTGAAATCAGCATGGTGTTTTGTGCATTTGCATAGATAGTGACTCTTTTTTACTCCAAATTTGTTTTCCTTTATTATAGTTGATATGGACTTCTTTTCTGGTATTCTAGCTGATATGGACTCTTTTATTTCTATTGTTTTCATTATAATTGATATAAACTCTTTCTTTTAATCTAAACCATTATAATTTGCACCCACAATGATCGACGATGTAGATTTTTCTTTTTCTCTTCAATTAATGTGGGAATTTTTAGTATTTTAGGATTAATGTGGTGGCTTCATTAGACCCTGTTTTAATTATATACCCTATCCACTATGAAATAATAGTCATGTTGGACATTGATAAGGTCTCTAAAAACTTTGACCATAAAAAACTTTTAAAAAATTATTTATAAAACATTAGAATTATAATACGGAAACGCTTGGCGTCGTACGTCCGGCGTGGTGCGGACGCGCGCCGCGCGCGGGAAACGCGCAGGGGAGGGGCACTGTGCACATGCAGGGGTGGGGCCCACGGGATTTTTTTCTTTCGGCGACCATAAATTTTGACTGGGTGCTCCAATCCAAAAACCGTTTGCGCCAATGTGTTCCTTGTATTTTTACGAACAAAACAAGATATATGTTGCCATATAACTCTTCAAACTCACCTGGTGAAACTTGGGTTTCGCCTACTGAAACTTGGGGTTTCGCCTACTGAAACTTGGATTTCATATTCGTTAAACTTGCCGAACTGTTAAGTTTCGTCAGGTTTAATGCAAGTTTCATCAAGTTTCAACAGGTCCCATCCAAGTTTCTTCAAGTTTCATCATGTCAATTCAAGTTTCAACAGGTTTCATCCAAGTTTCATCAGGTTACATCGAAGTTTCATCAGGTTTTATCAGCACACGGCCAAATTTCATCAGCACACGGCCAAGTTTCGCTAGTATAGATGTAAGTTTCATAAGTGCCTTCTCCTAGTTCACATCAAAAAATAAAAAAGTGAAAAAAAATCAAATAATTCAAAAAGTATTTAAAATGGGTTGCTCTCGATTTTAGAAGAATTATGAAATTTATTCCACGCATTTTGAACACTGTTTGAATTTTGTACAAAAATCAGAAGTTTAATCGGATTTTTAATCAAACGACGACTAGCTAGCTTTCTGGAATGAACGCTGCACGTGCGCGCTCGGATTGGCTTGGTGGCTGCTGATCCTATGGTCGGGACGCGCGCTGCCCGTGCGCCCTCGGATTTGCGCGGTGATATTATAAAAGTTGTTTTCAAGATGAATATATTTGTATGATTTTTATGCTCTCAATCTAAATAGTATGAAAGTTCTTTATATATAAAGTTTTAAAACTTTTATTTAAAACAAGTTTAAAACTACTACTATTTCATAACGGAGTGATCGATAGATAGCTACTAAGATGATTTAAAAGAAGCTACGCACTTGGCGATGATAATTTTGAAAGCATATCGTCACTGACGATGCATTTTTGTTTTTATAATTTTATACGGTGGTCTTAGACTCTTAGTTTAATCCGATGCATATATTCATTACACGGTGTTGTTTAATTTAATCCGCTGTCTTCTTGTAGGTGTACCACCGGGCGATGAGCAGGTAGACGCCGAAGTTGCCGACGCAGAGCATGGCGAGCAGCCAGAAGAAGTTGTCGAGGTGGGCGCGGTTGATGTCGTCGGGGATCCAGCCGAGCCCGCCGCCGCGCGCCGTGGCGCGCGCCACGACGGCGATGAGCGCCGAGCTGGCGTAGCTGCCCAGCGCGAAGGACGTGTTGGAGAGCCCCGAGCAGAGGCTCCGCATGGCGTCCGGCGCCTGGTCGTAGAAGAACTCGAGCTGGCCGATGAAGGTGAACACCTCCGACGCGCCCACCACCACGTACTGCGGCACCTGCCAGAAGATGGACAGCGGCAGGTACGCCCCGTCGGCGCCGGTGTTGGTGTCGTACATGCCGTGCCGCGCGATCACCCGCCGCCGCGCCACCTCGAGCGCGCCGGCGGCGAGCATGCCGGCGGCGAGGACCACGAGCCCCACGCCCATGCGTGCCAGCTGCGTGAAGCCGCGCTCGTGTCCGGTGAGGCGGCGCGCGAGCGGCACGACGGCGCGGTCGTAGAGCGGCACCCAGAGCATGACGCTGAGGGTGTCGAAGACGGAGAGCACGGCGGCGGGGACCCTGAAGCGGCCGATGCGGGGGTCCAGCGTGTCGCCCTGGAGGATGAAGGTGGTGGTCATCTGCGTGTACGCCGCCGCGAACATGATGCCGCTCGCCCACACTGGCAGCAGCCGGAGCACGCACTTGAGCTCCTCCACCTGCGTCACCGTGCACAGCCGCCACGGGCTCTGCGCCGCCTTGTCGCCCGCCGTCTCCACCGCCGCCTTGTCCAGGAACCTGACCACCAACTGTTTGAGTCAGTGAACTTTTAAATTTAACTTGATCACTTAATAAATCATGACACGCTTAATTAACCAATTAACAACAAACATAGGTAAGCTAGACATGTACATAGCTACAACACACATCACTCGCATATATACTAATATATAAAATTCATGAAACAAAAATAAATATTCCACATAATAACCTGTCGCAACATAAAATGACCCCGCATAGGTAGGAAACATGTATCTATCTACCTCAGACTCGAAATCGAGGATAAAAGATAATGCTCCCATTCTTGCGATAACGCAGCCGACATAGATAACAATGTTGACAAAATAGTCGACGACGTCAGGGAAGCAGACATTAGCGATCAATTGCGCCCGACGCTTCCTAAAAACCGTATTTGCTGTTTCCTAGTGCACAATCTCAACGGCGGAGGGTTTTGAAGACATGCTCTCCCCCCTCTCTAGTGCACGCTAGAGCAAAGGGATATAGTGTGCTATATGTAGTAGCTTAGTGAATGGAAAGAGGCAAAATCTCTTTATCTCGTGTGCGATTTATTTTCTCCACTCTAGTCTGCCTCTTCCAAATAGACTTGATCATGGACAGCCCGGCCCGGCCCAACCTGACAATCCTGGCCTAACCCGATTACAAAAAGCCCGACCCGGGCCAACCAGACCAGTGCACTAAGCTAGGCTTGGGCCTCAATTCAAAGCCCGACCATTCGGTTGGGCTCGGGCCCAAGGAAAACACGAAAATAGACGCGGTCAACTTTTGGGCTTTGGGTCGGGTTCAAACCCGATTTGGAAGCCTGGCACACCGAGCTCAAGCTTGGTCCCATGGGACTGGGCTTTTCCAAGCCCGACCTGAAACCTGGCCTAGCCTGACATTTGATCAGATCTAATTCCAATGGATACAAGATAGTATTTTTAGGCATACATAAAGGGTTATCGAAAAGCGGGATACCATCAAATTGGCAAGTTGAACTTGTCATACAGGTTGTACAAGATACGCAAGTTGGATAAAACATGCAAAACAAGAAGCATGACTAAATTACTACTTGAAAATTCCTTTGACTTGGTACTTGATCTCATCTTACCTAACTTCGTACTTGACCTTAGAACTAGACAGTAAAATAATAATACATCCGGTCACAAAAAGAATTCGTCGTTGACTTTTGAACACACTTTTGACCATTCGTCTTATTTAAAAATTTAGTTCAAATATGTAAAAATATAAGTAATACTTAAAATACATTTAATAACAAACCAAATCATAACAAAATAAATAATATTTATATAACTTTTTTGAATAAAACGAATGGTCAAAGACGTGTCCAAAAATCAACGGCGACTTTTTTGTGACCGAAGGGAGTAACAAAAAAAAAAGACCCAAACCTATGCAAGAATTAAACATTC
Source organism: Raddia distichophylla (assembly GCA_005191435.1). NCBI lineage: Eukaryota > Viridiplantae > Streptophyta > Magnoliopsida > Poales > Poaceae > Raddia > Raddia distichophylla. The sequence continues at coordinate 3,707,692 of SPJY01025704.1, read as the reverse complement.
ATGCGGGGTTACTCACCTTTCCACGCACGAGTCTTTAAAATCTATAAAAATTAATAATACATGGCCGGGTTATGTTCTAACACCAACAACCCAACCGGTGGAATGCGACAGATGAACAGATTACTTTGCCTAATTAGGCCTTTTCATCGTGCCATCGCATCAAATTCTCGTTAATTAATTGCTTGATCGATCGAGCTAGCCATGTTGCGCCATAAGAATATCCGCATGCTTTAGATGCGTACTGAATTATTATTGTCATCACCCGTAATTTCAGTACAAGATGCCATGATCAATGCTAGCAAACGTCCAAAGTGAGACTAGGGAGTGGAAAAATGTAAAGGGTCTCGGTCCGAAAACGACTAGCACCAGTGTGCTAAAAAAAAAAAATAGCCAGGAAAATTAAAGAAAAAATTGTGTGAAATAGACTGGGCATGCAACCCTACAAAAAAATTGACTAGGCATGCTGCGACGACCTTCCTTCCAGCTCAACTTTAGAAGCACTCTACGAAAAAAAAACACAGAAAATATGCAATGAATTACCATACACGATCTCGACGGCACCAGGGACCTGATAGTTGCATTCTGTAGTTTTGCCCACGGTATTTGTCGTGGACTACACGAGCATCTTACCAATTCATAAAACAGTTATTCCAAAGTTTTTACACTACGAGAGAGAAAAATGCATATAGTAAATAATTTCACTGAAAGGCAAAAAAAAAAAAAACACGTTCTCGGACATCAGATTGTGCTTGGAAATCTGTGGGCTATGCTCCTTCCTCTCTTCTCCACGTTTTCCAAATAAAACCCTGAAGACATGTTTATCGGTAGCCATATCCTGACCATGTTATTATAGCAAGGTTAAAATAAAATCTAACAGAGAGAGAAATATAGGGATTATGTAGAGGAAAACAGGGTAAGGATTGAAAAATGGATGAATAGTTTTGAGATAGGAATAGGATGTGGCTAACATTATACATAACCTAAATATTTTTTAAAAATCTTTTTGTGAGGTCTTTTTCCATCCCCTCCTCCCTCCCCTTGGACCATCGGTGATGTCAAAACAATTCTTCTCTTTCGCAAAAGACGACACCATAATGGACAAGTATGTTGTGTCTTCGACCGCAGTGCCTTGTGGTGGTCGAAGTTATTTCCTTCCCCTCTTTTTTTTTTAAAAGTAAAAAATAAAAAGGAGAGAAAAGGAGGAAGTTCGTATGGAAAGAATTTAAAAAATTAGATTTTTTTAATGACGGATTTTAAAGTACAATCCAATGGTCTTGAATATGTATATAAATACAAATGTATTGATGAGAAATACACTTCCCATGCATGGTTGCACGTCATTGCAGGCGATGTCACGAAGCACCGTGAAAAAATGAGTCTTGTCCATACAAAAAAAAAAAAAGCCATGAAAATTAAAGAATAAAAAGTGTGAAAAAGACTGGGCATGCATGCGACGAACTCCCCTGCGGTGCAACCCTACAAAAAATTGACTAGGCATGCTGCGACGACCTTCCTTACTCCAGTTCAATTCTAGAACTTTACGAAAAAAAAGAAGAAAATATGCAATGAATTACCGTACACGATCTCGACGGCACCCGGGACCTGATAGGTGCATTCTGTAGTTTTGCCCACGGTATTTGTCGTGAACTACACGAGCATCTTACCAATTCATAAAACAGTTATTCCAAAGTTTTTACACTACGAGAGAGAAAAACACATATAAATAATTTCACTGAAGCAAAAAAAAAAAACACGTTCTCAGACATCAGATTGTGCTTGGAAATCTGTGGGCTATGCTCCTTCCTCTCCTCTCCACGTTTTCCAAATAAAACCATGAAGACATGTTTATCGGTAGCCATATCCTGACCATGTTATTATAGCAAGGTTTAAAATAAAATATAACAAAGAGAGAAATATAGGGATTATGTAGAGAAAAATAGGGTAATGATTGAAAAATGGATTAATAGTTTTGGGATAGGAATAGGATTATACATAACATAAATATTTTATAAAATATTTTTGTGAGGTCTTTTTCCATCCTCTCCTCCCTCCCCTTGGACCATCAGTGATGTCAAAACAATTCTTCTCTTTCGCAAAAGACGATACCATAATGGACAAGTATGTCGTGCCTTCGACCGCAGTGCCTTGTGGTGGTCGAAGGTCTTTCCTTCCCCTCTTTTTCTTTACAAGTAAAAAATGAGAAGAAGAGAAAAGGAGGAAGTTCTTATGGAAAGAATTTTAAAAATTAGATTTTTTTATTTTGCAAATGCGCAGGAAAGAGGGACGAGGCAAATGATGATGGATTTTAAAGTACAATCCAACGGTCTTGAATATGTATATAAATACAAATGTATTGATGTGAGAAATGCACTTCCCATGCATGGTTGCACGTCATTGTAGACGATGTCACGAAGCACCGTGAAAAAAATGAGTCTGGTCCAAGTAGAGTAGACTAAGCACGGTCCACGGTGCTACCTTGACCGGGGTAAACGATTAACGCACCCCACTAACTAACGATTACTAACATGGCTCAATTTTTGGAATCTATAATATATATATAAATAAGACATGTTCCACGGAGCCACCATTTTAATCCTAACGTATGAGAAAATCCTATATTGATCGGAGGAAAAAAAAAAAGATCTACATCGCCGACTATTTTGGACTTAAATTATAACAGTTCAGATTTTTAAAAATAGTCCACAGCCTGCTACCATAATAAATAGAATCAGATACAAAATTTTAAAAATCCAAAATAAATACAAAATAGAGAAAAGTCGTGTCAAATATAAGATCTTCCTGCGCAAATGCGTGGGACGCGCGCCTTGCACGTTTTAATGCTTCACATGTTTGTTTCGTGCTCTCTGAACCAAAAGCATAATGCATATAGCGTGACGCAGTTTTCCTTCCTAAAAAATTGTTAGGCAGGACAACAACTCTTTTTTTGCATGGGAACGAGAGTATGCTACACGTAGCACATGTCCTAATCACCGCATCTAATCAATAGCTTATCAGCAAGTTTCTAGATAGTCCAGCATAGCTCCGTGACTATTTTTCAAACATAAAACGCTGCGCTAGAAATTAAAATTTCATTGGCATAGCTATGCCGCTGTAGCCATTAAATTGATCACTGTATAGCACTGCTATGCTGTTGCAAATCAGACCATCAGCATGTGTATAGTTATGCTATATCTTATTCTTACATCATCTAACCTTGTAGGGTGATAATATTATTATAAAACTAATAAATGACCATATAATCAAGTTTCTCTATATAAACTTGTGGAAGAATAAATCACGATCGCTTATTCTACACGTTAATTATGGTCATATGAATATTCATTAGACTACAAGTATTTAGTAACATCTGTGTTTCTTATTTAGTTAAATATGACTAATATTATGCAAATATTTAAATATGATTAATATTATGTAAATATTTTATATTTTATATAATTTTTATATTAAAACACTGTATAGCGTAGGTTCCGTGATAACTTTTGTGACCTTCTTTAGACCTCGCCGTGCATAAACACGATTTAAAACCTTACTTGTCAAAACTATTTACTATAAATTTGCGGCAATTATACCAATATTTGGCGTTTAATCATACATCTCATTCCAAAATGGATGCATTTATTAATAGAGGGGAAAAGGAACGGCACCAAGGGAGCAACGGCTACTCACCTGAACTGGTCGGTGTGCGCAAGGCGGCGGCTCCCCTGTATCGCGGACATGCCGTCGTCGGCGTCGCACTCGTGCAGCAGCGCGGCGTCGGCCGGCGCCTCCACGCCGTACTTCCTGACGGCGGCGACCACCACCTGCGCGATCCTGGTGAGCGGGCTGCCTCCCGGCGGCTGGTGTCGCCGGTACGCGCCGCTGCCGGCGACGAACATCACGACGGCGAGCACGCTGAACGCCGCCGGGATTCCGTATCCGAGGCCCCACCCGACGCTGGACTGCACCCACACCAGCACGGTGCCGCCGACGAGCGAGCCCACGTTGATGGAGAGGTAGAACCAGTTGAAGAAGGAGCTCTGCCGGCGACGCTCCTCCTCGTCGGCGACGTCGAACTGGTCGGCGCCGAACGACGTCATCACCGGAAGCAGCGCGTTGCCCAGCGCCACCAGGTACAGCCCGGCGTAGTACGCCGTGCTCTGCAGCGCCGCGCACACGCTCGCCGTCAGCACCCCGTATCCCTGCGCCGAAAGCGGCCAAAACATATAATCCACGGTGAGCTTCGCCCCTGTTCTTGCCGGCCGGCGAGCTTGAAGCCGGCGACGAGTTCATGCACGTACGTACCAGGACGGAGATGAGCAAGAAGAGGGCGATGGTCCAGTATCGGCCGAGGAAGGCGTCGGCGAGGAAGGCGGCGACGAGCGGCATGATGGAGCCGGCGCCCTGCCAGTTGGTGACGCTGGTAGCGGCGGCCTTGCTGCCCTCGTGCAGCCGGTCCTTGAGGTAGTTCACCAGGTTCGTCGACACCCCGAAGTAGGCCGTTAACTGCAAGCAGTTGTTCACTGCTCGTCCACCGCCATGGCCAAGCATGCAATGGCACAGATCAGTGGTCAGTCACGCATTAAGGATCGCATCGTCGTTATATATGATGCTTGTGTTAGTGTTACCGAGGAGGAGACCGCAGGCCCACAGATTCCGGCGGCGATCCTTCTTGGACGTCCGGCCGCCGGCGTCGCCGCCGCCGTGCCGGCCATTTGATTCTACAGCTTCCTCCACGGTCTCAACAGCTAGCGACATCCTGAAAAGTTGGACAGGCGCGCGCGGAGACGACGCCGTCGCAGAGTCAATGAAAAACTCTGCTGCTCCTTATCAACATCGGTGTACAAAACCACTCCAAAATTCAGCGACATGATCATTTCTCTGCTGATCATTCACACGTCCATGTGCATGTAACAGCATGTGTTCAGAGATGTATAGTGGAGGCAGAGAATTAAGGAAAGCTACCTCTGCCTCGAGCCGAACGATAATGCTCTGCCTGTATTGCTCTGTCCTCGAAGCTAGCTTCGCCTTACGTTCTCGATATGTTCGCCCTCTCGCTCCTACCCATGCGTTTGCGTTTGGCTGCTCTCTCTCTCTCTCTCTGTCTCACTCTCACTCTCACTCTCACTCTCACTCTCTCCCTCTCCCTCTCTATGTGGCACTCGAGCAGTTGAGCTGCTAGCTCGAGAGTGAGAGTGCTGATGCTAACGTGCAATGGCGACTGAACATAGGCACGGCAGTCGGCCACTGGGAGGAGGGATTATAATGGCACGCAGTCGGATCACGCACCCTAATCCCAACGAAATTCTAGTTTCGCTGCGTACGCGGCCTGCAGGCTAACCAAGCAAGTGGCTGCACAAAATGCGCAAATTAACAATAGCACCGGCGACTCGGCGAAATGCGTCTACACGCGCCCAACTGAGCATGCCACATGAGAAGGATGGTGCCGTATTTTTAATCGATCCCATGAACGGGCGCTGATGGCGTCGGCTGTAGCTAGGGCCTTGGATTGGCTCGATCCCAGTGGGTGGTGACGATGGACGTACCTTGTCACTGTTCACCGTAGAGTGCTCTCTATCTCTTATCTGGTTGCTGTTTTGGTTGGTACTAGCTGCAACTGTTACTACTGCTAATCATGACTCATGGACGGTTATAACATAGGTTGGTGATAAAATGTCGCCTAAGCCATTAGGGTTGTTGTTAAGAATCTTTTTTTAAAAGCAGAGATTTACATAAAGAACTTGACGTGCCGTCGGGTCCCGACCCAACCCAATAGCTGGGTAGAGTTTGGACCGGGTTCTAGTTTCCCGTCGGATCGAATTCAGGTCATCCTTTGCCCCGACCTGTCCTTAACAGCTCAACCAGGCAACTAGCACCTCCGGCCTCCACTTCCTTCATTGATCAGACGACAAGCCGAGGTGTTCCTCCTCCTCCTAGCGGCAACGGCGGACCACGAGCAGCAGGCTCCTCCTCGTCTACCATGAGTCCACGAGCAGCCTCCACTTCCTCCTCGATGTGGCTGCGAGCTCAGCCAGATCTGGGCCCTCCCTATCACGGCAACCCTCCCAGGGACATCACGGTAGCGACCTTTCTCCTCCGACGACCGGCATGGTCAACAACCACCCTCTTCCTCAGATATCCTCCTCTCTCTTTTGGGTTTGGGACAGATCGGAGCCCCGACATGTCAAGTTAGGTCGAGGCGATATCTGATCTAACATGATTTGATCCATCTAGACCTCTACATATATAGTACAAAAAAAATAGTTACAAAGGTGTTGAAGGCATTTGGCTGCCTTGCAGCTTTAAGAGGGGGGAGCAGTGATAATGAAACCGCGGTTAACCGGTCGAAAACCACGGTTAACCGGTAAACCGGTCCGGGCCGGTTTTTGAAAAACCGGTCGGTTAGGTTTGAATTAAATCCAAATTTGGTTTAAATTTGAAAATCTGTGGACAAATCTGAAAATATTCCATAAAATAGTAAAAATTATTTTATGACTATTGGCTAAAACAGAATTTGAAAATTCAATATTTTTACCGTTATTTCATGTGATTTTCGTTTAATATGAATGAAAATATTGGAATAAAGAAAAAAATAACATATATTTAATGGACTGCCTCCAAGGCCTATTTTGATTTTTGTAACATATATATTTATGTTCCTATAATTTTTTCTATTTTTTTAAAATCATTTTTTCCTATTTTTCCTTTAACATTTCTATTTTCAATAAAAACCGCGCTCGGCTAACCGAGCTAACTGACCGGTTAGCCGAGAAAACCGGTGGGTTAGCCGACCAAACCGAAATTTCACAGGGATGAAAACGGATAGTATTCGGATACCTGTTTTTTGTCTTTTTTTTCTTCTATGGTAAACAAATAGGACATAGAATTTTTTATCCAAATTTATATTCTTGTTTTTTGTGTTGAGCTTGTTAAGATTCATAAAAAATGAACCCCAAATTCATTCTATATTTATTTAGATGATAGAGAAGAAATTCGGATAGCATTCGGATTTGGATACGGATATTTTTTTGATCTTTTTCTCTCTAGGAAGCAAATAAGGCGTAAATTTTTTCATCTGGTTTGGTATTCTTTTTTTTGGTAATGAGCTTGTTAAAATGCATAAAAAATTAACACCAAATTCGTTCTACATCTATTTGAAAATGCCAAATTTGTTCAGACAATTCGGATATCCACTTTCACCCCTAGAAATTTGTATTCAAATTTAAATTTTTTGGTTTTTGCTCAAATTTTCCGGTTAGCCGAGCCGAGCTTCCCTCGGTTTTTGGGCTCGGTTCGGTTATGTAATCACTGGGGAGGGGGAGTCGGGGAGAGGCATGCTAAACAAACTTTCCGGTCGGCAATCGCACCGCTTTTGACTAGCTGGACAAGCTAGCTGGTCCATACTCCACTGTTCTCGCTGAAACATTCTCTAGTTTCTTTCCTACCAAAGCTCCCAGCAAACTAGCAAGAGTAAGCTTCGCAACGCCTTTTGCTTCGCTACGGCATTCGAATGATACATTCTTGATCGCCACCGGCTGATGGGTGTCCAAACTCCAAACCAGACCAGAATTGTTGAGATTTTAGGTGCTCCACGAATAGGTGTTGCGCCGATTCTGATGCTTTGTTGCATAGGGAGCGGTTGGGGGAAGCTAGGCAACCGCTATCCGTAATCTGTGGCGAAGAAGCAACTAACAGAAGAATTTGCATCGGGATGCATGGTCTCTAGATCAAAGGCTCTACTACTCTAGGTCCATGAGCACGCTGTCAACATTGTGGCCGTAAGATGATTTAGCAATGTAGTGGTAGTGTTCTCTCCATTTCCATCATATGTTGTCTTCTATTCCAGGGAGAAAGGTTGGGTTAGCAGCATGCGTTGTGTGGATCAAATAAAAAAGAAGAACATGGAACATGCGTTGTGAAAAACTCTTTCGGGAATAACCCACCGGCAACGAGACCCAAGCCTCTCGGCAACAGCCCGGAGCTTCACTCCACCAAGCCTGGCCTTTTCTTTGATTCTGGATCATATATTAATAAGTTGTTAATTTCCATATCTCGAGGTATTTCTCTATGGTTATCTCTCATATTTAACTTCGAATATCTCGGTCTATTTGTTGTTGCCTCGTAGAGCCTCGGTTACATTTCTAGATTTTCTTATAGATTTCCCGTAGAAAGAAGGGACATCAAATTTGAGAGGTTAGGGTAGGAGCCAAGAGAATGGTTGTTAAAAAGTTGACATGAACAAAAATATGTAGTTATATGCTATGAGGATTATGATACAGAACACTAATTCTTATATTTGCTACTTTCTCCGGTCACAAATATTTTTCGTTTGAAGGTATGTGCAAGTAAAAATTCTAAAACCCCAGCTGCAATTTTTTTTAGCAAACAGGTACAAATATTTTAAAAAACTATCTAGGTTGAGTACATGGAAATCTTACGTGTAGATTCATCTCGAAGAGCATTTCCATAATATGGAGTAAGTAATTTTAATGGGTTTTATAAATGAAATGTAACATTAACTACTGGCGAAAAACATATTTTGTATACCGTGTCAATATTCGAAACAACAATTATTTCTAACCAACGTAATAATGAAAAAAAAAGTAAACACGTACAATCATTATTAATTTTGCCACACTCTTGTGTCGATGATACGTAACTAATAAGTCTGGTAAATATGGAGATCACAAACCGAGGCTTATGCCGACTTAAAAAAATTTGTCGGTGACCTACTGTCCTCCTTTCCAAGGAGGGAACCGACGACGGGGCGGCCGGCCACGATGAATTCACCTGTGGCCGCACCCGCACAAAACTGTGGTTAATTCCGTGCGGTCTGCGGCGCGCAGGGCATGGATGGATGGATACAGCTTACGCCAGACAAACGCGCGGGCGGCCGATCTGATTGCAACATTCGCACCATTTTTCTAAAGATAATAAAAAATCTTAATCTCTGCATGCTTAGAAAACATCAAAACGAACTTAAAATTTAAGAAAGATTAGCCGGCGCTTGTTTCATTATTGAATTCCCATCATAGTCGGCGAAGAAGGAAATGACTCGTGATCTTCGAGGCTTGGCACACCTTGAGCATGTCTTCTTTACCATCCTTCTTTTGAAGCAATGTTCAGTGGCACAATCAATATGCTCCTTGAAAATAGTCTGTACTAGAAAAGTATCGATCCTTGCGTTTGTCAAATACAATATTATTTCAACAAAGCTAAACTACCCAAAATAAGACAGCTACGCCAATCATAATCATATGCTGACTAGTTCCTATCCTTGTCAGCTAGTTTCCTTCTAGAGAAATTAATTAAGGTCGAGTGCAGTATAGACTAGCCTCCAACCTGACCTAGAAAACTAGCTGAAGAAAAAGTACGTGTCTGATAGTTCCGTTGTTATTGCAAAAGTAATATTTTTTACTACCATCCAATTTCTTTTAGTTATATTATCTTTTGTCAAAATTATTTCTCTATCTAAATTTTTTTCTTTCACAATACCTGTCGTGGATCTAGGCGCGGCACGGCAAGCCGGGTTGCGATCCTGGCCCAGACAAAGCAGGAGAAGGGGCACTGCAGGAAGAGGTGCTCCGGTGTCTCGAGATGTTGTCTGCACAGAGGGCAAAAATAGTCGTTCGGCAATTGTCGCCGGAGGAGGGCGTCCACCGTGAAAACGCGCCGATGATGTTAAAGTTGTATTTCAAAGACCGTGTCAATATCCGAAACGACAAGTACTATTATGAAACTGAATGGAGTATCTTATGTTTCCGCATAAGTTTATTTTGGTCACAGACATTATTATCTATCACCCAGATACATAGATTGAACTAAAAATTATCCAAATTTCAGCGAAAAATATATATCCCGTTCGTTTGCACAGTTGCATTGCACGTCCCGGACACGCAGAGATTCGCGTGAACGGAGCGGTGCATGCCCGGACGACGACGACAATCGGTCACGAAATTTAGCAATTATCGCTTCTTTTTTCCCCTTTGCTGCAGGTGTTGATCAATCATGGGGTGGTGGCGACGGCGGACGGCGGCGAGCATGCAATAATTTTGCGTGTGTGTGGTGTGGGGGGATATATATACACATATACATATATATGGATGGATCATGGACTCGTGAGTTCGTGGCCCGCCGGTGACTCGTATGTTCACTCAAGGAGTGCTAGCTACTGCCTTTTTCCAATTTTCCACGGCCTGCATGATAATGTTTGTCTCTTTAATTAGCACGCGTCTATTTCACCAATATTTTAGCACAAAAATGTACGCAAGGGTCCATGTTAAGCAACAGTAGGAGAACATGCGCCCTTTCACCCCTTGCCTACCATTATATAATTGTCCAATCCAACTATCCAAGTAGTAGTGGGTAGAAGTACCCCTATTTTGGAGAAAGCTACAAAGCTGTCAATGAGAAAAGATTTGGAAGGTAACAGTTTACTTTCTTCTACTAATTTTTTTCTATTCTGGATAATGATAAACTTTTGAGTATTGCTAATTCAGTAGGAGTGGATAGTCTGTCAAATTCTTTTGGTGAGTTAGATTGTCTAAAAGAAATTGAAATTGCTAGGTTGAAATTATTTAAAAAGAATCAACACATGGTAATTAACAATAGTGGTGATATTATTCAGGAGGAATGGATGAATAAGAGTAGTGAGGAAGTGCCTATTGCGGAATGTGATAGTGGGTCAAGTTACTCTGGAAGTGATAGCGAGGGAGGTTTTTCAAAATTAGAAGGAAAAAAGTGGGGGAAACTAACAAAGAAAAAAGAAGCGATGAAAAGAAGATTGGAATCTAGCAAAAAGAAAAGGGATGGTGGGGGACAGAGAGCTGTTTCGCCCACAATCAGAAGGGGAATGTTCATGATGAATGTGATCTTTTGGAATTGTCGAGGTTTGAATAAAAAAGGAATTAGTAATTACATCAGAGAGCTGATGTTTATGCACCAGATTGATATGGTTAGTTTGGTGGAGACCAAAAAGAATAATTATATTGCTAGCTTTTTGATTCCATAGGAAGGTCTGGAGGGATCTTATGTGGGATCAATTCAGATAAATTTGATGTGCTGAACATTAAGAAAGAAGATTTTACTCTTTATTTGAGTCTTTGGAATATTAGTTTAAAGCATAGGGTTTCAGTGATGAGTGTTTATGGGGCCCCCATGCAGACAAAAAAAGTTCCTTCTTACCTGAATTGGCTAATTTTTGTGATAAAGACAACTGTCCTATGCTTATTGGTGGGGATTTTAATTTGACTAGATATGTGCATGACCAAAACAATGGGAAAATTGATTACAAAAATGCTTGTTTGTTCAATTATGTGATTAATACTTTTGATTTGAGAGAACTGACGCTAAGTGGGGGTTTATTTACATGGTCAAATAATCAAGCTAATCCTACTTTAGTCAAATTGGATAGAGTCTTTGTTAATAGGGAATGGGAGATTTTGTACCCTTTGTCGAATATTATTAAAATTCCAAAATGTTTCTCTGATCATAGTCCCATTTTGTTCAAAAGTGATAATACGAGGAGAAATGATTTAGGTAGGTTCAGATTCAATCTTAGATGGTGTCAAAATGAGGATTTCTTAGGTTTGGTGGAAAATATTTGGAAGCAACCAGTGGTGTCCCAAAATAGGTTGGATGCTTTTCTTATTAGAATCAAAAGAATTAAGAAATCCTTAAAAGGTTGGGGGGCCAATCTCTATGGATGTGAGAAGAGAAAAAAGAATGAGACTCTGATTAAGCTGAAGAATCTAGAGGTTAAAGAGGAGAGTTGTGGGCTTTGTCGGCAAGAGGTAAATGATAAAATAGAGCGTCTAACAACTATTCATGGGTTACATGAACAGGAAGAGGCCCACTGGCATGCTAGGGCGCATGAAAATTGGCTTTTAAAAGGGGACAATAACACAGAATACTTTCATAGAATTGCTAATGGGCGTAGAAGAAAGAACACTATTTTAGCGCTCCAAGATAATAATAAAACTGTGACAGAGTTGGATGATGTGATACGAATGGCTACTAATTATTATAAGACGCTCTTTTCTAAAACTTCTGAGAATAACAGTTTAATTCTGAGAGATGTCTGGAATGTGGAGGAAAAGGTTTCTAAAGATGAAAATTCAGATTTAACCAGACCTTTTTCTGAGGAGGAAATCAAAGAGGCCATTTTCAATATGGGGAGTAACAAAGCTGCAGGTCCAGATGGTTTGCCGATTGAATTTTATCAATCTTGTTGGTATATCATTAAACTAGATTTAGTTGACATTTAAAGACTTTTATGAAGAAAAGTTGAGGATAGATAAACTTAATTATGGGCAAATTATTTTACTCCCAAAGAAGTGTGATGCAGTTATGGTACAGCATTTTAGGCCAATTTGTTTGTTGAACTGTGTGTATAAGATTTTCACAAAGGTCTTGACTAATAGAGTTGAAGGGGTGCTTAACAGAATAATTTCTAAAACTCAAAATGCTTTCCTTAAAAACAGATTCATTGTGGAAGGAGTGATGGCCTTGCATGAGATTATGCATTCTGTAAAGAAGAGTAAAGAGTGTGGGATTTTTCTAAAGTAGACTTTGAAAAAGCATATGATAAAATAGATTGGGACTTCTTGTTTCAGATGCTTCAGATTAGAGGTTTTGATGGGAAGGTTTTAAGTTGGATTAAACAAGTAGTTACCTCTGGGACCTTGCAGGTTAGTATTAATGGCAAGGAGGGGTCTTATTTTAAGAGTGATCAGGGAGTTAGGCAGGGGGATCCTCTTTCTCCATTGTTGTTCAATGTGGTGGCTGATTGTATTTCCAAAATGATTAGGATTGCTCAGGAGAATGGGTTAGTCAAAGGTCTAGTACTTGAACTTTGCGAGCATGGTTTAGCTATTCTTCAATATGCCGATGATACAATCATTTTCTTAAAAGATGACATTAAGTCTGCTGTAAACTTCAAATTTATCATGTTTTTGTATGAGAAATTGTCTGGTTTGAAAATTAATTTTCATAAGAGTGAGTTATTTGTGATAAATGGGGATAGTATCAAAGATCAAGCTTACTCAGAGTTGTTTACTTGCAATGTGGGGGATCTTTCCATGCAGTACCTGGGGGTGCCTGTGGGGAGTGGTCGTCTAAATTGTAAACAATGGGATAGAATTGTAGAGAAAGTGAAAAAGAAGCTTGAGAATTGGAAGTGTAGTTCTCTTTCCCGAGGGGGCAGATTGGTTCTTATTAATGCATGTCTGACTAGCATACCTGTTTATAGCATGTCCATGTTCCTCTTACCTAAAACAGTGATTAATCACATAGATAAAATCAGGAGGGATTTTTTCTGGAAAGGTAACAGTAGCAAACATAAAATTCACTTAATCAAGTGGGATAAAATTACTAGACCAAAAAAAGCTGGGGGGCTTGGTGTGAAAAATCTTAGGGACATGAACATTAGTTTATTATGCAAGCGGTGGTGGAGACTAGACAAAGGGGATGGCATTTGGCAGGGTCTAGTCAAGGCTAAATATTTGAAGGGGGGAACCATATTTCAGTCCAAACACAGAAGTGATGACTCCCCCTGTTGGAAAGATCTGCTTAAGTGTAAGGAGGCTTACATTAAGCAAAGAGGGTACTATGTGGGAATGGTGAGGCAACTGATTTTTGGCAGGATAAATGGTTTGAGGGGGATTCTTTAAGACTTCGTTACCCGAATATTTTCAATATCTGTAATGATCAAGAAATTTCTGTCGCAGATTGTAAGAGGAGAAACTGGAACTTATCTTTCAGGAGATGGCTTTCACCAATAGATCAAAAGGAGTGGGGGGAACTAATAGATAGGCTGGAATTATTAGAATTGGATAGAGGTCCAGATAAGCCCTTTTGGTTATTGGAGACAAATAGAATTTTCTCGGTGAAATCTTTATGCAAAGTGTTGGCTAGTAGAGAAAATTGTTTGAGACTGAATTCGGTGTGGAATAACAAATTACCTTTGAAATATAAAATCTTCATGTGGTTTTTTATTCAAAATGTTATTTTAACAAAGGATAATCTTCGGAGAAGGAATTGGAGTGGGGATCCCAGATGTTGCTTCTGTGATGGCTTAGAATCTAATCAGCATCTTTTTTTTTCAATGTCCAATTGCCAAAGCTATGTGGGGGGTGGTGAGATGTTGTTGTCAGGATAAAAATAGTCCCAATGATATAGATCAATTCTATTCCTGGATGCAGTCTATTTGGCCAGAGGGAAAAAGGCTCCATACAGTTTGTTTAGCTTCTTTATGTTGGGCTACCTGGATTAGTAGAAACAAAGCGGTTTTTTGATAACAAACTCATAAAGTCGCCATTATCTATTTTACACACTTCCTGTGCTTTGCTTGAGTACTAGGTTGGGGCTTATAATTCAAAGCTAGCAGAATTGTTGAGGGGGTGTGCTTCTTTACTGAAAAAATGTGTTGCAGGTTATGAGAAGAAACAGAGGGAAGGAGAAGGGGCTAAGCAAACAATTACATTTGGAGGAGATGGAAGATCCAACAAAAATTGAAGGTGGTGAAGAAAGACCCAGAAAACAAAAAAGCAGTAGCTGAGATTAAAAGATAGGATCTGATGTTGAGAAACTTATCGTTTTGATGTAATATTTTGAATGGGGGATATGTTCTAGTTGCTATGGTTAGCTGTCTGATGGGCAGTAACAGTCGCTGTGAAACTGGAAGTGAGTAGAAGTATGGTCTGTTTGACAAAAACTTGTAGTACTCTGTTTGTTTCCGTTGTCTATGATAATGGAAATGGGGTAGAAATCCCTTTTTGAAAAAAACTATCCAAGTAGTAGTATAGTTGGCCACCTCTTTGGGACAAATCGGTCCCGCAATTTATGGACTCTTTTCGACTTATTTAGTTTATCGATTTCCTTATTTGCTGATAAGATGGATTTTAATAGCTTTTAGTTTGGAGAGTCCGACGCACTATGTTTGGCGTCTTTTTAAAACTTAATTTGTGATGCATCTTCAACGGAAAAGGAACATTAAAAAATGCTAAAATAGTTCTGTTTTCGAAACCGAAGAAGATAACATTTGTTCAAGTTTGATCCCTAAAACCAAATAATCGTTTAACTCAGTCTCACTCAATTGGTAAAATTAGATGCAAAATACTTCTGTCGGGGATAAAATTACGGCTCATTGCCATGGCCCACTCCCTGACGGCCCAATCGAACAGCCTACCAGGGCCCAGTTCTCTGGAAGGTTCTATCAGGCCCATGTGCATCCTGCCGAACAGCTTCTTAGCTGGCACGATGCGTAACGGCCTAAGATTCCTGTTTGAGTCCTACTCGAACAAGAGTTCTGCACGGCTACGTGAAGACCCGGACGTAGTTTCCCGGATTGGATTAGGAGTCGTGATCCCCAAGAATTGGAGTCTACCTTATCTACCTCGGGACGTATTTGGCATGTACGAGTTCGTTACGGTCTCGTAGTTAGCCCGGCCCGATATTCCCTCGGTAGGTCGGTTTGCTCCGCACTATATAAACAGGGCCCCTACCGCGTTTTAGAGGACCCCCCTGGCCAGAAGCTGGTGACTTAGCACCTGATCATCGTATTGTTGCATACTACACCTTGTACACACATAATCTCGCCGGGACTTGTTCGTCTCGTCGAGGATCCTCTTGTATTCGTCTCCGATATATAAGAAAGGCTGGACGTAGGGCTATTATCTCTTCCGAGAGGCCTGAACCAGGATAAAAATCATGTCTCCCTGTTCGCTGTTGTTCGTTCTGTTCGGCGTGTCTCCTATCTCCATCTTAAAGAACCTTGGTTGACTTGGGTCGATATCCCAACCGTCGACAACTTCCTTGACCAGTTAAATGATGGTCTAGAACGGTTTAAGCTGACATGACAAATCATGTGATGGTATTGGCTGGCGTGAGTTCATGTGTTGTTTTCGGCTAACTCGATAGTCCACATGCAACCAATGTATATTCAATGTCAGACAACTTTGTCACACGAATTGCTACGTCAGTTAAAACCACCTATAGATACCGTTTAACCAAGAATAAATGGCAATTTAATAATCGTACTTGTGACATTTGAGTCGACTATTAGTCATTTCAATCTATTATGATGTAGTCCGTGATTGGCTGTAAGTGTGAGAGTTATATGGGGTCGTATACATCTGTGGTGTAAAAGTTGGAATTTAGTTTTCACTATCTAAAAAAACCACAGTTTAACCGTCAACGATCATTTCATTCGGTTGTACTACCAGAAGCACTGTCTTTCAATTCCTTCTCCTTTTTAGCTCTAATTATTTTATGTGCCAATTAAGTGTTAGGACACAACAGCCCAATTAGCGCACCCATGCTGCCCATTCTCCATCACGAATTTTAACGAACAGTATAGTATTTGAACGCTGTAGATGTTTTACATGTTGTTTTATGTGTTTCGTGCAGTGTTTCATGAGCATTTTGTGCTTCTTATGTTTCATACAGTGTTTCATGAGCATTTCATGTATTTCGTTTTATGAGTGTTTCGCACGATGCTTTATGAATGTTTTATATATGTGTTTCACCTGGTGTTCTTCACGGTGTTTTTTACATGAAACATCTATATCATGGCAGTGTTTCGGTCAGGAACCCCGAGGATGTCTAACCCATTACTAAGAAGAAACAGGGATGTAACGTGGAAGACAAATTAGCACTAGGTAGAGGGCGTAACCGGATGTAACCAGTAATAACATGGTGAACAAAAGTCTCGAACTGATGGACTTCTTTGCTCCATAAGGGCATGTACAACAACAATTAATAGTGGTCTCTTAGCAATGACATGGATATGTTTCGCTGATGTGGCATGAGGCAAAATGAAAAATGTTAGAGTCGGACTTTTGGTGAAGAGATGACTCTTCACAAGCTCCTAGAAAGAATTAGAGAGGAGCAGCATTAAATAGCATATAAGCTCTTGTGCATGCTTTTTGTACATGCTTATCTTTTTGCATGGATGAATGTGCTAAGAGACATCTATGGACTCTTCATTGTACATGCCCTGAGAGCTTGGACAGTATATGGTCCGCTAGCAGCACTGATTTTTTGTTCACGGCCCAAACCAAGTGTAGGCGTGTAACCCAAAGTCAAACACTTGAACCGATGGAGAATGGGACGGAATGTGTACGGTGATGTTGGATCAGTGTACGGTCCTCTTGTAAGTGTACCACCGCGCGATGAGCAGGTAGGCGCCGAGGTTGCCGACGCAGAGCACGGCAAGCAGCCAGAAGAAGTAGTCCAGGTGGCCGCGGTTGATGTCGTCGGGGATCCACCCCGGCCGCCCGCCCCGAGCCGTCGCCGCCGCCACCGCCGCGACGAGCGCCGAGCTCGCGTAGTTCCCCACCGCGAACGACGTGTTGGACATGCCGGAGCAGAGGCTCCGCATGGCGTCCGGCGCCTGGTCGTAGAAGAACTCCATCTGCCCGACGAAGGTGAACACCTCCGCCGCGCCCACCACCACGTACTGCGGCACCTGCCAGAAGATCGACAGCGGCAGGTAGCCGCCGCCGCCGCCGCCGTGGAGCGCGATGACCCGCCGCCGGGCGACCTCGAGGGCCCCGGCGGCGAGCATGGCGGCGGTGAGGATGACGAAGCCTATGCCCATGCGAGCCAGCTGCGTGAACCCGCGGTCGTGGCCGGTGAGGCGGCGCGCGAGCGGCACGACGGCGCGGTCGTAGAGCGGCACCCAGAGCATGACGCTGAGGGTGTCGAAGACGGAGAGCACGGCGGCGGGGACCCTGAAGCGGCCGATGCGGGGGTCCAGCGTGTCGCCCTGGAGGATGAAGGTGGTGGTCATCTGCGTGTACGCCGCCGCGAACATGATGCCGCTCGCCCACACCGGCAGCAGCCGGAGCACGCACTTGAGCTCCTCCACCTGCGTCACCGTGCACAGCCGCCATGGGCTCGGCGCCGCCTTGTCGCCCGCCGTCTCCACAGCTGCCTTGTCCAGAAACCTGAACAAAAACATATCTTTTTACCTGTGCGGGTGATTCACGTGCATGTGCTCTGTGCAGAGATGATGATCCACCACATTGCAATTGATGTTGGGAAAAGCTTGCTAAACTATGATCCTTAATGGAACCAGCTTGCGAGAAGGAATCTTTGCCGTAGAGCCTCTAGGCTCTCTAAAAAGGAGAAATTTATAGTGCTTGAAGACAGTCTCGTCACAGCCAGCGTTATGTAATAGTAATTCTTTTGGTTGAAGCGGGACCGAAAATCCAAAAGTTTGTGATATGCATGTGTGGGCTATCCTCGTAGTCGTAGGTGGGTTGAAATCTAAGCGAATTGGGGCTAGTGTGTTACCAATGGTATCAAAGTATCAACCTTCGTCGTGCATGCAGGCTTAGTGGTGCAAACATATGGCGCATGGTGCACTCTGGGCTCGGAGAGTAGTCACAAGACATGACATATGGGTTGGTACTAGACACACAGTTGCGTAGGAAGGGAGATCCTGAATATTTGATGCATGTGAGGTGTGCTGACGAGGGCTTCATCCCATTAAGGATGTACGTGTGTAATACCATGGACCATTGAGATGTGTGTCCTATGTGCTTGGTTGTGGTGCAATGGTACCACCTTGCTAGTCTATAATGTCAGTTGATCCTGGATATAGCACTTTGCTTTAACTCTTTTGGACGAAGCGAGACTGAAGCCCAAGAGCGGTGATATGCATGCATGGCCAACCTCGTAGGTGTGTTGGGCTCTAAGCGAATTTGAGCTAGGGTGTTACACCTCAGTCCGGCAAAAAGGGTGAGCTTCGTTTTAAAGGTTGCTACCACCTTCAAACATTATAAGGAAATATGTTAACTTTAGAGGAAAACACTCTGGCTAACCTAAGAGCATCCATAATAGGATCCCGGTAACACTATTTATTTGACAGTTTGGGGATAAGGGAGCTACTTGGGGAATGGTTGTTATAGGATATAGTGTAAGGTGTGAAAAATTTTAGAATGAAAGAAAATGTTTTAGAAATACGGCGAACAAAGTTACGGAGGCTGGGATTATGGTCAAGTGGAGAACCTGGTCCGATGCTCCAAGGACATGTGCAACTTTGACCCTATTTCATTATTTATCCACTGCTCATCTTACATGGTTTTATTTTTGTACAATGGCGGCAATTCTCCCTCTTATATTTTGCTGAAAAACCGTTTCCGTTGCATACAGAGCTCTTTGGCTTATCTCATGAGTTGGTCATGCACCGAGATTCGTGCAGAGCCGCCACCCTTTACTTGCTCTTTTTGCAAACCCCCCCTAAAAGTTGGGTTGAAAAGCGATCGGGTTCTCGTCTTCCTTCCTTCCTCCTCCTCCACCCTTCCCTGTAACCGGACGCCACGCCGAGCCGCGCTCATGGAGTCTTTGCCGACTTGCTGCCGTCACAAACAATCTCCACCCTAGCTTACTGCGACCACGTCAGTGTTGCCTCATGTTGCCTCGCCGACCGTCGCACTAAGCCACACCGCGCCGCACGGCTCCCGTGCCGAGGTCGCCCCACCATGGTCGCGGTGACGGGTGGTGCCCGACTTGGTGGGGAGAGAGAGAGAGAGAGGAGATGATGGAGGGGGATTTTGCAAATGAGGATTAAGATGGGGAACTCCACCCCTATGAGAAAAAGCTACACTCATATTTTACTCTCAATCATGTCTTTACTATTTACAACCTAATTTTTACAGTAATAAAACCTATAGAAAAATAGGACAAGCGTTGAACATTATCTAAGTGTGTATTGGGATCCAGCAAGGGAAGAGGACAATCAATACAAACTTCCTTCGACGTATAGTGCATTGAATTCGTCTCTGTCTCTTCGCTTGAAATGGCTGAAAAAAGGGGAAGGATTTGAAGGGCGTGTTGGGTTGTCGTTCGTGGCCGGCCAAACTTGGCTGAGCCATGGCGGGCCAAACTTTGTTGAGCCAAGAAGCCTCGCCGCAGCCAGGCTCCGACAGTGCAGGGCACCTTATGTTGGTTTCCCCTGCATCACCAAGCCTAGCCCGCATGAACGGGTGTTTTGTTGCTCGCATGCCTTCGTCGCCCCCACTTCTTTTCTGAGCTCCGGCAACACCGCCGTCATTGGATCCGATCATCCCAAGCCTCACTAATGTCGGTTCCGACCTCTCTTCGCCCCTCCCTGTCGATTCCATCCTCCTTGAACTACGCCACCGCCGGATCCATGGCCTTCGAGCATCATTGTCCCGGATTCGTTGTCCCCGAGTGCCGCCATCACTAGATCCATACTTCCCATGCTTCGTCGACTCCATCATCATCGGATTCGTCATCCCCGAACGTCGCACCCACCAGATCTGTCATCCCTGATCTACAGCCCCACCGGATCTGTCACCCCTGATCTACAGCCCCACCGGATCTGTCACCCCAACGCCGTTGTAGCCGATTAGTCCCAAGCTGCTCTAGCCCGAACAGTTCCACCACTGCAGTCCACACCCTCCCCGTACGTGTACGACACTATGCTGGCCAAGCTCGAAAGAAATAGTCGTCCCAACCGTTTTCTTGGAGCTAGGCCCGCACAATGTTTTTGCATGTAGCAAGCGTGGCTAGCCCGCATGTGGATAACCAAACACTCCAAAATTAATGGACTTTCTTAGGCGGGTGCGCGTTATAATTCCTTCATTTCCTCCTGCGCAACAGTAAGGCTCTCTTTGATATGCGGCTTTATTTTTGTTTTGGTTTAGTTTAAAAATTTTATTATTTGTTTATACACCATTCTATATATATTGAAATTTTTTTTGAGGTTATCAAGGTTTTTCCTCGAAAATCTAAAAAATATACTTTAATTTTTTTATATTTTTTGTATCTTTTATAAGGTTCTATTTTTTATTATAATTGAAACTAAATTAAAATCGCGAACGAAGAAGGACCTAAAATATTCATCTGAAGAGACAAATTGCTCGGTGCGCGACTTTAACGTCACCCGGGCGTGACTGGTTCGGTTTTTGTTATTTTGCACGCAATATTTGTCGTGAACTACAACGCCGCTTAGCATTGCATTTCATAAATACAAATAGCACATATTCGCTGGCCTTTTCACTATGAGATAACTTAAAAATCACACTATAAAAAATTCAAATCCTGAAATCCTGTTAAAATAGGACAAGCGAAAAACATTGCACTTACCGTGGCTGGTGTCACAAAGCATGCATGGTGCTAATTTGCTACGGTCATCCAAGTAGTGGGCTAGCATAATATGGGACTAACTTGGCTCACATTTTGTCAAAAAAAATAAAATGACACGCATTATTTGTGAAAACTTCTCATTTTTCTTTTCAAAAAGATGTAGGGGTTGTTTGGTTCATGGCCTTGGATAGCCATGCCAATTAATTGGTCATGCCATTCCAGGGCATGACCAATTTGTTAGCAAATTTTGGTCGTTTGGATTGTATCCAACAAAACATGCCAAATCTAATAAGAAAATTGGTAGTTGTTTGGTTTGTTGCCAATGAAATGTGCCAATTAGTATTATTTAAATATACAAAAATGGTTTGACTATGATTCTATATGAACTATAAAATTTGTTTCATGCAATTTATACACCGTTTGAAATATAAAAAATATTAAAAAATATAAAAACATGTTGATTATGATTTTATATGAACTATAAAATTTATTTTATGCAATTTGGACACCGTTTGAAATATAAAAAGTATTTAAAAAATTAAATGACAAAAAATATTTTAAAAATTAAAAATATAAAAATGGGTTGATTATGATTTTATATGAATTATAAAATTTATTTCATGAAATTTCGACACAGTTTGAAATATATAAAATGAGAAAATAAAATCAATCAAAATTAATCGCAGTTTACTGCTGCTCGCTGGTAACTAGTCGCTGGTAGTCGTGTGTCTACCACTAGGGCCGCGCTATTGGTACAAAGGCGCGGGCGGCCGAATCGGCCGCCATCGCCTTGCGGTGGAACTGCGTTGAAAATATTTGGCATGGCAGTTTTTCTCGTTGGCAAGCCAATTAATGGATTCAAACCAAACTCTAGCCAAAAGAGATGGCACGCCAAAATATTGGCATGAGTGACGGCTATGAACCAAACATGCCCGTACTCCATGTAGAGGAGATCAGGGGAATGGGGTAAATTACTAAATTAAATTGCCCCCGGTAATGATTCCACCCGTCCAGATCTCATCCAACGGCTGACACTGAATTCAGTAGTCAGTAATTTTACCCCTTTCTTTTCTTTTCTTTTTTTTAGCTCCACCCCTTTCTTTTCTGATACCAGCAAATTTACGCACACGAGTCACAGCTCACCTGAACTGGTCGGTGTGCGCGAGGCGGCGGCTCCCATGTATCGCGGACATGCCGTCGTCGGCGTCACACTCGTGCAGCAGCGCGGCGTCGGCCGGCGCCTCCACGCCGTACTTCCTGACGGCGGCGACCACCACCTGCGCTATCCTGGTGAGCGGGCTGCTTCCCGGCGGCTGGTGCCGCCGGTACGCGCCGCTGCCGGCGACGAACACCGCGACGGCCAGCGCGGCGAGCACCGCCGGGATGCCGTAACCCAGCCCCCACCCGACGCTGGACTGCACCCACACCAGCGCGGTGCCGCCGACGAGCGACCCCACATCGACGGAGAGATAGAACCAGTTGAAGAAGGAGCTCTGCCGGCGGCGTTCCTCCTCGTCGGAGGCGTCGAACTGGTCGGCGCCGAACGACGACATCACCGGCTGCAGCCCGCTGCCCAGCGCCACCAGGTACAGCCCCGCGTAGAACGCCGCGCCCTGCAACGCCGCCGCCGCGGCGCTCGCCGCCAGCACCCCGTACCCCTGCCCGGAACGCACCAAGGTGAGCCCCTGCCCCGCACGTACCCGTACGTCGTGCCGTTCTTCCAGGTTGCGATAGCCGCGGCGTGCGTACCAGGACGGAGACGAGCAAGAAGACGGCGACGGTGCAGTAACAGCCGAGGAAGGCGTCGGCGAGGAAGGCAGCGGCGAGCGGCGTGATGTAGACCGTGCCCTTCCAGTTGGTGACGCTGTTGGCGGCGGCGTTGCTGCCCTCGTGCAGCCGGTCCCGGAGGTAGTTCACCAGGTTCGTCGACACCCCGAAGTAGGCGGCGTACTGGAAGCAGTTGGTCGCTGAGAAGCCATTAATTGCAGATTCGATCAGAGCCAAGCCGACGAGTTGCAGGCAGCGATCACTGGATCACTGCGATCCATGGAAAACTACAAGAGATACCGTGGATGAACACGCAGGCCCAGAAGACACAGCGACTCTTCTTGGGCGTCCGGACATCTGATTCCACTGCTTCCATGCTCCCAACAGGTTGCAGCCAGGGATGACGACGGTGACGATTGGTTTCAGTAGCAGCAGCAGATGGAAAGATCAGCTGCTCCTCCTCAGCTTCATCTGTGGACGAATCCATTCCATCAGAACAGCAAGTCAGCAACATCCAAATGGGTAAACCGGAAAGGGGAACCCATTCATCAATCATGAGTGCATATATATGATTCAGGCTTTGGTTGCTGATCAGTCAAAAATTGACATATAGTATATATGTATGCATGTTAATTCCCCTGTCTGTCAGGGATACAGGAAAGTTGAGGTCAAAAGGTTTCAGGAAACGAACCTTGGCCTCTACTGATCGACGATGGTCGATCGCTAGACGCTACCTCACCTTGACCCCTAAATTCTTGATATTTTTACCATAAGTTCTTTAGCCTTGAATCTGGCATTCTTTCTAGCTGCCGTGCACAAGTGCTACTGCCTACTACTACCATTAACCGCACACAATAACATATATGTACCTTCGCTTTATCTGTATAAAGCTTAGTTCTTCGAATTCCTATCCACACTTTTATATATGTATGACATGTGAGGTCTACATGATAAAAAAAGAAAACTTGACTAACCTTATATATACACCAAACAACAACTTAACTCAATTAAACTTTAATAACCTTAGATATGGCGGAGCCAGGGCCGGTCCTAGGTTTTCTGGGGCTCGGGGCGAAATTACAAACGGAGGCCCCCTAACATAACCAAGAATTTTTTTATACTACCATATAATTAAACAATATTCAATGTATTTTAAAAATTAGTATCGATAAACAAATGAAAGTACACAAATGAGATTATTCACCTCAAAAATTTCTTGTAACATTTCTTGATGCAAAATCATCAATGATGGCCTCAATATTAATATCGTCCAATAACTTCTTCTCAATATATAAAGTTGCCAGACCATTCAATCTCTAAATTTAAACACGGCATGTCGGCATATTTGAATTGATTCTCTAAATTCTAATCGGTATTTCCCTACTCTAATACACTAATATCTATTTAGTACTCCGTATGTACTAATAACTAATTACTAATTACTATAGTCACCTGTGAGGCTGCCCGCTGCCGATAGACGGATGAATTGAATATGATCCGCCGTTCTGACGGTGATTTTGTGTCTTGGTGATTGGCGATTTGGCGGCGGTCGGTGGAGTGTCCACAGGTGTCAGGCGATTAGGCTAATCATGAAATCTACTGATCTGCAACCGAACTGACGCAGCAACGCTGATTACGTTGCTTGCCTTGTTGGGCCTCCTCAACGCAAGCCAGGGCCGGCCCATCGCGAGAGCATGGCTGCATGGTGCACCGAGGCATCACCGCATCAGGCTCAGGCATCAGGCACTAGGGATTGGGGTCCCTGCGCAGCGCTGGGGGGCCCACAATTTTGGGGGGCCTGGGGCGGCTGCACTGCTCGACCCCCCCTAGGGCCGGCCCTGGGCAGAGCTCTGATACCACTTGTTAGGATATGCGCCGATGCAAGATCACGAACGACACCAGGAGACACGATGTTTGTTAACATAGTTCAGTTTTCGTTTACATCTACGTGGTTTTGATTATGGGCGCTTCTCCTTAAAACATAATACCGCGGCACATCGGCTGACCTGGTCACGACCACATGCCGGTCGCTAACCAGCTCTTGTCTATGCTACTATTATAAAGTCGTTGTCATTAGTTACACCAGCGTAGCACCCTTATATAGTGGAAGTCTGGTTAGAGTACAACTGCAACTCTAATCCAACCCTACCTATTATTACACACAGAGTTCATGTAATCTATTTGTACATATATTTGATACAAAATCTAACAACAAAACAAACTCGGTGTTTGGATGGGCTCGATCGATCCTAGTGGCTGGTGACGTGACGTGGACACTTGCTTTTCTATACCACATTTCATGGAGTACGTCATTCTGCTGGATTTCGCGTGTACCGGGAAGCAGATATTTGGCCTGAAACGAATAGCTTGGTGACTGGTGAGCAGCAATCCATTTCTGCCGGCCCGAACATGCTTTTTTTTGTGTTATTAATGCTGCTAGTGCTGATTGATCGTTGTAATGGCCGTCGGTGACTGGGATATTCACTCAACATAGAGTAGTTTTTTTTAATAAAAAATCATCAAGCGTGCTTCAGTCTTCAGCCTATTCCACCGCGAAATTTTTTATTGCAAATTATAAAAACACTCCCCGTCGATAACCCTCCCAGACGCCCTCGCTGAAGACGGCAGTGGCGGCTCGTCAGCGGCGGCGAGCCTCCCTCTTCCCTCTCTTCTTTCTTCCTCCCCTTCCCTTTTTCCCTCTCTCTTGAGCATGATGCGACTGAGGCTATTGTCTCCCATTGCGTGGCGCCCTGGTTCGATGGCAAGAAGGCTGGATCTGGCGGCAAGGTGGTTGGATCCGGTGAGGCTAGGGCGGTTTTAGGCGCCGACAACGTTGCTAGACCTCCCTCACAACGACTTCTTCTTGGATGAGGTGGGTTCTACGGTTCTACTCCATCCGTTCTTTTTTATTTATCACCGTTAACTTTTAGACATGCGCTTTGACCATTTTATTAAAAAAAATATTCAAATATTATTTATTTTGTCATGCTTTGTTTTATCATTGAAGGTACTTTAAGCATGACTTATATGTTTGCATATTTACACTAAAAATTTGAATAAGACGAATGGTAAAAGGGTATGTACAAAAATCAACGACCATGAATAAAAAAGAACTAATTATTGTCTATTGATGGTTACACAGTTTCTAAATTAAACTCTTTTTATAATAGAGACACAGATGATCGGCTCCATGTTTGTACAATCGGAGGAGACGGCACGGGGTGCCGGGCTGTGAGATCAGGACATTAACGGCCCAATCACTACATAGGCCGGGCCTGGTACCGCGATCTTTATGCAGCTCGAGTCGTATTATCGGGCAGGCGCGAGTGCACGATCCAAATGTCCAAACATCTGGGCCCTAACGAACGCAGCCCAACCATATAAGGACACGCCGGGCGTCGGCATGAAGATCTACGGCCTTCTTCAAGCTGCTGCTCCGCCGCCGCCTCCGATCGCTGGCCGCCGCCGCCGCCGCGGCCGCCGTGGAGGAGGGTGGAAAGCCGGAGCCAGCGCCGTCGTCGTAGAAGAGCTCGAATCTGCTGGTGGCACCGGGGACCTCGTCGTCGGAGGGGATGACCGCGGATCGGCGGAGCACGACGACGGGGTTGTACAGCGAGCGGTCGGCGGAGGCGGCGGAGCGGCGGTTGCGGCGGGGCTCCGCGCGGCGGCGGACGTAGGCGGAGACGGGGGGGCAGAGCACACCGGCGTCCCCCTGGGGCGGCGCGGCGCGCACGAAGGGTCCATGCGGTGGAGTTGGGGTTAGACTAAAAGGCGGCGCCTTGGAACCGCAGCTTGAATCCAAGCGAGAGAAGAGGATTGCAAGGATGGGAGGCGGCGGCGGGGGGGAATCAAACCCTAGCGAAGCGAGGAGGAGGGGGATGGAGGAGCGGCGGTGGGTGGTGGAAGGTACTATATCATTTTAGATTAGCAATCTTTCTTTTAATTTCTTTGTTACTTTTCGATTAGACAAATTGAGCAATGTGATTGAACAAATTTTCATCTTACATTAGTATGAACATAATTTCTAGTTTGATCTACCAATTAGAATTGCCGGTAGTTGGCTCAGGTCTTGTCAAAATTCTGGGTCCGCCTCTCTTTCCCCAGCCTCATCTCCCTTCCTCCCTCTCTCTTTGGTACGTTTTCTCAATTTTGCGAGTTAGGATTTGATACACAGTCGATCTAATGGTTTGTTTTTTCCATAAAAATAAAATATTCTCCGTAAAAATGAAAGTTTAAGAAACATTAGTATTGTTTTCAGGATTTTGTTTCTGAATTTCCCCTAATTTTGGACTTGAAACCTACATTGTTGATGTTACTTGGCATCCGTGGGAGCCCGGGCAGTTGCCCTCCCTGCCCAGGCGGTGGATCTGCCACTGACTTTTAGCTAGCACTAGAGAGCGATGGAGGAGGTGATTGTGCCTCTCCCCACAGAGAAGCTCTCAGCGGATCCAAATAGGTAACAAAATATGATATTTTCTTGTCTTGGTTGCTCGATAGATGGGTCTATTAATGGATTTGTCTTGATACGGTAGAGATGGAGCAAGGCGTGGCACTGTTGTGCTAGTGGCCACTGGGAGCTTCAATCCTGTCACCTACATGCACCTGCGCATGTTTGGTAAGACTCTACATTCTGTTAATCCCTTCCCCGTCAGTATTTTGCTATCCCTAGAATAGCTTGGTAATGGTAGCAACAAATGTTCTTTCCCCACTTCTTGATGTGTATCATTTAGAGCTGGCAAAGGATGAGTTGCAGCAGCGAGGGTACTCTGTGCTGGGTGGTTACATGTCTCCTGTCAATGATGCATACAAGAAGAAGGTATATTGTGACATTTGGAAAAGCATGTGAAATTGTATTGCTTACGTTTTCAAAACTGACCTTTGGAAAAGCACATGTTATTTTTTCTATCCCCAAAACTGACTCTACAATTTGGGGTTGATCAGGGCCTCTTACCGGCTATTCATCGGATTCGCTTTTGTGAGCTGGCTAGCAAAAGCTCATCTTTTGTGATGGTTGATCAATGGGAGGTAACTTGATTTTCCATAGTCAGTAGATAAGTTTCTTTGCATTCTGCCACATTTCTTCTATGTAATACCAATTCCTTGATACAGGCAATGCAAAAAGGTTATCAACGCACCTTGAGTGTTCTCTCAAGAGTTCAAAACTCTTTATGCATGGATGGCTTGGCTGATCGAGGTATGTACTGACAAATGTTTGTTAGAATATAATGCACAATTTGTTTCATTCCATTGGACGATACATATGTAGTTTATCGGTGTTTTTCCTTCTGTATTTTAATCAGTTCTATTCAACTTGAACTGACAATGCATTTCATTTTAGACAATCTCAGGGTAATGCTTTTATGTGGTTCTGACCTGCTTGAGTCATTTAGCACACCAGGAGTTTGGATTCCAGATCAGGTATAAATTTTGATGATTTGTATTGACATACAAAAGCATGTGCACAAAAATTATGATATCCTACTTTACTGCTGTTTGATTTGCCCTTATTGAAAAGAACTAAATTTGATGTGCCTCCTTTTGTTTTTAAGGTCAGAACCATATGCAAAGACTTTGGTGTTGTTTGTATACGTAGAGAAGGAAAAGATGTTGAAAAGTTAATATCTTACAGTGAGATACTGCTAGAATGCAGGGTGAAACATCTACCTTTATGTGCTTACTACTCCCAACAGTTTAGGTCTATTTACTAATGTGCATGTATATTTTTTTTCAGGATAACATCATTTTGGTTGATGAGATAGTGCCAAATCAGATAAGTTCATCTAGAGTAAGGTAACATTTTATTATGTAGGTTTCAGGATAATTAGATTATATTGTTGCCTTTGCATTGTCCTATATTGTATGCTGGGGTGTGTTTCCTTCATATATATTTGATCAAACCGCAGAGAATGTATAAGAAGATGCCTCTCAATTAAATATCTTACTTGCGATGAAGTAATTGAGTACATCAGAGAACACAAATTGTTCATGGATGTCGAAGGCAGTGATAGAAGATCATGACATTGGTAATATCTTCTCTAAGCAGTGGTCTTTGGGCACTTTCATATACTTTTTTGTCTGTGAACACCTGTGGACACTATCATGATTACGTGGTTGGAGGCATTTTTCTAGTGACCATCGAGCATGGAGAGTCGGCACACTTTTGGTAAAATTTGGAATGTCTATGTTGAGCTATAATTATTATACATATAATAAAATGAAAGGGGCGGACTTCTCGGAATCATCATGAGTGGATGTAAATTTGTGGAAAGTGCCAACATCCGACCTGTATACTATACACAATAAACAAACAGTTTACAGTTACAACTTACCAGTACTTTCACTCTTCATACACAGCAGGAGGGAGGTTCTAGAATCTGCCATGTATTTGTTTTTGAAGCTTGAAATTTTCACAACAATATTATGATCGATGCCACTGAGTTATTTAGTGATTAAAGTGATGATCACGCTGCACAATTTAGCAATACATTTTAGATATATTCCCAATAATTTTTTAAAAAGATCACCGGGATCTGACGGTTTGGTCCCATAGCTATAAACCACCCCCGAGTGATCTGAATTTTCATTTCTCTTGTGGGAGCTCCACAAACTAATCAGTCCATCAAATCACTAGCTTGTTCTCTACCCCCAGCAACTTTAGATTGAGGCTCAGGCCACAAGCTTCTGTACAGCCAGAGTTAGTTCATGAGGTGACATCCTCAATTTTCAAAATGTAGTTAAAATAAAAAAAATTGAGTAGAACAAAATTTTGAGGAATAAAAACATTATTTGAAAATTTCTAAAATTTTCAGAACAAAATTTCCAAAATGTTTGTGCATGGTTCTTTTTTTTTTCCCCCAAAGCAAAGGGCATGAGCTCCACTAAAGGGAAAAAAAGCATCACAGGTCCGACCAGGAAGGAGCATTTCACTGCACTCTATAGCGCGTAGCGCTGTTTGAGCTTATTCGCGGTGCCACGTCGCCTTTTTTCTCACGACCGTCCGATCGACGGTCTAGATTGTGCCACGTCGGCCTACCTGAACCGACCGGACGCGTGTCGTTGAGCTGCTGTACTGTTCTGCTGTCGCTGGGGGGCGTGTGGCGCTTGCTCCACTCAGCCACGCGCTGCCCCTCCCACCCTGATAACTTTGCAAAAAACCCCTCTGCATTCTATGATTTCTGTTACCAACCTTCCCCAATGCAGGCTTACCTGGGGAAACTTACGCCCACGTCCCTCATGTTTCTCGCCACAAGCACCGCAGCCCTTTTCCTCTTCGTAGGTACACCCGTAGTTGCAATGAAATTACCCGCAAATGCCACTGTGTACAGCCCGCGCCGGCCGAACCCCCGGTCTGCCGCCCGAGGCCAAAAAATCCAAAAAAAAAACAAGAACACAGGAACCCTAGCTCTTGCCCGTTCGTCGCCTCTTCTCCTCCCGATCCACCCCTCCGTCGTCCTGCTCTGTCCCCGCTCGCACGCCTCAGCTGTTGCGGCCCCTCTTCCCGCCGACGTCGCCTCTGCCACCACTGACCGACACCGTCCTTTATGCCAGCCGGATCCGACGATGGGGGGTTCCTGGCTCGCTGGATCCATCGACGGTGACCACCGGGGCGCCACCGCACTCCCCTCATCGGAACCTCTTCCTGTTCGTCGGGTTCTTCTCGACCTGCCTTGCTGCACAGGTCTCCTCAACAGCGGCTCTCCCACGGATCTGCACAGCGGTCGCCTTCCAGCGTCGCCCGCCTGCCGCCGCCATGGTCCCTGCGGTCGCCGTTGCGGTGCATGCCATCGCCACAACCGGCTGCAGCCCGCCTCGGTTCTATCTTCTCTAAGCCCGATTCCTTCTGGTTCTTCCTGTTCTTCTTTGGTTGTGATCCACTGGGACACAACAGCCGGCAGCGCCACGGTGGCCCTCTTCACGGGGGTCCGGCGATGCGGCAGCGCCACGGTGGCCGTCTTTCTTCTCACGGCGGCGCGCGGTGGCACTCCAGATCGATCTCCTCTCGGTTTGCATCTTCTCCCTACTGCAGATCTGATCTCTTTCTCCTCCAATCCTCGGATCCGGGTCGAGCCGTGGCACCGTCGACAAAACCTGACCCGACCCATCTAGATCTCTACTCGCTACACACCAGATAAGTCATGCGGTCGCCGGCCACCGGCCGGAGCCGAAGCCGGCGATGTATGCGCCCGCAGCTCCCAGCTCCCGTCTCCATGCTCTAGCCTTTCTGCCCGTTTAGTCACCCGCTGGTTCGATTGTCTTCTCTTCTTTTTTCGCCGCGATGGTTTGATGTTGTGAGGTTTCAGGTTTCAGCTGCTGTGCGGTTGTCGAGAGCATCGGTGATGCTACATCCATGTTTACTCATCCTTGCACTTTGAGGTTTACCTGTGAAGAAATCGTTGGGGGAATATGTAATCTGAGATGCTCTCGCGCATGTTCTCCCTTTGTTGGTTTGTTCTTTTGTTTGTGGCTTTGTGTTGCTTAAGTCCTGGATCGATGAAGCCGTTATTGTCTGCGTTATCTTTCTGCAGCTTCTCAAGTATTGAAGAAGACATTACTTACTGACATCCAAGGCATTCCTGACCATTTATTGCTTTTAAAATCTTTTTTTAGTCTAATATAATTAAAATTAATGTTTTTCTAATTTAATAAAAAAAAGTCGATGATCAAGGTGAGTCATGCATTCACAACGGCTAAGTGTCAAACTACATGACATTGAATTTATAGAACATGAAACAATTTAATGGATTTTGATAAAACATGAAACAACTGAATGAACTGATCAAAGTTATTGTTTTGATGTTTTGATTGCCTAATTGTAGACTGGTTAAATCAGTTTGCGTCTTCCATATTTGATTTTTAGAAAGGAAAAATCGCAATGTGGTGCAGCTTTCATTATAGATTGAAACAAATCTAGCAAACTGATGCACCTCGTGTTTCCTTTTTTTTTCTCTTCAAATTAGCATCTACGTCTTGTTGGCAAGAAAGCTATGACAGTTGTTTTTTTTAAAAAAAAAAAAAACTGTGAGCATCAGTGATGTGTTACCTCTAAATTCATCCTTGCACTTTGAGGTAAGGCTGCCAGTGAAGAAAACATTGGGGATAATATTCTGAGATGCTCCTTTTTTATTTGTAAACTTAAAATTCCACATCGGTAAAAACCCAAGGTAATAAATTATAATATGCTTTTTTGCTATCTTTCTGCAAGTCTTTAGGACTATGATAAAGTGCATCAACCACAGCCTATATAGATCACATGAAGACACAGAGGTTTCATATTTATTTGTTGTTGCTTCTTACATTGAACGGTGCATCCCTGAACATATAGATTGAAGTCTTTTTAAAATAGAATTCCACTGCAACCCTCAGTAAACGCGCTCCGTCGCGTCGTTTTGTTTACGGAGAAGGAAACATTTTATGGGATGATGTTGCATGCTTTAAAATGTTACTGAAATAATTTATTAATATATAAACAACTGAATAAGATGACCATTTTATGATATCATTATGTTGCAGAATCGGCAAGGTTTCCGATAGGCAAGCTGCCGGCGAAGCAATGAAGGTTTACTGATAGCTTGAAAAATAATTTGATAATCGGCTTAATGATGAGACGTCGAGCCGATAGAGTAGACAAGCCGCCGATGAAGCGATGAGCGCTTTACCGATAGCTTGGAAGATAATCTGATGATCGGCTTAACGATGAAACGTCGAGCCGATAGAACGGGATGGAACCTAACACCTCCGGCGGACGGCGATGCGCAGCAATGCCACCGAGAGATAGTATTTCGGGCGAAACCTAACTCCTCCTGGCGGACGGCGATGCGCAGCAATGCCACCAAGAGATAGTATTCTGATGCTGACGGCGAGGAGATCGGACTAAACCGAGGCAGTCCTTACCGATGAAATCGACGGCGAGAAGATCGATCTTAGTTGAGACAGTAGACGCCGGCGTGATGTACATTGAAAACCAATACGAGCATATCGATCGGATTCATAGCACAAAGATAAAAAGTAGACGAAATAGTAGAGGTATTATTGATTGATTGAAAGAGAGGTCCCTTACATGCTGCACGGCAGCTCTTATTTATACAGACGATGTACCGACCAAAGCCGATGACCCGACATAGACTCTATCTCGTAATTACCTAAAATAAACCGACTAAACGACGCAGATACAAACTGACTCATATACTAATAATAATATTTAAACCGACTGCTTCAACGTGAGTCCGTGGCTTTCTTCCTTTAATTCCCGCGTGATCTGCTCCATGGTTTCCAAAGTAAGCCAATCAGCACCTTCCAAGGCTGATTATCCTTTCCTATGATTAACACAACCGGCCATCTTAATTCTCCCACATGTTTTTTTCGAGAAGCTAGCAGGTGATCTTTGTCTTCTTTACAAAGGCAAAATAATGTTGCAGTTCGTTTGTGCTACCTTTGTTTCCAATGGATATGATAAACACTATCTAGATTCATAAAATGGCATAACAACACAACTACACAACATAAGAAAACATCATCTCCTGGGTTCCTTGGTAATGGCAGCAATATTCAAAGAATAAGAGCAAACTTAGCAATAACAATAGCATTTGGAGTGTAAGCGCCAACACCGGCACACAAAGCAACATGAACTTGCTACAATCCAAACTATTGAAAATAATCCTGGCCATACTCTGACAGCAATAGCATATATGAAATTCTTACTACATTAAAGAAATTCCTGTATATTAGCTAAAAGCAGAATTGGTAGCATGACACTAATCTGGCTATTATTTAGTCCAATGGCATCAATATTTGAACCAAAACTAAACCTTGAACATGAAATTCATAGAAGGTGAATAGACGTTTTTATGCAGACACACATGCATGCCGTGGGGTTTGGACAATGATTTTTTTAGCCCAGAACAGTCTTAACTAAACTAAAACTTTGATAACAATGATACTACTTGATTTATTGAACAGAGACAAAACAACGTAGCTTGATTTTAAAATGGTCTTTCTTTTTCCTGCGTTCTTGGCATTGTGGGGTTTCTTTTCATCGATTTTTTTTAAAAAAAACTTGGCAGGAGCGTTGCCCGATCAATTAGGTGAAATAAGAAAAATAATACTGCTCCCTCCGTTCCAAAGTTATAGTTGACTGTTGACTTTTGAACAAATCTTTGGACCATTCATCTTATTTAAAAAATTTATGCAAACATGAAAAAAATGTAAGTCATGCTTAAGTATGTTTAATGATAAAGCAATTCACAACAAAATAAATAATATTTATGTATATTTTTTGAATAAGACTTAGGATCAAAACGGAGATTAAAAAGTCAACGGTGAACTATAATTTGAAACAGAGGGAGTAGTACTTTTTTACAATGTTATAAAGGCTTCCCACCATTGATCCATTTTACTGAAGAAGAAGACGAAGATGGATCGCTGAGCAAAGTTTTGGCGGGAGAGGCTTCCGGCTTCGCTTCCCATGCAGTTCCCATTCATTGCAGTGCAGCGCAGTGAGATCTCTACAACAATACAAGTTACAACTACTACGTACTAAAGTGCTCTGTCCTAGCTATCCCTGGCATCGACGCCGACCTCGTCACGCCGCCGTCCCGGCTCGGCGGCGGCGGCGGCGGCGAGTCCGGCGACGACGACGACGACGCGGCCTGCCGCAGGAGCAGCGCGTGGGAGCTGCCCTGCGTCGAGCTGCTGCCCGGCGCCACCACGGGATGGGGGTGATGGCGCGCGCGGCGTGCCGGGCCTCGCGCCTCGGCAGCCACCGCCGCCGCCGCGCGGCTGCAGCTCGATCCTCAGCTGCGGCGGCGGCGGCCTGGCCGGCGTGGCCGCCTCCCCGAATGGCACGTCGGTGGTGTTGTCGTCCTCGTCCTCGTCGGTGAGGGAGCACACCGTGCTCGTCTCCGTGCGGACGGTGGAGGCATCGGTGCCGCGCCGCCTCCGCCGCTTCTTCCTCGTGAAATCATGAATTTTAAATAGTGTCATACATCGTAATCTCCCATTTTTATAGCCTACATGTTATGATAATTTGTAACGATTTTTTCGTGGCTTTTAGTAGTCATTTCAAAGATCATGAAACTACTTTTTAATTATTTTTTAAACATATTATATGAGCACTCTCAATTTTTCTACGGTAATACACAAACGCAACGATACGCCGAAAAGAACGGGCCCACGGCTCTTCCCGTCCTCGCTGTTTCTCCTGGCTAGGCCCCTTTGGTCCAATCACGCGTATCGTGCTTGCATATTTGGTTTGGTTGACATTTCGAAATCTGCGAGTTTTAAGATACTACTACCTTCGGTCATAAAAACAAGTCGCCGTTGACTTTTCGACACGCCTTGACCATTCGCCTTATTTAAAAATTTAGTGCAAACATGCGTAAAAATATAAATCATGCTTAAAGTACATTTAATGACAAAACAAATCACACCAAAATAAATAATAACTTACATAGTTTTTTGAATAAGACGAATGGTTAAAGGCATGTTCAAAAGTTAACATCGACTTATTTTTATGACTAGAGGGAGTATTTGAAAAGCAATTTTGTGAAGCAAATTTTGCTTCAGTTCCAGCAAATGTTTTTGACTTTTATTCGGCAATATGCCATAGGTGCTAAATTTATACTAAGTCGAAAAACGTGCAAAATGGGAAAAGTGGTAAATTAGACATACCGGGACAGCAAAACCGTGTGGGTCCAGCATGCCAGTGATGCGGTGGCGTTGCCAACTGCACGGAATGAAAGGGATGGAGAGGGGCGTTTTCGTCACTCTTGCATATCTTCCTCTCATTTTCCTCCTCTTTTGTTCCCAAAACCATCCAAATAAATTTCTACTTTTGCTCCTTCTTGTATACAAAAATAAAACAAGGGTCACTTTGTATCTCGTATCATCTTGCAACTCACACCAAAACCATTGCTAATCCCATTTTCTTTGTATATTTGACCATTCATTTTATTATAAATACTATTTAAATATCATTTATTTAGTTCCTTTGCTTTATCATTAAAGATACTTTAAGCATGACTTATATTTTTGCATATTTGCACCGATTTTTTAATAAAACAAATGATCAATAAATATATCCAAAAGTCAACGGCGACAAATAAAAAGAGTGGAGGGGTACTATTTATGAACTGTACCCTTTTCTTAAAAATAGATGACTATTTTTTTATTCCTACATATCTCTCTTATATTATACTTTTAACCCTTTTTTTTACTATTTGCAACTCATTTCTGCAGTTTTTGGCAACACATGGGTTTACCATTGACCATGCCTTTTAAAGTCAAAATTTACATTTCCAACCTCTTTAACTACGTGTTCAGCATTGCCTGAATTACCCGGTATAGTTGGCGGATAGCTTGCTGCATGAGAAATAAAATGTAGTCTAATGCAACCATTCCAAGTTGTAGTGTTTTCTCACTTAGCACCATGCGGTAATTAATATATTTTTGTGTCTCTTAAAATTGTCTACGTTTGTAAGGGAGCTCTTATGTTGTATCGAATCCGTTGATTGTTAGCATCCTCTCTGATAAATTGAATAAATTATTATTTCACATAGATAAAGACGAAGTAAATGCTAGAAAGCTATAGAAAATTATACATAGAATCTCTTTAGCTTAAAAGAATGCTTAAATTGTTCTACCGAAGAAATATTGTATCTTTCCAACTTTATAACGCATATTTTAAGTCTTGTGTATAAATATTATTGTTCTAAAGATCGATACTAATCCTTGCTTAATCCCTGATTAATTCCTAATCGACGGTGACCCAATACGATTATCTCTAATCAGCCATTAAACGGTCAACCTGATTGATGCTTCGTTTGATCGATTAATCACGCTTAAACCCAATGTTAAAGAAAGTCATCCTGATATAAAATATGCGTCCCGTGTTGTTCAAGAGATGAGGGGATGATGATTACTTGTTGTTCGTCTCCTCTGCTTCCCGCTCCACCGAAAGTAACCACTATCCTCTTCGAGGATTTTGTCTATTTGCCACTCTCAAGACTGCCTACCTTCTATTTACCACCCCCAAGATTGTCATCTCCTATTTGCTATCCCAACACTGCCACCACACCCAATATACCATTTTTGCCCCATTTCTACCCCTTTTCCCTATTTACAAAAATAAAAGGCACTTTATCTCCTTTTCTTCTCCTTCCCCATGGCCGTCGCTGCCTCCCCATGGCTGCGTGCGTCGTCAAGCTCCGCCGCCGCCTTGGCGCGCTCCGTCGAGCTTCGGCACCACCGCCGCCTCCGTGGGAGCCGCTGAGCTCCACCGCCGCCTTTGGGCGCGCACCGTCGAGCTCCGGCGTTGCCTCCGTGGAGGCGTCGAGCTCCGACGCCGCCTCCGCGTGCGCCATCGAGCTCCTAGCGCAGGACCGGAGCAGCTGGCACCGCCGTAGCTCCCAGAGCCGCCCGTCCTCTGTCCTTCACTGCGCCGGGGAGCCAAACTGAGCCACCGCCGGCCAGCTCTTCTCCCGCCGGACTTGGAGAAGATGGGGAAAGGAGTGAAAAAAGTGTGAAAATGGTGGAAATGGTGGAAAATGGCAAAAATGACATATTGGGTGTGGTGACAGTGTTGGGGATGGCAAATAGGAGATGACAATCTTAGGGGGTGACAAATAGAAGTTAGGCACTCTTGGGAGTGGCAAATAGGCAAAATCCTCCTCTTCTCCCCTCCTCGCTCTGTGCTCAGCTCCCCCGCTCCACCTTGTTCCCTGCTCCACCGACTGCTTCTCATATGCTCTATTGGATAGATAGAGGCGATTGTGTTCGAAATATGGACAAAGCCAGCTAAAAAATAGCATTAAGGAGAGGATGTGGGGGGGTAGGCATGGGTTGGATGGCTTGTAAAGGGATGAAATATGAGCGAGTGTTTCAACAAAAGAGAAAAGGAATTTGATTTTAGCAAAGTAAAAATTGCTAAAATGTTCAAACGATCTTATCTAGAGGCATGTTGGCTTGATCGGTGTTGCGCTAGATCTGGGGGCGACCAACTCCGCATGGTCTGCCAGGGGGAGCTCAGATCCTGGGCAGCGTGGGTGAACTGACGGTGGCGTGCCCGAGATAAGGTTCGAGAAGCTGATGATGGGAAAGAAAGAAGAAGATGACGCTGGTAGGTAGGTCCAGCAGGGTTAAAATAAATTTTTTTTTTATGGAAACCTAACTAGTTTGAGCACATTGAAGTGTTACCTTCTAATGCCATCTGAGGTAAATTTGAAAATATTGGACGACAGGTTGAGAATGGGTCTAAAATTCCAGATAAGAAATTATTATCTCTGAAGGAAACTGAGAGGAAGGAGCGTGTCCACGACGCCCACGGCCATCCCCATCCCCACGCGGATTCGATTCACGTCGAACAACCCGCTTTCCTCCCCCGTGGATCGTGGATGGGGTCGACTCCAAGGACCTCCACATCGACCCCGACTCCTCGCTCTCTCTCCGCATCTTCTTCCCCACGCCGCCGCCGCACCCTCGTTGCTCCAGCGACCCGCCCAGCGGCGCCGGCGGGCCCACTACCGGGGGGCAGTATCGGTATGCAATTTATCCTATTTTTTCCCCTCTAGGAAAAGAAAATTTCAGGCTGCGGTCAATTTCTAGAATAGCTGCGACTTTGCCTGCATCTATCGCGTGGGGAACTTTGAACCGGTCCGGCCAATCCGCTAGCTAACGAACAGAATGTCCCGGCTGTTTACGTAAGCGCCGCTCTGTTCGTCGAGCTCCACACGATTTCCGCAAAAACGGAGCACACGATCTTTGAGACGAGCTTTACACGCGAACGAGGACGACGACGCTGCCAAGATCTTCCTTGGCGTTGACTGCTGCTCAGTGCTTAGTGCTCGGTGTTGCTTTCGCTGGAGCCTGGAGGATTGGATTGTTTTTGCAAGAATTTGTTAGAATGATTAGCTTTACACGTAACGCTGCCCCCAACCGAACCAACAGTCCAACATGGAGTTGGGAGTATTTGATCAGCAGCAACGTACCTCGTGAGGGTAGCAAGTTGCTATAACACGCATGATTTTCATTTTCATTTTCTTTCTTGTTTTGAGAAGGATGGGCTCATAGTTGCTGTTAGTCATATTCTTGGCTCCCCATTTTTGACATACTTTTATGGGCTTTTTAAGAGCGTTCTATTTTAGATGAATAATTTTTAACTTGACTATAAATCTCAATTCTCGTTGTTGAGTGGATTTTGGCATATTATAACTTAGGAGTGCACTATGCTCTATCAGGACAACAACGATGCAACAAAGAAATTTTGATATTGGTGTGGAATGAAAAAAGCAATGACACAATTGGCTTGATCATTAGACCGTGCTAGCTATGCATGCATGAAAAAAAATTGTGATTCTTGTTTGACACGAATCTACTACGCTGTGCATCACAATACCATAGATTACGCATGCACATCTTGGTCTTCAGGGAGCGTCTTATTTGTGCCTTGTGGTGTTAAGTATATTACATGGTAAATATGGCAACCCATTTTTCAACGTGTGATGCGAGTGTCGCTGAGCTCGGTAGCTTGCACACTGGATGTCTATTGGTGGCTACTCAGAATAGATAAACATAAGTTATGCAATATAGTACAAACCGTGGTTCTAAGATAGTAAGATGTATCACTAAATAAATTTATTAGCCTAAATTGTTAATGATAGGATGGAGCGCGTTTAAAAACCATTTTGCGCTTGACTATACAATTTAAGTGGTAGCGAATTCAAAATTACAATTGATAGCCAATAAATGATCGTTTTTATTCTATTTTTAAGGTAGAATGGCCGCGTTTCCTTTTTTTTCTCTCTCTCTCTCTTTTTGAAAACATTTGTTGAAGCGGCCGCCGACGCCGACGGCAGCGCCTGCCTCCAAAACCGAACCGGAATTACCCCTTGCTTCCCTGCTCCTTCCTCCTCACCCACCCCATCCCTTCCTCTCGAAACGGAACGATCCTTCTCTTCCTTCTCCCACACGGCGAGCCACCACCACCACGCCGCTCCGCTCCGCCCGTGCTGCCATCATCATCATCATCCCCGTCCGGAATCCCCATTCCTCCCCTGCTTTTCCCTTCCCCCAACCACCCCATCCCAATCCAATCCAAACCAATCTCATTCGCCTCGTCTCACTCTCCAGTTTGTTCCGATCCTGGGGAGTGTCTGCAGATCCACGCGGCCCGTGGGATGCGCGGATCCAGGTGAGCGGCCGCCATGCCGGGCGTCGGCGTGAAGATCTACAGCGTCTTCTTCAAGCTGCTGCTCCGCCACCGCCTCCAGTCGCTGGCCGCCGCCGCCGCCGGGGAGGAGGGCGGCGGCGACGACTCGGCCGCGTTCGGGGTCTCCTGCCGCCAGGACGAGGCCGTCGCGCCGGCCAACCCGGTTTTCTCCCCCGCGGATGGGGTCGCCTCCAAGGACCTCCACATCGACCCCAACTCCTCGCTCTCTCTCCGCATCTTCCTCCCCACGCCGCCGCCGCACCCGCACCTCCTCCACCCGCGCCGCGCCAGCGACCCGCCCGGCTGCGCCGCCGGGGCGCACTACCGGGGGTACCTCCCGCACGCCATCTCGTCCCCGCGCGCCGCGGCCTCCGCGCGGCGCAGGCTGCCCATCGTCGTGCAGTTCCACGGCGGCGGGTTCGTGACCGGGAGCAGCAGCTCCGCGGCCAACGACAGCTTCTGCAGGAGGGTTGCCAAGCTCTGCGACGCCATCGTTGTCGCAGTGGGTTACAGGCTAGCGCCCGAGAGCCGGTACCCTGCAGCGTTTGATGATGGTGTCAGGGTGCTCAAGTGGATCGCCAAGCAAGCCAACCTTGCTACGATGAGCAAGGTTGGGGGTGGAGTGGACACGTTTGGTGCGTCCACTGTTGAGCCGTGGATCGCAGCTCATGGTGATCCGGCAAGGTAAAAATTACTTCGATCCTCTTAAGTTCATAGTTGCATACATACATTGCTTTCTGCTAAACTTTAGTAAAAAGGGGTAGGAACATTGCACTGCAGCGCTGACTGCTGAATTACAATCCATCAACAGTTACATACTGATATGGTTCTTATAATCACATTTCTTCATTACAAGTTGAAATTTGTCACACGCGAGCGTTCTGCAATTCTGTGGGGGAAATTCTATATGAATTTGTTCTAGTTTAGTGAACGTCTTGCATGAAGGCTAAACTTTAGTAAAAAGGGGTAGGAACATTGCACTGCAGCGCTGACTGCTGAATTACAATCCATCAACAGTTACATACTGATATGGTTCTTATAATCACATTTCTTCATTACAAGTTGAAATTTGTCACCCGCGGGCGTTCTGCACTTCTGTGGGGGAAATTCTATATGAATTTCTTCTAGTTTAGTGAACGTCTTGCATGAAGAGAGTATTTGATCCGTTATTGGTTTAAATAGTGAAGTATGAAGGCAATAATTTCCGCACGAGTTCTTGTTTCTAAGTAGTACCATGGTTGAAATGCATAAGACTACAGTGCTAATAAATAAATGTTAAATGTTTACCGGTCGATAACTAACTTTGCTCAACATGTGATATACAGTTTATGCTCCATCATACCATTTGCATGCACTATAGGCTGTAGCTGCTCCAGAAGAGTATTTCACATGGAAAGGATATACCTTGAAAGTATCCAAATATTTGTTCATGGGGGCTACAATTGCTACATGCTATTGACATTTTTAGGACATTGATTGGATTTTAAGTTTTTCTTAACACTTGGCATGTGCATAGCATTTTTCTTTGTGAAGTTGTCTAGTCACATCCATTTGGCAAAGATATATTCTTATGGAAGTTACATATTGAGTAGGTAACTGCTAATGTCGCCACAATCCAATAACTTTGAACACTTGTGAAGTTAACCGGTTCTTGAATTTTTATTGGCATACTTTATCGACTGAACCTATACTGAAATTGGTGTTTTCTGAATTGCTCGAAAAAAGTAGGTTACACATCACTGACTCTATTATGGCAACTCCATTTGCTCAATGTTTCTAGTTTAAAGCTTTATTGAAGATTCAGGTTTCAGAAAAATCTGGAAAAGTTTGTATTACTGTTGCCCTTTCAGAATTATATATAACCAATGTCATTTGCATATTGATGTGCCATCTCCATCTCAACCTCATTTGTTTGATTCTTCACCTGTCTGGTTGTAGACTTCTCAACAAATTCTAAAATTCAGTTTAACTTTAGTAGAATAAGGTGGATATTCACTTTACATCAACGATCAGTCTTGCCTTCCTACCTAAGACTTAGTATATCTAGTCATTTGTTAGAGTTCTTTTTGTGCTGACTGTTGGATATTAGTATTACTGGAGTTTGACCAGATCATCTGTCTTTTCCTTGGAGCAGATGTGTCCTGCTTGGTGTAAGCTGTGGCGCCAACATTGCTGATTTTGTCACTCGGAAGGCAGTGGAACATGGAAAGCTATTTGATCCAATCAAGGTTGTAGCACAGGTTCTGATGTATCCCTTCTTCATAGGGAGCGTTCCAACACACTCAGAAATAAGGCTTGCAAACTCGTACTTCTATGAGAAGTCCACATGTATACTTGCCTGGAGATTATTTTTATCAGAGAAAGAGTTCAGCCTGGACCATCCTGCTGCCAACCCTCTCGCACCTGGTAGAGGAGGACCACCACTAAAATGCATGCCTCCCACCTTGACAGTCATTGCGGAACATGACTGGATGAGGGATCGAGCGATTGCTTACTCAGAGGAACTCCGCAAGGTAAACGTGGATGCACCAGTCCTCGACTACAAGGATACAGTTCATGAGTTTGCAACCCTGGATGTCTTCCTTAAAACGCCACAGGCCCAGGCCTGTGCAGAGGACATTGCCATATGGATGAAGAAATACATATCCCTTCGAGGGCATGAGTTCTCATATTAGCTGTAGCAAAATCAGCATTGTGAAATAGACTCTTACGGGAAAGCGTCAATGTATTTTTTTCACCTAGTGATGGGAGCTAGGCACTGCAAATTAAAGGTGAGGAATCGGTTAGTGTAGTGTAGTGTGAGTACTGAGTACCTGTCCCCATTATTGATGATCTTTGTGAAAAAAATGTAGTGTGCAAATTGTAGACTGAACTCAAAATACGATGCTCTCCCCCCCTGTAGAGCTCAATTCTTTCATTTCTTTTGTACCCTTTGTGTAATATTTGTTGGTGTTTGGACTCACCATTTTTGATGAAAAAAAGAGGTTTCATTCTCCGTGATCGTATCACATGTGAATCATTCAATCAACTTATGTGTTGCGCTCTCTATTTTCTATATGATTTACTCTTTATAGATCACACTTCTGTTGTAATTTTGGTATTATTCATATGCTTTCTTATGCAAGCTGCAGATCGATGTTTAATGAGAATTCTCTTGAATTATCTTGTGTGGATGCGTGCATTTCCTTCAAAGTATTCATTTGATTATACGTGTATATGTTCCGAAACCAAAAAGAAAAGTTTGCTTCCCTCTTCTTATCGTAGTTTTACCAACTGCTTATGGACGAGTAGGCAAAGCTTCTCGCTTCCTAATTTTCCAGCAAAGAATAGACAAGCCTGAGTGTAGGCTAAACCTAAAACATTAGGAAATGGAATGACTGTCCTGAGATAATTGGCATAACCATGACGATAATCAGAACTCCAAAAAAGACTCAACATTAATGAAACCAATTCTCTCTCAAAACAAAAAGAAGAGAAAAACTAACATTAATGGAACCTTATGAGCTACATGATCTTTCACAAACTGTTCCTCGTTCTGCTCTGAATAAAAGGCTGCAGCGATGGTTCTCTTCCTAGGTAGTCAGTAATGATCTCAAGAGGGTCTTTTGAGCCTCCTGGAGCCAATACCTGCAATGGTGCAAGCAATTTCGAACAATTTCCATGAATGTGTGATCAAATTAAAAGAACATCCCTAGGTCATAGCCACTACCTTATTTCTAAACCGCAATCCTGCATGCTGATTTAGCAAGTCATCTTTAAATTTTGTCACAAATAGATCAGCAGCAAACACCTGCATTGCAAAAAAATAGATTTCATTTTATGATTTCAGAATATATGGTGGAAGTAATATGCCTTTGGGGTAGTGTTCACTCGGACCTCGCTCCATATGTAACTGTAGCACACAGCATCATAGCCAACAGCAATACGAGGAAAGCATGAAGCTGGGCTGGTCCCTTCCAACATAGGAATGCCCAACACCTGACAAGGGGAGCCTTTAACCTTCAGTGGTCATCATAAGTAGGCCACATGTATACCAAGGCCCATGGCCCATCTAATAACAACTGTAAGAGAATGCCCACCGGGCATCTAGGGTTCGGAGGCAAAAAGGGTATTTTCCAGTTGCCCTCACCCTATATAAACAAAGCCATCATGGCCCTCGTAAGGGGATCCCCCCATTCATTCATGAGAAGCACAAGGTTCATCTTCTCTCCCAGAAAGCTCTCTCTCTTCCTTTGAGCACTCCCCTCGCCTCACCCATGGAGACCCGAAGGGAATGCCC
The DNA here is from genome assembly GCA_005191435.1 of Raddia distichophylla. Classification (NCBI taxonomy): domain Eukaryota; kingdom Viridiplantae; phylum Streptophyta; class Magnoliopsida; order Poales; family Poaceae; genus Raddia; species Raddia distichophylla. The sequence continues at coordinate 3,663,332 of SPJY01025704.1, read as the reverse complement.
CCCTATTGTTGTGGACACCATGCCACAACAATAAGTAATTTGAATAGTGAATCAATCACCTAAAACATACCTTTGGATGAAGATCCTTGATTAAGTCATCAATGTCCACATTCTCGCTTGCATGTAATATATGATCAACAAGACCTAGTAAAAGCAAACATGTATAAGCTAAAACTAATTAACAAGGAGGCTACCCTATGGGTTATAAATTTCTCCCTGAATCCAACGTGTTTAAGATGCCATAATTGTCATGAAGCAGATACTAGATCGGTAGTTACTACTGAATTAAAGAGATGATACTCCCTCCTTTCCATTCTATAAGACGTAATTTAACTTTAAAAAAAGCCAAACGTTATCAATTTTGACCAACAATTAGTTAAATTATATGCATCTTTAGTGGATGAAAGTTATATCAACGTGTTTGTATTTCAAATTGGTTTGAATATAATGTAATATTATAACAATCAACAATATATAATAAGAGAAACTACCGGTCAAAATCTATCCTCAAAGACTTTTTTTCAAGTCAAAATACGTCTTATAAAATGGAAGGAGGGAGTATTAATTATTCATAGAATAGGTCGAAAACAAGGAAAGTTATGCTATTCAAATAATAGAATGGCTATAATAGGTGCTAAATTGAGATATACTAATATGTTTTACGCTTCAGTTGAAAAGGCAGACATACTACAAGAAAGGAAATATGAAATGATCATGAAACACCAACCAGCAACCAAGTCCAGGTGCGAGGTTTCATATAAAATGACTCACACATAAGGATCTCTTGTTTCAGTTTCAGGCCAGCAAAAATATCACGCCTTTTTTTGAGTGAATGGCAAGCTTCACTAGTGATAGACTTTGTGATATCCTACAATGATAACAGAGAAAACTTTCAAATCTTATTTCAAACAAGCTTCACCAGGTTAATAAGAACCTGTCAAAGTACTGAATGATTAAAACTATATAATGTATAAGAAGAATAACGCTGTTATGTTCGATTTATATTTATTAATTTATACCAAAACAAAAGAGAAAACTATGACCATCTCCTATGCTGCCTTCCTAGCCTAAGCAAGGACTATTCATCTATGGAAGGAAGAAAGTTTTTTTCTTATCCCTAAACTTGATTATTCCGCTGAAACTGCACTAAATATTTGTGGTGAGTACCACTAGCATGCTAGAATCAGTTCTCCTACATGTTTTATTATTGCTCCTGGCAACATGCAAGGTACAAAACTATTTTCAGTACATAGACATTATTTGCTAACTTGCATCACCTGATGGAAGCCCGACATCATTTTCAGAGAAATGCTCTCATAGCACCTGCAATGAGAAACAACAGCCTCTAGTGAATCAATCAGAAGAGTTGGCATGTTATTGAAGGCAAAGAACTATGCCTACCAGTTCTCAAGTAACAGACTCGGAATCTCAGCAAAGTCACTTTCCAGTCTAAGACCTGAAAATCTAGAAAAGGTGGCTCTATTGGATATATGATGGACCTGCAGAACGTGAATTGACAATTTGGCGTTGGCCAGAGTCATTTCTCCTCTAAAAAAGGACATTTGAAAAAATAAATGGTAGTTTTTAAATTTGACTGAATAAAAAATACATATGTGACAGAAAGTTGAGGTTAGTATACCACGTGACTGAATTCATGGAATAGCCTAACAACTTCAGGGAACCTGAGCAGTGCTGAATTCCCATCAAACTCTTTTGGACATTGAGATAATAACACTGCGACCGGAACCTGTCACCGATGGGTTACTGAATTAACAGCATGAAATAATTCACCATTTCGAGTAGACTCCACAAGTACTTTCTATTGATATGTATTAGGACTTTGTGAGAACAACTGCAGCAGTGCTTTGCGTCCTGTAATAATTTGATTGTCCTAAGTCTTCATCTAATTTGATTTAATAAGAAATTTTTTCCATTACAAGGGAGACAGATAATTCTTTTTTAGCAAAGACTGGTAATCCTTTGAAACATGGTATTTTCAATAAGAAAATCATGCTTCAATTGCATAACAAATAAACACGTTTTTTTGAGTTACCTTGCGCATACCGTTAGAACACAAGCATCCATTCTGAAGTGTCATGACACAAGTGTGGGCATATTTTCCTTCTCTGTGAAGAAAAAAGGCAAGTAGATGATTAAGATCACCTGTTTAGTGGTCATTTTTACTCAAGTACACATGTGGGCACACGATTCTGCATTGTATTTCATCTTGTGTTATATTTCCCTTTTATTTCTTTACTGGGCTCTGAATCCACTTTTCTTGGGACAATTTTTCTCTTGCAAATGTAGGCTTGGGACCCAGGATAACCGGTGCAATGAAGAAAATAGATAAGAATACATTTCTTACGTAAGAACTGAAAAGTACCTATTGACTTTCAGTGTATACATATTTGAAAAACTGAGAACTGAGAAGTACACATATAATGAGGCTGTTGTGAATCAGATCTGAGAGGAGAGAGGATGCACACTAGGGACGCCGGCGCAGGGTGCCGCGCGTGGCATGGTTGGTCCTTAGACCAATCTTTTTTAATTTATTGCTTGATAACGAATACATGATCTAAAGAAAGTAACAGACCTTATCTAATAGAAACTAATAGGATCTTATCGTAGTGATCTCTAATAGATGGAAAATAATCATGATCATCGCTAACTGTTCGCGTGTGTGAACAGTAATTCCAGCATGCATCCCTAAGCCCCTAACCTATGCCTGTTGGGACCCACGTGCACATCAGAGTCCATGAAAATTGTTTGATTCCACCAGCATGCATAAAAAACAAACCTGGAAAAGATATCGAGAAAAAAGTAACCCAAAAGATCACTTGAACTTGCATCCCAAACAGAAAAGAGACGAACTGTATCATGCCAAAGCTCAGCATCCCTAATTTCTTCAAATCGTAGTGCTGCCAAAGAAAAAAAAATACTTAGTGAAGAATAGAAATTTACCGTGTACTGTTTAATGGGTAACATTTTTACCAAATAGATCCTGAAACATCTTCAACATTCCTGATACGACCAGGTTAACAGGGAAGTATTGTTTAATTTCACCGATGTCAAGATCAACCTTGTGCTCTTCGGCTCTTTTCATGTAGTATAATAAATCTTCCATACCAAATTGAGCATCTCCCTCCTCCTTAATCTGAAATTAGAAGATTGTTTGTAACAATTTAACTGATCCATTAAAAGTGAGAACAAATTAAAAGAGAGAAAAAAGAGCCTTGTTCAAACCTTCAGATCTTTCAGTATGCTGAGCTCTCTATTAGCTAGGTCACTTAACTGTTCTGACACCTCCTCCAAAAACTCCAAGACCTTTAGATGAAAGCCTTTTAGAACGTTTGTTGTTTTCTTAGTGTCAAATGCAAATGCAAGAAAGCATGAGAGGAGATGTAACAGCTAACGACCATCTTGTTGGCAAGCTGACTGTCTCAGAGTTGACATCGAAGAATGCATTCGCCAAGGCAGAGTTAGCTAAAAGTCTAGAACAAAGCACTCCACCAGATTTCAAAACAGGAAAGCACAAACCTTCCTTGATGTCCTCGGCATTCTTGGTTCAATGGCAAAATCAGAATAGTTGGAATATCCCAGCAATTTAGCAAGCCTATGTCTTAGCTGAACCTAAATACATAAAAAAAAAAACTGCATCTAGTCAGTTTCAGGGCTACATGCTACATTGATTGAAAACATACATTTATACTCCCATTAAAGAATTTAATGCCTCTCAAAAGTCACAGCATCATAATGCCTATTTCAAATAGTTTTCAAAAGCCTCTCAGCACCCTACAGCAATTTTCCTCACCTGGATAGCCTAAGAAACTCACTATCAAGTAGTATAACCAGCGAACACAAACTGAATGATGATATGGAAATTAACACATCCGATAATCCAAAACAGAACAGAACAATACTATGGCACATGTGAGAAAGTGAAATCAACACCCAAAAGATGTAAATTCCTTATGAAGTTGCATGTGCAATTGGACACTAGGGAGTTACCAATTTTTCTAGAATGGCTATGTTATCTTTTCCGCCTTTCTGGCCATAAGCAACAGCTATCAGCCTCCTGGTAGAGACAACCTTGAAAGCAATGAAAGCTTTTTTTAAACAAAATTTGTTAGCAGTACAAATTAATTCCAATGCAAAGATACAGAAGTGTATTACTGCAAAGCATATAATATTACAGGTTCTTAATCAAATGTGCCCTTTACATCATAATAATGATCATAAGCCACCAAGAAATAGTTCACGCAAAACAAGACTGAATACACACACGCATGATAGCAAGCACAAAAAGGGGCACTGACCTTGCAATGCTCAAGAATTGGAGTGACATGGTAACTAGTTAACAAGACCTTCCGTTTTCCATCTGTTTTCTCCAGATCCTGAGTTGAACAGTTATAGTAAAATACAATTAGAAAGCAATAGCATCATCCTTTTTTTTGTTTCACTTCAGTTGAATCATAAAATGAGACAGTATTGTTTGAACAGTCCAAAGCTTACATATTGTATTTCCTAGAAGTTTATTCCATTAGAGCATAATGCTATTTGAACACATCAAAGGCTGTTTACTATATTACCTAGCTTACTGCCTACCTTCAAGAACTCAAGAGGCATTCCAGCTAACTCTTCCTCGCTTAATAGAAGAAATTTGGTGAAGTCGTTCATGTTCTGAATATACCTCAAATTTAGGTCATCAATATGAGATTTTAGTTTCTCCATTTCCTTTCTCTTTGTTTGAGTTAGTTTAGCTCCATTGCGTTCAAACTCACTCACCTGTCACCATAATCAGAGAAATGAGGAATAAGATACTAACTGGGTCAAAGAATTGGCCAGACCATCTTCATCACTGCACGCAAGCACTATAAATCAATCATTAAACAGTTCACAGTTTATCTTCAGCTTTGATCCAACGTTTACAATTAACGGAGATTAATCCTTCATGCTAAAAATTCACAGCAAAGATTCAAATTGAAGAATAAAAGATAGGGTAGATCAGTACATGCAAGGGTGCATCAGATAAAGAAAATTCTAATGATAATAGTCAAACTAGCTCGATGTCTATCAACAATACTGCAAAGTATGGAAAGAATGGTACTAGCAAAATGATATGACGAATTCAAAGATTATATATATGATAATTCAAAGATTATATATATATGATATATATGAAGAATTCAAAGATTCAAAATGGTAAATGCAGTTGCCAGTCAAAACCAGAAGATTATATATGATGTTAGTTTCACATGTAGTGCCACAAATTCTGTACCAAGCACTGGACGAATCTTGTTGCCTCAAGACCTATTTTTTCGCCTTTCTCCGTAAATGCCTTTATGACACGATACACATCCTCACGCTGCCTGGTCACCTTGCAGGAAATAACAAGACTCTTATTGCTTTGTATCATACCACTTCATATAACTTTGTACAACAGCGTTAAGGCTGGCTACTGGTTACTAGAATGGCTATATTATAAATGCTCAAAAAACTAGGTGGATAATATGATTACATGAGTACCATAGATTCATATAAATTATTTTATCAACCTATGTGCATGATTTCACATTATTTTTCAATAGTACTTGCATAAATGTTGGTCCGGTCAAATGTATAGGTACCCACAGTTACAGCCAGATAATAGAATAGGAGATGAGTAACAACATTGCACCTGCACTGCAGAAAATGGGAATCCAGACGCTTCTCTGCTTCAGTACTAGCCTTGCGTACATCGTCAGATGCTGACACCATCCTTGGAAGCACACATGCTTGAACCAAAGGGAATTTCTGAGCATCTAATTCTGCCAGCGGTGCAATGGTATTCGCAAAGCAGACCTGCAATAAAATACGTCATGTACCTAGATAGAAAAATTATGCCGATATGATGTTGTTCAAGCACATCAAGAGCATGCATCTAGCTAGTCAGGTATATTTGAGTTTATTGTAATGTGCACGCACCATCTTTAATCATGGCACATGGTGAGGATACCATTTTTTGTAAAAATATGTATTTCTAGTTATGTGTCATAATAAGATTTGGTGCAGAATAGAAGATTATAAATGAAATCCAAGACCATTCCTAGGCTCCGGCAGGAAATCTACATTCCATAAAATAGTTTGGTGATTAAATCACAGCGTTATGTTGTATACATACTTTATCTAGGGGAACTGCGGCCACGACATCATATGTATCCTTCGATGTAGCAATGATGCGATCAACTAATCTCTTGATCTCAGCTGCTGAAAGGTTGACTTGTGCGCTAAACCCTGGAAGCACTGCAACAAACCAAGGCATTAGCCACTCAGAAACCACATCGACAAACTTCCATTACTCCACAAACTAATAGAAAATTTCCGCATAAAATTCGTAAGGTTCACGCTTCAATTTACACATTCGGGCAAATCTCCTCGCTTAGCACGAAAAAGGAAAAACAAAATCAGCAGATGCTACATTGTTGCGCAGTCCAACAAAAATACCACAGCTGTGGGCAGCTTGACCAATGTACAGCACTAAGCATCGTACGGGCTCGTATTCAAAACCCAAGGGTTTTGCGGCGCTTACCCCGCCGCTTCCTCCGGCGGTGCGCCACGACGGCGGAGAAGGCGAGGTTGAGGCCGACGGCGACGAGCGCCGCCGCGCCGGCCACGGCGATGACGCGCCGCTCCCGCCTCCGGGGCGTCATCGGCGGAGGCTAGGCGGGGTTCTGCGGCGCTGGAGCGGAGGAAGGCGGCGGAGAGGAGGAGAGGGCGAGATTTTCGGTGGCGAAATTGGGATGGGTGATGACGCGAGCAAGCAGCGGTAGCAGCAGCGGCTGAGCGGGCGAGGGAACGACGGAGCGTAGGGCACGAAGATATGGGAGAGATCTGGACGGTGGCTTTCAGCGTGGACGGCTGGATTGGCCCCAGACTGTTTGGCTTTGCCGAGGTACATCCGATTGTATCCTTGTAATGTAAAATTCAAAAAAATTGTAATGTAATAAAAATGACTATTAAATTAGTCAATTATAAGATAGTCAAAGTACAGAAAATTATAGTATATAAAAAATATGAACGCTTCGGTTGACCCATTTTGACCGGCCAAAACTAATAAAAAAATATTAGTGAATTGTTCTCCTAATGTTTACCAAATGGACCAAACATATATGCTAACACCCATAGTGAACGGATGAAAAACAGATTTCTCCCTTTGTTTTTTCTTGACCGTTCAGCCATAGCTCTAGCTTGGAATTTTGTTCAAAGAAGGTTAGGCTAACAGATTGTCCACCGAGCGAAATCTCAAAATCTTTGCAACAGTGTACACAGGAAATCATTCAATCACGGCAGAAATTAGAGTTTTAGTAAACTATGATGGATCCGAGGGATCTGTAGGAAACTAGGAGTAGTAGTAATCAAGGGATTATCCATCGCAGCCTTAAAATTAGGAGAACAATTGCTAATTAGTTCAAACAGTATTGTCTTGATAATTGTGCTGGCGCCGGCCCAGCCCATGCCAGTGACGACCAATGCTCATTGGATTTGTGCCTAATAAAGCCCACCAGTTTCACCGGGCCATCTCCGACGTGTGTTGGGGCCCGTGAGTTACGGCAAGGTGACGTCAATCCGGAGGCCTAGCAACCCAGCACAGCCTAAAAGGTTCAAAATCATAGCCAACGTGACTTGAAGGATATTCGGAGGCCCAGCCCTTCCCATGTGCAGTCTTATTTAGTCTTAAGAAGGCACGTGCAACGCACGTCGGATAGTACCTCCAAAGGTAGCATTTATGAGAAAACATGCATAGAAAGCACCGGAAAAATACCATGCGTTCATAGTTAAATTTTTTTTCAATAGTGCTAAATCCAGCGTAAGTCATATATTGATGCATCGTGATATAGAAGAACCCGCCCCTCACCCCCTCGGGTTAGGGTGGGCGGCGTCGGCGCGGCGGCGGGAGGTTGGGGCGGCGAGGGCTCCGCCGGCCGGGGCGGAGGAAGGAGGCGGCGGGGGCGGCGAGGGTGTGCGGAGCAAGACGGCCGGAGCGGAAGAAGGAGGCGGCGGGGGCAGCAGGGCGGGCGAGGTGCGGGAGAGTGGAGTGGAGGGAGGGATCCCGTCGGGGTGGGCTCCCGACGGGAACCTGTTAGCTAGTCGCCCCCATAAAAAAATATTAGTGGATTGTTTTCCTAATATTTACAAAATGGACCAAACATATATTCTAACACCCATAGTGAATGGATCAAAAACAGATTTTTCCCTTTGTTTTTTCTTATAATCTTTGCAAGAGTGTACACAGGAAATCATTCAATCTTTGCTAACACCCATAGTGAATGGATCAAAAGCAGATTTTTCCCTTTGTTTTTTCTTATAATCTCAAAATCTTTGCAAGAGTGTACACAGGAAATCATTCAATAACGGCAGAAATTAGAGTTTTAGTGAACTATGATGGATCCGAGGGATCAGTAGTAATCAAGGGATTATCCATCGCAGCCTTAAAATTAGGAGACCAATTGCTATTTAGTTCAAACAGCATTGTCTTCACAATTTTCCAGGCACCAGCCCAGCCCATTCAGGCCAGTGACGACTAATGCTCATTGGGTTTGTGCCTAATAAAGCCCACCAGTTTCACCGGCCATCTCCGACGTGTGTTGGGGCCGGTGAGTTAAGGCGATGTGACGTCAGTCCGGAGGCCCAGCAACCCAGCACAGCCTAGAAGTTTCAAAATCATTGGTAGAGAGGTAAAGGCTACTCCCGGTGCTACCGGGCTAGTACCTTATACAATGACATTTTGACCATGTAGCATTCTTTTTTGATGTGGCAAGTAATTAAAGATAAGAGAGAAAAATGTATCTTATGTTTGATTGGTCCAACCTCCAAACATGGATATTGGAGGATGTTTCTACGCGGTATATATATGATTATATAATATGTCGAGGCCTCTCAAAAAGCGACTCAAAAAGTTAAAAAAATTAAAAATATTTTGAGATCATTGAGAAGAACAGCTGAAAGATCCACAGAGGACTAAAGTAATACAACATATGGCTTGTAAAAAAAAATTCAAATAAAAAATGTAATCTAATTTAAATTGAATCTACCAGGGCCATTTTTAACTAACTTCCATCTTTTGCACACATAAGTGCCCCTCGAGAGAGAAAAAAACCAACTAACAGAGTGGAAGGAAAAAATGAACTTCAAACAAAAATTATACATTTATCACTACTTTCCATACCTTGTGTTTGTGCTCAAAATCCATCGATCGATGCATCATGCATGCAGCTCCATTGGTTCCATCTTCCACCATATTTTGCAAGCATGTCCTTCTCTCCTCCGTAATATTTCTTCTATCATCGTACCTGTGTGGATCCTCTCTCTCTCTCCCCATATCTCCTTTTTCGTTTCTCAGGCCCTCTTTTGTTTCGTGGTTTTGTTCGGTTCCGTTCCGTTAAACCAAATTTTTTTTAGACTATTCGGTGTAATAATTTTTCGGAGCTTTGTATGATTTTACTCAAAGATCTCAAAAAAATATTCACATAATTTTTTAATCTTTTTATACTGCTATTTTGTGGTCCTTAACTTCTAACCCAATCAAATCGAACCGAACAAAACCGTGAACCAAAAAGAGCCGATCCCATCAACCACTGCGCCAACCATTGCCTGTCGCATTGCCCCCCGTTTTTATCCTCGCCCGTCACAAGCCCCCCACTGTCATGGTTGCCAACCGAAAGTTGTGTCAAGATGAAAAATGGATTTCTTTACAAAATATTAAAGCATGCTGTAGTCCCTCAAAGTTATATCTAACTCTTACTTAGCCATGCATGAGCCGGGACATGCAGTACGTACGTACGTACGCACGGCAAGTCTGCAACAGTGCAACGCAACGAGACGCGAAGCGTGACACGCCAGCACCTGCACCGCACGCCTCGGCTTGTCGCTTCCCCGATTCGGATCGGCGACGGCGGCCGGTGTCCCCACATCGAACCAATCGGCCGGCCACGGGCCCACGCCCGTCAGGCCGTTTGCGTTTGGCACGTGGCGCCGGCTCGTCGCGCTTAGCGAGCGGTATTCGAAAAGCGTCGGATTCCCGGTCGATTTGGATGGCGGGCGCACGTCGGATGAGCTCGGTGCACAGCACATGCTGCCAGCCACAGAAACCATTGAAATTGAAGTGGTTTTTTGGGGTCAAGATCTGGAGTGTCTGTTGGCGAAGGTTAATTAGCTAGGCTAGCTGCTCGCTTATATATGTTCGTCGATGATGCATGCCACATGCTTCAGAAACGGCACTAAAGTTAGGTAGAGGAGGCGCCTATATATGTGATCGTCAAAGGGTAGGGCGAGGCGACATGGTAGTGGAATACAGGGTATATATGTGGTGTACGTAGAGGTGGGTTGTCAGCGAGGGTCATTATGTGGAGGGGGAGGAGGGAGGGAGAGATAGATGGGGGGATAAAAATCCTCTGCCGTTGGAGTACAAAAGGCAGAGGAGTACTGTAGCAAGTATGAAAAAATGCATGAACACTGTAGCAAATAACCATTCGTCGGCACTGTTATGGTTACTGTAGCCAATGTTCATTGTCACTCTTTTGGCACTGTTCAGAGGTAAAATGCACACCCACTGTTCATCATCTGTCTTTATACCCCAACGGTAGAGGATAAAAATCCGAGACGGGGGTATAGATATCAAAGCAAGTCGTGAATAGGGTTTAAATAATCGTCGGCTTCCGCTAATCGATGGTGGTCGACGTTAGTTAACTAATAGTTTTAATAGTAACAAAATGCTCAGATAAATTAAACTTCGAAAATCACTAAAATTAATCCGAAATAGACTATTGATATTTTTAAATCCTTTGTTTGAAACAAAAACTGAAACTTCATATTCTTCACCATTATATGAAGGAAAAATCGTGTTCAAATAGAAAAGAGGGTTGGGCTATTGTCTTGGGCATGTCCCCGTTTGAATCAGGGATTTAGATACTGTTTGGTTCTATGGTTTTGGATCAGCTGATACCTGCATCTAGGACGGCACGAACTCATCAAATGAGGAAATCATCTCATGTAGGCTGTGCTGCAAAAAAATCAGGCGGTGGAATCGTCTGATCCAGCATGGGTTTTGTTAAACCAAATAGCGGATGGAAAAATACGATCTGGTTCCTTCCGGAACCAAACACCTTCTTAATTCCCCGCTCCATGCATGTCGGTTTGGTTGAAGGATTCATGGTTCTAGTTCTAGGGCAAGACTCATGCATGGACAAGGCCGTGCCTGGGGTGGGGCAAGCAGTGCCCCCGCCCCGGGCCCCCCATGCCCAGGGGCCCCACCCCCATACGGCCCAGTATCCTGTTATACTTGGCAGCCTGGCACTAATCATTTATATATTTATGTATTTTTGCGGTTATGTATTTTGCGGTTTTATGTATTTATGAGGGCAGAACCGCAGAAGCTGAAGGCCTGAAGCGCCGGCTCTAATCACGCAATCACGCGATGGTTTCGCAGAAGCAACATACGGCATCAATCAATTAATCCGTGTAGCCTAGTGCCACAGTCGGTCTCCAGCAATTCATCAAAGCAAGGGGATAGCTTAGCACACATTTGTCCTGTGTTAAAACATTGCTCTCCTAGTACGTGCAACTTTATGTAGTGAGAAGACATTATTCGATGACATAAATGTCGAGGCCGTCATAGGTGATTTTGTATATAGAAATGTTATTGGTGATTTTGTATCTAGAAATGTTAGAAGACATTTCTAAGATGATCTCTATAAAATATTTTAAAAACAATCTTGTTTTCGTACTTTTATTGTTAACAATTTCTATAATACATTGAATAAAGTCTTTCAGTCGATATATAGTACTATAAAAATATTTTGATACTTATGTTGGGGCCCTCCGTTTATAATTTCGCTCCGGGCCCCCAAAAACTCAGGAACGGCCCTGTGCATGGATATATTGATATGCACGTACATTGCCTGATTGGCTGATTTGATTGCCTCGTCTCCCATGTCCCGATTCTTAAGTCCCTGGGACCGTGGGACGCGCGCGCGTACATCACATGATATGAAAGTTCATCTCGCGAGCACCATGCTTGCGGCTAGCTGGATTGGGAGGACAACTAGGGCATTCACCCTTCAGCTCGATCTGAACGGGTTCAAAAACGCATTCCCAATTTTTGTTTGAATAAAGCTAGCTTAGTTTGGGACTGGAAGAGAAAGGCATGCATATCAATGTTATACTACAAAGCCCTAATAGGCCGCCTCCTGCTGTGTCCACGTCGCCCCCTCGCCCGCGCGCCTGCCATCCCGTCGCCACGTCGCCCGTCAGTCCCTGGCCATCCGATCGCTTCCTCCAGCGAGATCCGACCGTTCATACGAAAGTAATCTTTAAAAGCAAAAAAACGTTGAGCCTCGTGCCAACACGGGCGAGGCGGCGAGTTGGCTAGCTAGCGCTGGCTTCGCTCCGCAGGCCGCGGTTTGAATCCCGCCTCGCCCATAGTTTCTTCGATTTTTTCTAGCCCATACGCGTAGCTCTCTTACGCGTTTTCTCCAGCATGTACGCGCACCGCAGCGAGTTTTTTCCCTTTTCAATTTCCAGCTAGCTCTCTTTTTCCCCCTTTTCTATTTTCCTTTCGGCACTTCACAAGGGGAAAAAAAAGAAAATCGAAGACTTCAAAAATGGATCCATGAAAAAAATAACATGCACACGAAGTTATTTTTTTTTTTTTATCTTAGATTCAGAATTTTCTTTCCCTACATTTTCCATTTCTTTTTTAGGTCATAAAAAAATTGGAACAATGCTTACACAAAGAACAGAGAAAAAAACCAAAACAAATAAAAAAAATCAAGATAAGGGTCCATATAAAAATTTAAGTACTACAAATGTTACATTCTATGAAATGAATTTAGAAACAATAGAAATAAAAAAAACTTTTAAGAATGTAATCATGCAAAAAAAGAACATACGTATAAAGTCATTTTTTTTATCTTAGATTTAAAGTTATACTCCCCCATTTCCATTTCTTTTTTGTATGTCGCAAAAAATCCAAAAAAAGAAAAAACACAAAAAAATGGAACCATGCCGGCACAAAGAACATTTAGGGGAAAAAGTAAACAAATAAAAAATGCATCAAAAATTCATTGTTGCTGAGACCTATTAAGTGCATATTTCTTCTCAATTTTTCAATTTCCAATTTTATTTATGGTAGTAAAAAAATCATATAAATTGAAGGTTCCCGAACCATGTCTGTGAAAGAACATCCCAAATTAAATTGTTTCATAAATAAAAGTTTTTCATAGTGCAGACTTGAAACTAAGAATTTTTTTTTGTAGGTTGCAAAACACTCTAAAAAATTGAAAGTTTCCAACAATTAGACTATCGTAGTACAAAGAACATGCATAAAAAATTTCATGTTATAATTAAAATTTTCAGATAGTTTGCTCTTTCCTATGAAGTGCATGTTCTTTTCTTGTTTTCACTTTCAGTTTATTTATGGTCCGTCGATCATAAAAACTGAAAGTATAAAGAAATTAAAACGTGGCTACACAAAGAACATTCATAAAAAACTTGATGTTGTTTTTGAAATAGTTCGCTCTTTATAGTGAAAGGCATATTTCTTATTGATTTTTCATTGCTCGGTTTTATTTACGGTACGCCACACCAAAATTTTTTTTTGCAAGTTTTCAAAAAAAAAAAATGGTAACGGCCCATAAACAACAAAAAAACATGGTGAGAGTTCATAAATACATTTGAGCATTACAAATGTTGACTTTTACATGATGAATTAAGAAAATATTAGATAAGTTTAAAAATAATAAAAAATTTAAAGAATAAGAAAATATGAGAATACACATGTGCCTTATGAAACTAATGCCACGCGCCACGGGCGCGTAGCCATCGCTAGTCAGATTACATCTTGCACATAATTAAAGATGAGGGCACAAACCAGATTAGCAGGGCCGTGTCGGGGGCGAGGGGTGCCTACGCCCGGGGCCCTCAAGCTCAGGGGGCCCAACCTCTAATGTTGTGATGTCTCCTGTCAATTTTTGAGTTAATAATACTATGAATGATCTTGTTAGATAGAGATAGACACATGTCTGCTATAAAGAATTTTGAGTTTGTTAGGGAAGCGGACTGTTATCGTAATATTTTTGTTTCTACCAGATCTTATTTACTATGCCGGTAACCGTGGCATCAATTGAAATAAGATTTTCAAAGTTGAAATTATTGAATAAATATTTGAGACCTATAATGTCTTAAGAAAGGTTAAATGGTCAGGCAACTTTATGTATTTAGAAGAAATTATTGACATTTCTAAGATTATCTCTACAAATATTTTGAGATAAAAATATTACTTTCATACTTGTATCTTTTTATTGGTAACAATTTCTATAATACATTGAACAATGTCTTTTAAGTTGATATAATTTTTTTTTGGTACTTATGTTACGGGCCTTCGTTAATAATTTCGCTCCTGGTCCCCAAAAACTCAAGAACGGCCCTGCAGATTAGATAAAATGTAAGTGGGTTATTCATGTTATATAGAAATAAAATATCGAGGATTAATTAAATTAACAAGGCTAGGTAATCCGATCATTACAACAAAACATTTTGGCAAGCGAAGATGTTAATGTCTGTACATACATACACAAAAGATAATATTTTCGACTCTTGCATGTCCAACATGTAAATACTACTCCCTCCGTTCCAAATTATAGGTCGTTTGACTTTTTTGACATGTACTTTGACCACTCGTCTTATTCAAATAATTAGTGAAAATATGAAAAAACTCAAGTCATTATTAAAGTACCTTTCATGATAGACTAAATCATAACAAAAATAAATTATAATTATAAATTTTTTGAATAAGACGAATGTTCAAAGTACGTGTCAAAAAAGTCAAACGACCTATAATTTGGAACGGAGGGAGTATAAATATAACAGGAAACGACTATAGGTTTGACGGCTGAAACCCAAAAAAAAACCATGATAGACTATTCTCTACCGTCCCAACGGTAGGCTATGGAGAGACTTGAGGTGTGGGTGCCCCTTCCGCGCATAATCTGTCCATGGCCAAGGAACCTGACAGCTCTTTAGAAGTCATCGAGAGTGTGATGCATGACTCGGCGAGTAGTGTAGCTGTTTCAGTGGTTGATTCATGGCCGCACAGTCAAAATTTCAGTTAGTGATAGATGGTTTATACTGTGTGAAAGAATTTTAACCGCTAGATCGACATGAACACGCACAATAACATCTTGTCACTTGTCAGCACTACGCAGCGCACCAGAAAAAACTAGCGAATCAGATACATATCTCGCAGAAAAGCCACTCCGGTTAACGACGAGCGCGCTTAGCTAGACGCAGATCATTAATTCATTATTAGAGTGATGCCTAAAGCCTGCATGCAAAGGTGTCAAGCTCCTCTCCACTCGTAAGCCCCTTTCAGTACGGATGCCACATCGCCACGTGATCGAGCGAGCGTAGAACAACCCCGGCGTCCAAAGGCCGCAGTTTCTAATGCGTCCTAGTCATGAGCTCGTCTACACAGGCAACGGAATAGTCACGTACGCAGCGGTGGAAAGGAGAGAAGCATCTAGCTTGATTTTTCTTTTCTAGATCACTCGTGATTAATTAGTTATAGTGCTCGTCGATGACTGGTTATGGTCATCCCTTGTTGATGTCGTACGACTAACAATTATACCTTCATAAAAAAAAAAAAAACTTTGATCATAGATAGCACAGCAAGAACCTTTCTGTGAGTCTCTGACTGCATTTTGAGGAAGAGAACTTTGCTCATAGCCGTGCGCTGCACTGATGATCCTAGCTATCCCATGAATCTATGATTGCGCTGAAACAGTAGTAGTGCTGCGTTTTTTTTTTCTTTTTGAGTTAGGCTGTGCATCGATCGTGCTAGTATACTACACTTCTCACTTCTCGGCACAGGAGATAGGAACATGACAAGATCTGCCCATGTGGCCATCAGAATTCAGAACGGGGCCGGTGTAAAAAGGTAAATTTCTCTGTGCCCGTATGATTTTTTTTTAAAAAAAAAGGCACGGATCAAGGACCGGATGAGTTGGCGATCTAAAAACTTTCATCACGAATCTCGATGCTGCAGGCAGACCAGCAGCTACAGACGAAGACGGGATAGTATCCGTATCAACGTACACAGCAAAGTAGCTACTAGCCAGCAGCCTAGCAAAGCATGCATTGCCATGCATGATGCATGGATGGTCCTGTGCTATTTACCTCGTCTGGGCTCTATATATATGCAAAGTGCCTGTAACATCATATTCTTTAACTCTGTCAAATTTTTGAAAACTTTAAGGATATCATAAAAAAAAATGTATGTGGTTGCATCATTTTGTAAAACTAAATTTAAAATCTTGAAAAAGAATATTTGAATATGCTCTTTTGACAAAACCCTAATGTAGGTATTACTACATGCTGTTTTATGTCATGAAATAAACAATGCCATAATTTGATTTATTTTACCTAAAGAGATATATTTTATGTCTTGCATAAATTCTTATTTGCAAAGTTCGGAAAGACTATTTTGGGTTTTTGTGAAAAAAAATATATTAATAATTTCTTTTGCAATGCACGTGAATATACATGCATTTATATTCTAAACCCTATTATTGCATGCTTGATGATTGGAGTCTATTTTTCTATGAAAAGGTCATAACAATAGGAATGACCATATAAATATATTTATCTATGGGAATTGTTTGCGCAGTACTTACAGTTGTAATATTTTTATCTCCAGATATTGAACTTGTGCAAGTTTATAATCTCCTAATTCAAAACTCCATTAGAGAGCCTTGGCCTTTTTGTGGACCCTGGATTATACTATTTCTTTCCCAAAAACCCTCTTAGAGTTCTTCGTCTATTCCCTTTGATCCTTACAAATTCACTTTTTTTGGTTGAAAATTTGAATAGCTTGAATATCGAGAAATTTGTCCCTTCAACCAATCATTCTCTCTCTCTCTGTGTCTTGGGCCATAGCCCATCTCCCCTCCTTAGCTCAGGTGCGCAGCAGCCCCCCTCTTCCTCCTTTTCTCCCTCCCTCCTGCTCTGCTTTGACGCAACACCAACATGGTTGTCTCTGCACGTTTGGATGTCGATCCAACTGCCCATGTGCTGCCATGTCGTCCTCGCAACTTGCCATCACCCAATTTCCCTGCCTCGTGCCCTACTATGTTCAATGTGTACCCACATCGCTTTGCCTTGCGCACCAAGCTGCAGCACCACGCCTCCTGTCCAAGACATCAGGGGCGGAGCTTCTCTAGGGCCAAAGTGGGCCCTATCCCCGCTATCAAAATAATTTTTCTTTTTTGAGCTACTATCATAGCCATTGTTTATAAAGATGATACAAAATTTTAAAGATGAAAATCAACCGAATAATAAAGAAATTCTTGGAGAACTAGCTGGCTTTTTTCAACCTACACGATGCAAGCTTGGTCCCGTGCTGCGGGGTGCATGCGACAAGGGATGGATAAGTGCAGGAGTGGGAACACGCGCAGAGGAAAGAGAAGGAGAAGCGCACTCGGAAGAAAACGAGAAGTCTATAGCTGCACGAGGAGACGGACGTGGAGGCGCGCATACGAGAGACATGCGGCGTGCGGCTAGTGATCCCGTCGGGTTGCCCTTCCGACGGGATCCCGTTGGGAAGTAGCGCCCTTCCCCTTTTTTCCTTCCTGGTGAAGTCAATTGACGCCTCTGCCCTTGCCTTCCTCATGTCGCCCGGTCTCTGCCCGCTGGGACCTCACCACTGGCCTTCTCCACGGCATTGCCCTCCACCTGCAGTTATCCCGAGGCTACGAGAACCAAGCCGAACACCCCGGCTCCCATTGCTCTTCTTCTCCCTCTTCCCCGTCTCCGCCGAAAACGCCAAGTTTAAATCGGTATTTGGTCGCGAGTAGCTCGCCGGAGCCGTTTCTCCCCCTCCGCGCGCCGGCCGGAATCGCCACTCTCCGCTTCCCGGCCGCCACGGTGAGCAAGATTCCCGACTCCTTTCCGTCTTGAACTCCACAGGGACATCGCTAACATCCGCCACATCTCTTTCTTGCAAGATAATCACCGGAGGTAGCTATCCTTGGAGCGCCGCCGCTTCCCCTGCTTCCGGCGCCGCTTCGCTTCCTCTTCGACAGCCCACTCCGAGACTTCCCCAGTCTCGCCAACCTCATGGTGAGAATCCAATGCCCTTCTAAATGCTCTGTCTCCCATTATTTATGCAAGAACAACCCTGTCTCGCCATTGCCGTGTCTCCCCGAAGCTTGTCGCCGCCGCCGCCGCCGCCGCCCATGGCGCCGCCACTTCTGGCCGCCTCCGGCCACGAAACCGGCACCCCTAGGTGCGCGATGTCTCTCTGAACCCGGAAAGACCAATAACTCGTGAAACCGTGGACCGTAGCTCCGGCAATTGCCCATTTTCCCCGCGGTAGCGCCTAGCGCGCCGGTTCGGAGGTAGAAGAAAAATGACGCAAGCATTGCGTCATGATTTTAATCCCTGTACTAGCCGTGAAGCTGACCAGTGGGACCTCCAGCCATTAGGATTTTACTACCACTGACTGTTGGGTCCCACGAATTTAAACCGTCGGATGTGCCCGCCGTTCAATCTGAGTCTCTGACCAGCGGGACCATGGTTAGTGGAGGTTAGTGGAGGCGCATTACAGTTATGCGTTTCCGGCTTGAGAAGGCGCCCGCCTTGGCTCCCAGCTCACATGAGCTGGTGATGGGCCGCCCAGAATGAAACCACCGCACGGCCTTAGCGGGCTGGCCTATTACTATGTATAACATTTTCCGGATACTTTCCTATTTCCAATAAATGATAGATAAAGAAAATGATTTATTTAAAGTAGTCAGAGACTTACAAGGATAGTGGACCGATTTGATCTTAGGAAAAATATAAGTTCATTTGTCTACACTGTTAAATGTCTTGGTAAAGTATGAGTAGCCTTTCCTGTCCATGTCTTTTACAAAAGAAAGACCAAAAAGGTTTTACAGTTTATTAAAAATAGTATATGACCTCCAAAAAATCTATAAATCTGTCAGTAAATACTAGACAGGGTATGGAACCTAATAGAAATATAATTTTTACTGTGTGCGCATTAGTTATTCTGTATAAATTAAGATACGATATTATGGACATATTTTGATTGTAGAAAAGTGATTCTTGTATGGACATATTTCCATGTATAGAAATAATATTTTATGTATTTGTGTGATGCTTGTGCTATAATTCAGGATTTTTTTCTTTATTTTATGGTACTTATTTATGGGTGGATATATTTATTCATACATATCCATATATGCATTCCATATTTCATAATAATTAGTAAAAAAGGCTTGAATATTGTCATCTTCAACCTAGGGAAGAACATAATAAAGAATCTGTGGATACCTAGGGAAGAAGTGAAGTAGACCTAGGGATGAAACTAGGAAAAAGATCGTGAAGAATCTACGGGTGATCCTAGAATTAATACCTACGGATGAACCTAGGAATGGACCATTGTAAAACTAGGGATGAATCTAGAATTAATGTCTAGCTAGGGAGGAACCTGGGAAATGAGCATCAATATATCTAAGGAAGAGCCTATATTTGGACTTTAGAGCCAGACAAGGTTGTCACCGTGATGGCCGTACACTCGAGAGACGGAGGCCATTATAACGGAAACTTTCCATGATAGTTGTGAACGAGACAATGACACTAGTTAAACAAAGGGACTACTATAGTAGCCAGCATAGCGGATGTTGCCACAACGAATGGCAACTGAGATGGATGCCATTTAGAGAATACAACCCCTGTGAAAGTTTAGATCCCTGAGATAGTACCATATATACCCTATGATATATACGGAGGGAGCTCGGGGCAGGGAGGAAGGAGAGCAGCTGAGGGATGGGAGGGAGACGGGAGGGCGGAGGAGGAGGAGAGCAGCTGAGTGAAAGTTTCTTGATGGATGGCATAGCCCTTGTAAACCCTGTTATTTTCCGCTTTTGTATTATCAGACTTTAATAAGATATCTATTTTGGTATTGTAATATTTAGTCTATATGCTCTGATGAACTTAGGTGGTGTCAGAGTACCCTCCGCTACACTCTACAGTCTACACTCGCAGTCACTAGCTGCATTCCTGCATGATGCTCTCGAGTAAAGCCGGGCTCTAGAGACGGGTCAATTGTTAGTATGGAGATTACCTCCATTCCATGCATATCATATATAGCATCCGTAGCATTCCATTCTTTATAGCCATAGATAGCCTGTAAATTTAGAGACCATCACTTCTGATATTACGTATTTTTGAGAAGCGGTATAGATTTTATCAAAAATATAGAAATTTATTGAATGAATAGTGATTTAGAGAAGGGGTATACAAATTCAAAATTAGATAAGCTGGATAACGGTGTCCAAGTCTGCGTAACAACATCATGGAGCATGATACATAAGCTGCCGACATCCAATTAGGACTTGACAGGTCAGCAAGGATTAATGGAAACGCTTGAGGCTTGCTGACGTGGGTATTTATTTACTTACGAGTAGTGTATGCTGTGACAGCTCTCGTCAGTGCCGTCACAGGATGAAATGACTTCGAGAAAATGCTGTATGCTGGTGCTGCTTCAAGTTGGAGGTTTCGTTCTCAATTTTCAAAGGAGGGAAAAAAAAGGGCAAGAGCATGAAATCTTAATTTTTTTCATCTATGGATTGCCAAATATTCTACCTTGTATAATATGGACGTTTACAGAGATGCTAAGAACGTAATCAAGGCACATGCATGTTGGCGGGACTCGCGTGCTGTTTTCAAACAAAAATATTCGTCGTTCTGTACGTACTTGTTGGATCGATTCTCAACGTCCCCGCCACCTTAACAAACCACTGACATGTCTTAATTCTCAGCAATTTATCTTACCTAATTCATTTACTTATTTTACTTATCTTTTAATTTCGAGAGTTTTTTTAAGATTGACCAAAAGCCGTGTTCCTATTATTCGACTTGTTTTCAAAAAGATTTTAGACACATTTTGAAGATAGAAAAAAGATGGATTGAAAAAGCTAAATTATTTGTATTTTAAACAAAGGCAAGTAAACAAGTGGATAAGTTAAATAAGCCGTAGTTAACTGAGCCGTGAGATTAAACGAGCATTATTACCACCGAATCAGCACTTACCATCTACACCGTATTATTACTCCCAACTCGGAGAGGATCAAGCGAAACATCGCCGTGTATTCTGCGCCCATATATGTCGCGACGCCGATCCAGCTAACATCGGCGGATCGAGATAGCTGAGCAGCACGCAGGATCAGGATCAAGATCAAGCACTCGCTTTTCGACGACATGTACCAACCGATCTGGACGCACGTAAGTAGCAGCTTCTGCCCTCGCCGCCTGCCCCCATCCACTTGCGGTGGTTACACCATGCATCACCCACTCGCCGAGACGCCGCTCCGGAGTTCTTGATCCGGCCGGCATGGCGACGCCGTGGCCGGATTAGATCTCCGCGGCCATTGGGCAGCATGGATTGGAGGATGTTCAGAACATACTGCGCGACCGACGCGTCTGCATTAGGTCATGGATAACTAGATGTTATGGCATAGCACAAGCGCATACCTGATGCCGATTCCTTTGCCTAAATTTTGACTCACCTCGTATCGATCTCACCGGCGACACCACCTTCTTCCTTCTCTCCAGCCGCCGTGCCATTGGGGTTAGGGTTACGGTTCGATTTGAGGGGGTAGGGTTCCTAGCATCCTCGGGCATAGAGAGGATGGTCGGGTGAGACGGCGATGGGGTGGGGATCGTGGTGGGGCGGCGAGGAGCTAGCGGTGGCGCCAGAGCCGTGGGCTCGGGTGAAGGCGGCTAGGCGACGGAGGAGGGCAGATCGACGCTGGTCGTTTGGGTCAGGTTGGGCGGGGTAGTGCCGACCATGGGCAGCGGAGGCAAAGGCGAGGGAGGAGGAGGAGGAGGATGCGATGTGGAACATATCATGAAGACAGGGGAGAGTGAGAAGGGAAAGGGAGAGGAGGTGGACAAATATTGACTGAGAGTTAAATAATGGGAGTGGCTGCAGCCCAGGCGACTGCGCACGCACGCGCGCGCGCCGGGCCCACGCGGCGGCGAGCCCAGTCGCCTGGGTTTAAGCAAAACCGTTAAATAATTCGTAGTTGATTGACAGCAAGCTAGTCTCGCAAATACAGACACAAGATAATTACATGTCGGTTCTATTTAGCATTTGCTTTTTGACGTTGCAGTTGCAGGCACCCTGGGCATGGAAACTCAAACGATGTCGAACTTTCCCTGCTTATGCCAAAACAAATGGCAACTAGTTACCAGCAAACAAACATAATACATACATAATCAAGGCGCATGATGCACACACTAATATTTGTCCCTCGATTCTTCGTTGTTGCAGGCCTTTTAGGCAGACAGTAACATTCGAGATCATTGAAGGAAAACAAGGGCAAAGCTTGATGTGTATAGATTGCAGGTCTGATTAACAGCGCAGACCCCAAACCCAGAGCCACAAAAAGGATGTGCTGTCAGACTCACCGTTTGGTTTGCTCGTCACTTTACCCTTTCCTGCTTTGCTGCTTCTGCTCAAGTTTGTCTCAGGCCTTCAGTCTTCTCATGCTGTCTTGCTTCAATGTAGCAGGAAAATCCCTATTATACTAGGTGTTCACTGCTCTCTGCCATCTTCTGGTGATTTCAGCATCTGATGGAGAACCTACAAGTATTGGATTATGTTCGCACAACAGCATTCGCTATCTTGCTGGTTTGGATCCTTGCAGAGTTTGTCAAACGGAGGAAGAGTCAACAAAGAGCACATGGTGTCATGGTTTCGGCACAAAGAAAAGGAGCAAGACTACTGTCAGTTCATATAATTGCACTCTGTAATGCTTCAGTCCTGTTGTCGCACATTGGCTTTTCTGTTCTTGGGTTCTGGAAGCACCAAAGTGTCAACCTGGCTTTGATCCTTCAATCGGCCTCATGGTTTGTTGTGACTCTCTACCTGCTCTATTGTACACATGAAGGTGCAGGCGTTGTGTCCAATTGGCCTGCAGTTCTTGTTTCTTGGTGGTTCTTCAGCTTCTTATTAGAATTGCTTCTCACTTCACTGCATTTTCTTGACCTTTTCAACAATGCAATTGTCATCAATTTCACTTCACTTCCCTTCTGCACCATCATCTGTGTGGTTGTAATATCTACGAAGCCTTCCAAAGCAAATCAACAGGACCTGAACCAACCTCTGCTCGTCAGAGAAGACACTAATGACAGCAGCAGAGACAGGTTTTCCAACTCTGGGTGGTGGAATCACCTCACATTCCAGTGGTTAAACCCAATCTTTGAGAAAGGACACAAGGTGCGGCTCGAGCTCAAACACATCCCATCTGTTCCTCAGGCTGAGACAGCAAACCAGTCGTACGCATTGCTTCAAGAGACACTTCACAAGCAGAAACCTGAGCCAGTGCCACTGCGAAGAGCCATCATTCGTGCTGTCTGGACACCTTTGGTGGTCAATGCAATCTTTGCAGGTTAGTGATCCATTGAATTTTCAAAAATAGAGCTAGCCTTTGTCCTCAGAATCTACTAAGACAGTGCTTGGCTTTCATTACCAGGGCTTAATACTGTTGCTGCTTATATGGGGCCATTCTTGATCACCTACTTAGTGGAGCTACTGTCTGACAAGAACCATGACAAGGGCCATGGCCATGGCTACGTGCTCGCATGCCTGTTCTTTGTCTCAAAGACGGTGGAATCGCTTTCGCAGCGCCAGTGGTACTTTGGTGCACGCAGAATTGGATTTCGGGTGCGTGCAGCACTAATGGTGTCCATCTACAAGAAATCCCTGGTAATGAAAAACTCCAACACAATCACAGGGAAAATCATCAACTTCCTCGATGTCGATGTGGAGAGGGTTGGTGAGTTCTTCTGGTATATCCATGGAATTTGGTTGCTGCCCTTGCAAGTCTCCTTGGCACTTGCCATCCTCTACCGTAGTCTTGGTGCAATGGCCTCTCTGTCTGCAGTTCTCGCAACAATTTTGGTGATGGTGAGCAATACACCACTTGCAAAATCACAGGAGAGCCTCAACATGAAGATAATGGAGGCAAAGGACTCACGCATCAAGGCTATGGCCGAGGCAATGAAGAGTATGAGGATTTTGAAGCTGCATGCATGGGAGACAACCTACTTGGACAAATTGCTTAAGCTCAGGGATGTGGAGACGGGGTGGCTCAGGAGATATCTTTACACATGTTCAGCAATAGCCTTCCTGTTCTGGGCCTCACCGACATTGGTGTCGGTTGTCACCTTTGGTGTCTGCATTCTCGTGGAGATGCCATTGTCAGCTGGAACAGTCCTATCAGCTCTTGCCACATTCAGAATCCTCCAAGACCCAATCTACAACCTCCCAGAGCTTGTGTCAATGGTCACACAAACCAAGGTGTCCTTAGACAGAATTGAAGAGTTCATCAAAGAAGACCACCAGGGTAAGCAAAGTTGGTATGGCAACAGAACTGGAACGAAGGGCTTGGCTATGGCTGGTGCAGTGGAAATTGAACCAGGGGAATACAGCTGGGAAGTTGACAATAGTTCGCAGAAAGCCAAGTTCACACTCAAGATCGACCACAAGGTGAGCATCATGAAGGGTCAAAAGGTTGCAGTGTGCGGACCAGTAGGTTCAGGCAAATCAAGCCTCCTTCACAGCATCATGGGGGAGATTCCAAGGGTTAGTGGTACAGAAACAACGGTCATTGGATCAAGGGCATATGTCCCACAAAGCGCTTGGATTCAGACCGGGACAATTCAGGACAATGTGCTCTTTGGGAAGGCTATGGACAGGAGCTTCTATGAGGAGGTGTTACGAGGGTGTGCTTTGGACAGGGATTTGGAGCAATGGGTAAATGGAGACTTGACCGTGGTAGGGGAAAGGGGCATGAACCTAAGTGGAGGCCAGAAGCAGAGGATTCAGCTTGCGAGGGCATTGTACAGTGATTCCGATGTTTGCCTCTTAGATGATCCCTTCAGTGCGGTGGATGCGCACACTGGAGCACACCTCTTCAAGGTATAGTACACATGATCAATCTACAACATATTTTAGCTTTTGTGAGCTTCAAATGTAATGTACTGAAATATTATAGCAGAACGCAAGAATCATAACAGGGAACCATAACTCATGCATATTCAACATATCGGATGACCCTTGAAATATTATATGCAATCAAGTATAAAAGTCTCATCAGTAACTGCAAATATCCTACTTTATATTATCGAGATGACCATCATCATCATCATGCCCCAAAAGCTTCTGAGGAAACTACCGCGAAAGTGGAGTTAGGGGTGTCGGTGTACACAACCTTACCCTTGATATTAAAAATCATATATAAGTTGTTTTGGTTTGACCATTGGTGATATGGGGGAGCTCTATCTTCATCAAATTTTTCTAATTTGTGAAAGAAAATTAATTCACAATTTAAATTTGCAGGACTGCTTAATGAGACTAATGTCCTCCAAGACAGTCATATATGTCACTCATCAGCTAGAGTTCTTGCAAGATGCAGATCTTGTTCTGGTAAGATATCAGTTGATTTTACATATGCAACTTACTTTTGATTAAAAAAGTTGATAATTATTAGTTTTGTAGGTTCAAACTGAAAAAAAAAATCATCACATCAATCTTAATTGGAACAGCTGTTCATTCTATCATAACTTATTTTCATGGTAATTACTAAGTAGTAGGAACATATAGGATTGATCAAACTATTCTGACAGATACTTGTGGTTGATCACTTATAGGTCATGAAAGATGGAAGGATTGTTCAATCTGGAAAATATGACCACCTCATAGCAGACAAAGATGGAGAGATCTCAAAGCAAATGGCTGCACACAACCAATCTCTTAGTCAGGTCAACCCAACAAAAGCATATGGCTCGACGAAAAGCAAACAAAACAAGAAGAAGCAGATAGAACACACGGAGATAGAATCAAATCACCATGTTTTAGGGAGGGAATGTGAGGAAGAGTGTGAATCTGGAAGAGTAAAATGGGATATTTACAGCAGGTTTGTCACCTCTGCATACAGCGGAGCTCTTATTCCAGTGATTCTTGCATGCCAAGTCCTTTTCCAGGGATTGCAGATTTGCAGCAACTACTGGATTGCATGGGCAGTTGAGAGACAGGAACAAGTAAGCAGGGAGAAGATGATTGGTGTTTTTGTACTATTATCTGCAGGAAGCTCGGCATTTATATTGGGAAGAGCTATCATCCTTTCAACAATTGCTATCGAAAGTGCCCAGCAGCTTTTCTTATGCATGACTAGAAATATTTTCCAAGCACCAATTAGCTTCTTTGATTCCACACCATCAAGTCGAGTCCTCAATAGGGTGAGTCAACCACATCTCCATTATCCTTTCAATTCCCAATTTCCCAATTCCAACATCTTAGTTTGTCAGTTTTGCAGGCTTCCACGGATCAAAGCACAGTTGACATGGACATTCCCTACAGACTAGCAGGGCTGATATTCGCTCTAATTCAGCTCCTAAGTATTATTTTCATTATGTCTCAAATTGCTTGGTCCATATTCATTTTATTCTTAATAATAATTGCCATCTCCATTTGGTATCAGGTAAATTTCGCTCACTGTAATTTGCTTTCCTCGGATCCAAAATTGAACAATAGTAATTTGTAGAAATTCATGTAGAGCTATTACATCAGTTCAGCCAGAGAGTTAGCAAGGATGGCTGGCATCAGAAAAGCTCCAGTCCTCCATCATTTCTCAGAGACTGTTTCAGGAGCAGCAACTATTAGATGCTTTAATCAGGGAGAGCAGTTCTTCAAAAAGAGCCTAGTACTAATCGATGACTACTCCCGCATCACTTTCCATAATTCAGCAACAATTGAATGGTTATGTGTCCGTATCAACTTCCTATTCAATCTTGTCTTCTTCATGATGCTAATTATCCTTGTCTCCTTGCCTCAGAATACCATCAATCCAAGTAAGTCTTCTCATACATAAAGTTAATTCTCACATCTAACATCTTTAAAGTACATATCTATAGACCTGCTAAAACATCAACTCCCTTTGGCTTTCTCCTTCTTTAGGCCTTGCAGGGCTTGCAGCTACTTACGGCCTTAACCTTAATGTCTTACAAGCATGGGTTATATGGAACCTTTGCAATGTTGAGAATAAAATGATCTCGGTAGAAAGAATATTGCAGTTCTCAAACATACCAAGTGAGGCTCCTTTAGTGATCGAGGACTGTAGACCAACAGAAGCATGGCCGTGGCACGGAACCATTCAGATTGATGATCTCCAAGTGAAGTACAACCCTGGCATGCCCATGGTGCTCAAAGGCATAAGCTGCACATTTCCTGGAGAGAGGAAAATTGGGGTGGTAGGGCGGACAGGGAGTGGGAAGTCTACTCTCATCCAGGCTTTGTTTCGGGTTGTCGAGCCGTCTGCAGGAAGGATACTCATAGATGGAATGGATATATCACTTCTGGGAGTGCATGATTTGCGGTCTAGATTAAGTATAATACCACAAGAACCTACTCTCTTCCAAGGAACTGTTAGAACAAACCTGGACCCTCTACAACAGTATCTGGACAGTGAAATATGGGAGGTAAAAAAAATCTAATAATATTGACAAAATACCCTTGAGATGAAAATGCTTTTAGCACCTTCAGGTGTTAATGTTCAAGTCTTACTTTGAGAATTTTCATCCTTCAGGTACTGCGTAAGTGCCGCCTCGAAGAGATTGTCAAAGAAGACGATAGGTTGTTAGATGCACCAGGTATAAGAACTTGTGTTTCTTTGCAATATTGGTTCTCACGTCCGTTCAGATTTGTTGCTGAAGATCGCTCATTTATATGAATATTGTTCATGCTACAGTTGTTGAAGATGGAGGAAACTGGAGCGTAGGGCAAAGGCAACTAGTCTGCTTGGCCAGGGTATTGCTAATGAAAAAGAAAATACTTGTTTTGGATGAAGCCACTGCATCAGTCGATGCTGCAACCGATAATATCATCCAAAAGACAATAAGGCAAGAAACAAACAATTACACAGTTATTACAATTGCACATAGGATTCCCACTGTGATTGACAACGACCTAGTTCTTGTACTTGGCGAAGGTAAAAAAACTCAAAAGGACTCGTATGTTTTTTTTTCCCGCTAAACATTTGCTGGGAGTTGAGTTTGCACTTTTAACAAACTATGTTATATAACATAGATATATCTTTTCTTACCATGTGCTGCAGGTAAGATGCTAGAGTTTGATTCTCCAGAAAATCTCCTTAGAGATGAATCATCAGCTTTCTCAAAGCTGGTGATGAAATTTGTGGGAAGGTCACAGGGCAGACATCAACCAGAGCTAACGTAAAAACATCAAGCATCTATTGAGCACCCTAACAGAGTAGAGAGAAGACCTGCTTCACCAGAAGTTCGGATAGGATACAACATAAGGCAAC
This sequence comes from Raddia distichophylla, assembly GCA_005191435.1. NCBI lineage: Eukaryota > Viridiplantae > Streptophyta > Magnoliopsida > Poales > Poaceae > Raddia > Raddia distichophylla. Next base: position 3,634,908 of record SPJY01025704.1, on the reverse strand, counting down.
ATGAAAATCTGGTAGTGACTAAAGTTTAGAACGGTGGTATAGGATACTTAAGCTAAAGCAGAAATTAATGTATGGTGTATCTTCCTGATCTAGCAGTCTAGCCTCTTCCTAGCTAGTGGATAGTTTGCCAATGGTGTTTGTTCATATCGTATCACATAAATAGATACGCACCGGCCTCTTTTTCACCAACCATTACATGAAAATAAATTGGCATCTTATTATGTTCAAACACAATATTATCTTCAATTTATACTCTTGGAAATTCTACAAAGATTTTCCTGCAATTTGTTTTTTCTAGACCAATAGTCTCGCCCGTTTGAAACCGGTACAGGCAAGATTTCTTTATTTATGCACAGACTGGTCGTGAGCAGGGTCATCAGCTCCATCTCAATTAAACACTACCAAGTTGCTACACATGCCCTAAATCAAACACTACCAAGCTGCTACACGGGCCACTAAGATAACCGGCGAGCAAAGAGCATGCCATTTTGTACCACAAGGCAATTGCTGCGCAAGAGCATGAGCGTGAGCATGGCGGATTCCAAAGGAATTGGCAGCGCAAATGGGCGATATCTACCAAACCATGGGAGGTTTAGAGAGAGTGAGGGGTCCTTACGGTCTGCGGCAGAAGGACGAACAGTTGGTGGGCGGGGGAGCGGAGATGCCCGCGCGTTGCAGCACGGAGGCAGACCGCAGCGCTAGCCAACGCAGTAGTCGCCGCGTGAACCGTCTAGGCAAGAGCGGCCAACCAGGCGGATGCTCGGGACACGAGCAACGACTGCCGATGCTGCTCCGGTGACCGGCGGCCATGCTTGCGCCGCCGCTCGACAGATCCAGTCTTGAGAGAAGGAAGAGAGAGAGAGAGACTCGCACTGTGGGCCAAGAGGCCGAGAGTGTCTGTGCCCTCCAGCCCATTTCAAGTAGACGGTCCGATCAGAACTTTGGACGATGGGCTGACCTGGCTACCTGCTGGTGGCAGAACCACCTTGAAATTGCACCACCTGAAATACTTATGTGTACATACCCGATTTTTAAAATCAGTCAAATATCTGCACCATCGTAATTGAGGGGTGAAATAGGCTTTTTTTTGTAAAAAAAACGTATACATATGGACTAAACTATTTTTTAGAAATCTGTCTAAACCTTTCGGTTCAAAAATAATTAATTACTCCCTCCGTCCCAAAAAGAATGTCGTTTTAACTTTGTCATAAGTCAAAACATTTCTGTCTTTCACCATCAATTACTAGAAATTCGTATAGTTTAACGATATAAGATTTATGTTTTTAGATTCACCATGAAAAATACTTTCATAATATACAATTCATATATTGTTAAACTATACGGATTTTTGATAATTGATAGTCAAAGATATAAATGTTTGGCTTAAGACAAAGATAGAACGACATTTTTTTGGGACGGAAGGAGTACGTCACATGTGCGGCAGATGTGGACAAAACTGATGCTACATCATCCAGACAACCTGCCAAAAATCATTGAGGGTGTAAAATATCCCGGTATTAATAGATGTGGTGTTAAATAACTGATTTTGATCCGTGACCCTCGCGTCGCTCCTCTCGGGCCGACTCGAGGGGCGAAACCCTAGCCCCCAAACCGCCCCTCCCTCTAGGCCTCGCCGGCCGTCGCCGCCGGCGGCGACGGCCTCCCCTCTCTCCTCTCCCCTCCTCCTTCCCTGTTCTTCTTCCTCCGGTGGTGGCGGGTTTCGGCGCAGAGGAGGGCCTGTGCAGGCCTGTGGCGGCGCTGTGCGTCCTGATCGGGCGCGGGGCGGCCAGATCCGGCGCTGGTTGGCACGGGGCGGCTGGTGGCGGCGCGGGCTGGCAGGAGGAGCTCGGCGCGCCCGCCGAGGTGCTCTTCGCTCGGCTCGCGGCAGGCGGCGGCCGTGGGCGCAGGCCGTGGGCGCAGGCGGCGCGCCTGGCTTCGGGGCGGTGCTGCCGGGCGCGACCGCTCCTGCTCTAGCGCTGCTGGGCTTGTCCGGCGCGGGAGGCGTGGCTCCTCCTCTGCCTCGCCATCCGTGGTCGCTGTGCAGGGGCCGCGTAGGTGGCGTGGGTGCGGCAGTGGGGCGCGGATCCGGCGGCGGCGGCGGCGGCGCGGATCCGGCGGCGGTGGTACGGACCCGGGGGCAGCGGCCCGGATCCTGCCTAGGTGGTTGGAGTCGGCCATGGCGGCGCCTCGTGGCGGTGTTGGTCTCGGCACCGGTCCGCCTTGGTGCCTTGGTGGCCTCTTTGCCGGCTGGCTGCCCAGATCCGGCGTCGCGGCTGCTAGCTCTAGCGACGGGGCAGGATGGTACATCGGCGCCTTGGTGACCTGTCCGGGTTATGTTGTCGGCCTTTGGTGGTGCGGCGTCTTCGATCTACGGTCGTCGTACAGTGGTGGTGCATCGGCATTTCGGGGTTGGCTCCGTGTGCCCGGTGCCAGGGGCCCCTTTGGTCGGCTGGCTGGCCAGTTCGGGCTCCATGGCTGCTAGCTCCGGCGTTGTGGTGGGATGGTGCATCGGCGGCCGACGGAGGTTTTGTGCCTTGGTGGCCTATCCGGGCTTTGTTGCCGGTCTCTGGTGGTGCGGCATCTCTGATCTGCTGTCGTTCTGCTGAGGTGGTACATCGGCTGTTCGGGGTTCGCTCGGTGTGCCGGTGCCTTGGTGGCCTCTTCGACCGGCCGGCTGTCCAGGACTTGTATTGTCTGTTGCTTCCTGTGATGTTTGGCAGGATTGGTGCATCGGCGGTTGGGGTTCGACGCCTTGGTGACCTGTCCTACCTAAGTTGGCGATATCTAGTGGTGCGGCGTCTTTGGCTGTCGTCGCGCCGTGGCGGTGCATCGGCGTTCCGGGGTTGGCTCCATGACCGACGATTTTCGCTTTGGTTGGGTGTGTTCTTCGTCAGCCTTAGTGCGAGTTTTGCATGGTTGGGCGCAAGGGGTGAAAACCCTGCCCTTTTGAGCCAGTAATGGCGTCGTCCTGACGACGTTCCCTCGTCGGAGGCATTACTGTCTTGTGCACCCCATGTTGAGCGAAAGCTTGGTGCGGTAGGCGGCGGCGGCGGTCTCTCACCGTCGTTACCTTGTTGGAGGCGTTGTTTTCCGTCTTGGCACTGTTGGTTCTGTCGGTCGTACCTTTTCCTGTAGTTGATCGTTGCCGCGTTGTGGTTTGCTTCAGTGGTTGTGTCGTGGTGTGTCTCGGTGGTGGTGTTCTTCGCAGCTTTGCGCTGTGGTGTTTCTTTTTTTTTCCTTTCTTTTGTTTTCCCTGAGATTTCTTCCCATTGTACAGTTTTCCCCTTGCTTAATACAGAATGCCAGCGTTGCTGTGCCTTAAAAAAAAACTGATTTTTATATTTAGACTGTAGAATTGACTTTTGAAATACCCTTATGTAATAGCTGAGTTCTTTGTCGATTTTTTTTTCTGCTCATAGAATACTTTGAGCAGCCAAATTTTTGATAAGTTCAATAAAAAAGCCTTGTAAATTGTAATAATAAAATCAAAACTTTGCTCTGAGAAAAAGAAAAAACCTATCACTCACTGACATGTGGACCGTCGCAACCGCACCTTATCCTCCCCGCTTTCTGCCTCCTAAAACCCCGTGAGGCCGTGACGACGAGACGGCCACCGCGCCCCGCGGCCAAAACCCAAGAAAATGGCGACCACCGCCAGCTTCCTCCACCTCCACCTCCTCCCCCCTCCCGGCCTACGCCCCAAGCCCCTGCCCAATCGCCGTCTCCGCCGCCTCGCGGTGTCCGTCTCCCCCTCCGGCCCCGACGAGATCCCCGCCGACGACCCCCCCGTCATCCCCTCGTCGATCGTCATCAAGAACACCGAGTCAGAGGACGACGCCCGCCGCCGCAGCTGGGTCGAGCACGGCTGGGCGCCCTGGGAGGAGATCATGACCCCCGAGGTCGCCTTCGCGCGCCACAGCCTCAACGAGGGCGAGGAGGTGCCGCTCCAGTCGCCGGAGTCGCTCGAGTCCTTCCGCATGCTCACGCCCGCCTACCGCAAGAAGGTGGAGTCCGAGCCGGGGTACATGGAGCGCCTCCTGGCCCCGCGGCACACGCCCGAGCCCCTCGAGACGACGTGGGCAGGCCGGCTCCCGATGCGGCTCGTCCCGCCGCGGGACTGGCCGCCGCCCGGCTGGGAGGTGGATCCCGACGAGCTGGAGTTCATAAGGGAGGCGCACAGGGCGATGTCGGTGAGGGTGGACATGGAGGCGGCGGCCGCGGCGGGGGTGACGAACGTGGAGAAGGTGGAGGACGGGCCGGATGATCTGGCGCTGGACAGGTACAAGGTGTTCTTGAAGCAGTACAAGCAGTGGGTGGAGGCCAACCGGGCCAGGCTGGAGGAGGAGTCCTACAAGGTATGGCTAGATAATCTGATGGATTATTTGCATAGTACTTACTAATTACTGTCATTGGTACAAGTTAACGAGAAAACAGTTTGTGATTGCAGTGGTGCATTGTGGTAGTCTAATTCAGCGCATTCAGTGATTCAGCAGTGTTTATTTTGCTAATAATAAAACATTTATAGTGATGCACTGATGCTTTCCGTGGCTTCATTATGATGGTTCCATGAAATATTTCTTTGTTGTTGTAGGTATGTGGTTAAATGGTGGTATTCACACCCCCTAATATGCTTGCTTTGTTGTACAATGGTTGTGGATCATGTTGTCCCAGATGAAAGTCTTTAGCCAGACTCTTGGGGTTCATACTTGGTGTCGGCGAACGGAGGGTGCCGTTATTCATTCTGAGAAGTTCTGTGATTTACGTTTTGATTTAGAAAAAGAAGTTTTCTGATTTCCCTGGAGGGACAAATGCTAGATGACTATGATGTTGTTTTTTTTGGGCGGTGTAGCTAAGCTTTGCAGTGAGCAGCCTTAGTACCCAAGTGCCGTTAACTTGTTTTTTGTTGATTTAGTGGTATTACTATTGTCGTTTAGCAATTTGATTTCATATGAGTTGCACAGCTAGTAATAGTAGTGTTTTGTCATTGTCACTATCCAGGCCAGCAACAATTTTATTTCATTTAAAGAATGACCAAATCTTTTTAGTGACCTCATAGGGTCGCAGCAAGCTATGAAGCTTGTTTTAGTTTTAATTTCTTTATACTTGGATTACAATAATTGTGGATCTGGCTTGTCATCTCCTCAAGTGTATGTAGTGTTTCTCTTCATTCTAGGAATTTACAGTATTCTACTTTGGCTATTTATGTCATGCAGTTTGATCAAGATTACTACCCTGGTAGACGAAAACGAGGTAAGGACTACAGAGAAGATATGGTATGTTCAAGTCTTGAATATTTACTGCCTGGTCTATTTTATTTTTTCTTGATCCTGTTGATGATTTTTTGTTGCTCTTGTGCAGCTTGAACTTCCATTCTTCTATCCTGGACAGGTTCCGTTGAAACTTCTGATTGTTCCTTCCCTCTATGGCAACTTGTTTATTGCTCTCATTCTAGCCTTTTAATAAATGGATGAATTACCTCTCACAGATCTGTTATGGTAAAGTGACGACTGTTCACCTCTACCAGGGAGCTTTTGTGGACGTCGGGTGTGTCCATGATGGGTATGCATCCTCTCCTACTGTTCTACATAATTATGGGGTAACCCTAACTGATTTAAGGCCAAACTTTTGTTGACAGATGTAGCGACAAGCGTACTACTGCTTTTGTTTGAATATTTTGTCATTTCTTCCTTGCCGTTGTCTTGCTTTTTAGCTTTTATATTTGAGCTACAGAGCATATCGTTACGTGGGATTATCAAGCATGCCTTCAAGTTGGTCCAGAACAACAACATTATCTGCCTCTAAAATGATGAATCTCACTGGCATGCTTAACCCTCCTTTAGAGAATTTAATCTTATGCTTTTTCCATAACCGACGATTGTAATTTTGAATTTTTACCACCATTTTAGTCACATCCTCTGATATTTCAGCTTGCGTTGTCATCTTGCTATTTGTTTAGGTGGGTACCCATTAAAGGAAACGATTGGTATTGGATCCGCCATCACATCAAACCCGGCATGAAAGTCTATTTGGAGCTTCTGGTTAGTATATCCTAAAATTCATTCCTCTAGAGTTGCTTTAGAGACATATGTAACATTCTTTTGTTTACCTGAGGGATTAATTGATGGGTTGCCACTCCAAACAGTACCATTTTAGAATTTGCCTCCTATGTCTATGCCACATGGATCCTGGGCCCGCATGTCATAGAAACAAGGTGTACAAAATTCTATGGATTTCATCTTTGGAGTGACAAACCATCAATTATCTCTTGATTACTGGAAGTTTCTTCAATTTAAGTATTTTGGGCTTCATAAAACAAATATATATTATCATGCAGGCCAAACGAGACCCCTACCGTTTTCGTTTCCCACTTGAAATGCGCTTTGTATATCCTAACATTGATCACCTAATGTGAGTACCATAACTTCCTTTTTGTCGCTGTTGATTGGACCTGATTGTGTCAACTGTTTAATGGACACCATACTATCCTCTATTCAGTTTAGTTGTCACCTTATTTTCTCTTTAATCGCAGATTTAATAGGTTTGACTTTCCACCAATATTTCACCGAAAGGAGGACACTAACCCAGAGCAGTTGTGGGTGCGCATAACATCTATTGTCTTGATTCTGTTCTGTTGCATCGTTTGTTCAATCTAGTAACCCTGGCATGAATTTCCATATTCCTTCCATTATTATTGTGCCTAAGCATCTTAACATTATATTACATGTACTAACAGCGTGAAGGTGGGAGGCCACCCATTCCTAGGAAAAAGCCTTTAAAAGACATGGAAGAGGAACCTTTGGTATCAGATCACCCCTTTGTTGAAACGGTATTTCTCAATCACATTTCTGACACTAACATGTTTATGCCTCTTGCTTCCTATGTAGTGCCTCATCCTGTTGTAGCTTTCTTGAATTGCAGCTTTGGGAATGGCACAACGCAGAGCAAATGATTTTAGACCATGAGGATGAAAATCCGGAAAAATTTAAGGATACAACCTATGAATCCACAGTTGATATGTCCTCATTCAATGAAGAAAATAGAGTTGAATACACTGAAGGACGTCTCAAGGAAACAGTGCTGAAAAAGGAAGTTGTGGTATGTAATTATGTGCAGCTACTGATTACTACCCTTGGATGATCAAATGATCATCATAAGGTGGTTGTTCTACCATAAAGTGATCCCATAATGATATTCTGATTCTTCATTATTTTTTCTGAATTTCCACTAGAATATAGATATCAAGGAACTTGATCTGGATGCTGCTCGTGCTGAGCGTCAGGTACCCTTTTTTCCCATATATTGGTCATATTTTTTTTAACCAATCATCGTTTTTTCTGTAGTACTGAAATTCAATAAATGCAGATGATAAAGAAGCTTAAAAAAGAAGCTGAGGAAAGAGGAGATGAGTACAAAGTTGGAAAGCTCCGAAGGAACGAAGAAATGGATGAGTATGATCTAATCCAATGGCGTCGCTCTTTTGAAGAACGGGAAGCTCTTATCAGAGACATATGCTGGCAAGTGCTTCTAATTTCACCACCACTGCAAGTTTAATCACAGATAATGCACTGGCTCTAATCCATAGATTTGCAGTCGGAAAGCCCTTGGTCTTCCTATTGAGGAGCCCGGGCGATACGACGTGGACGAGACAGAGATCTATGGGAAGGACCACTATGACCCATCGAAGCCTATGTACCGCTACGACTACTGGGGAGAACCCAGGAACACCGAAAAGACCAAACTGCAGAGGGGTGTGGAGCTTCACAACCAGCAGGTTGTCGGAGAGGCGAAGAAATGGTGTGAGACGTCATACGACGACTATGTCAAGAAGAAAAAGCGTCTGGAAGCTGCTGAAGCCAAGGCGAGGCAGGAGAAGGCGTCAGAGCCACAGGAGGAGGAGGAAGAGGAGTACGATGACGGGATGGACCTTGACATAAAGAAAATGACAGATCCTCAGGCCCCGCATAATCGGTTCTATATCACAAAATGACAGGTTTTTTTTGCTCAAAGAAAAAACAAAATGACAGGTTAGACAATAGCACGGTTTAGATGTAGCTGTTTGTCTTTGTTCATGGGATGTGAATATTTGACAGCATTGTTGTGCCAGCTGAAAGTTGTAATCTTGCCAATTTTGCATATGATGGTTTTGTGATGAATGGCATTACCATTGGTACATATGGGGTGAAAAATTTCGTGAACAGCTTTTTAGTATGGACCCAACTTATTAGGATAATAGAATGATTTGTTGGATCTAGAATATAATGATGAATACATGAAACTGAAACCAAATCTGGTAGTCTATTTGTTGACCTGAGTACTCTGCATTTGATCCCCTTTCGATGGGGGCTACCCGGGGTTTGTGGACTTGATGATCAACACCAGACGATTTAGTTAACTAGCTTACAAATTGGCATTATCACTAGTAGATGAATTGTTAATTAATGTGTCTATGCGTGAAGCTTTGGTGTAAGTTCTTGACGTTGCGTGGCTGCAAATGCTTGTGGAAGAATGGCCGCTAGTACCACGTCCCTTTCCATTGGTCCCAATCTACGAATGATTATTAAAATCCCATCTTAGATCAACAGCTATTCTGCTCCTCGGGTCACACTCTCCTCGTACAGTGTTAACCAGAAGTCTGACAGAGCACAAGGATTTTTCTTGATTACCGTAGAAATCAAATTATTCTACATGAAATCTCTTCCAAATTACTACAGAAATCAAGCTGTTTCATGTGAAGTTTGTACGTTTCCAAATCGACCCAAGTCTGCGCTGATGGAAAAACTCGCCGTTTCAGGCGTTGCCGTTACGGCAACACTGACAGGGGGGTTACACAGAACACGTCCTCTCTCTGCATTCTACGCTAGCTCACCGAGTCAACATCTTGGCACCGTAATTTTTTATTTTTTTATTTTTGATAACACACCATAAACTTTCTAGAGTTGAGCTGACCCAACCCAACCCACACCCTTTGTGTTGGTTTTTTATAACTATTCGAGAGGAGAGTTCCGTAAATTCATCTCTAATTACGATTTTCTCTAGATGCATTATCGGTTTTGCTGCTTCTTAGACAACTAATTTTTAAATAAGTCTCAGTTGATTATCACGTAGCTAGATTCTACCGTTAACATAATTATCAATAGATAATATACTGTTTAACATTCTCCATTGCATCTATGTTTCTAATTTCTGCGACTGTGAGTATGTACTACTACGGTTAATTACAACAGTTTTGGCGATCGCGCACGCAAAGGGCCAATCTACAGCGAGCCCGGATCTACCTCGTCTCATCAGGACTCAGGACAAGGTGCACGCTAGCGACTAGCCAGTTAATCATTCGCGCGCGAGAAACAGCGGCTAAAAACCGCGACTTGCTCGGCATATTCGCCCAAAGGCTTCGCCTTTGATGCCCCCTCCCATCCAATCACCAGCTCTCCTTCATTCAATGGACTCCCCCATGGTGGACAAGAATCTGTAGAGAGAGAGAGAGAGAGAGGAGCCAATTGGAGTGTTCGTTCCCATCCCAGTGGCGAGCGATCCTGCGATAGGATACTGGAAGAGAGCAGGATCCGCCATTGGTGTGGAGCAGAGAGGGAGAATTTTGGGATTAGGGGGGCTATAAATAGAGTAGAGCTCCAACGACGTTATTACCGGGATTAGCCAGGCCGTGCAGGACCCAAGAAAGCCATGGGGGACGGTGGTGGTGGTGATGGCGCCGCCGCCTCCTCGTCGCCGGCCGCGGGATTCTCCTACTTCGCCGTCTTCCACAACTACCCCCTCGTCGCCGCCGTGCTTGGCTTCGCCGTCGCCCAGTCCATCAAGTTCTTCGTCACATGGTTGGTAACTCACTCCTCTTTCCCTCGGCCCCCGCTCGTTGCCTCGCGCTCTCGCTTCGTCGTCCTGCGCTGTTTTGCTGCGGGAATTCGGGGCCGGCCGTGGTCTGTGTGTTGCTCTGATCCGGCCTTCATGCACGCGATTGTGTGGGGGCAATATTGCGATTTTTTTTCACAATGTTTGGCTCAAATCGCGTGGGAATTTGTCGAGGTCATGTCGAATTTCCATACGTTTCTTACAGATCTGACCACAAGAACTGGCTCCTCTTCCCCTCTTTTGTTTAGAGGAACGTTAGATTGGGAATGTGATTAATTCCTTTTTCTCTATTCCAACACTTGGATTTCTTTATAATGTTTTTTTAATGGGAATTGAGCTGGAAACGGAAGGAATTGGCTGTGATCTCTCCAAATTATCACTTAATTGGTGGGTCTGTGTGTTGTCCTGGGGTGGCCCTTTGATTTGTTGAGCTGCAATGCTTGGCTAAATTACAATTGAATTCACTGGTCATGGTATGCTTTTGATCTGTGTTGGGTGAACCCGTGGTTCTGAAATTTGCAATGTCTATGGTGCACTCAAACACCATGTTCCATTCAGAGGACCCTGATCATTCAATAAGAAAATCACACAGGATGAAGACAAGTGGGAAATTTGATTTCTCCCACATAAGATTGTGGATACGAATATCCAATTTATAATTAGATGGTCGTGGGGCTTCTAATGGCACCGCTTCACCGTTTGAGCTAACGGCAAGAGGATATGAAATTATAAACCCGTCATGCTTCTGATGCTTAGACATAAAAAAATCACTTTGGTTAGAGCCTTAAAGATGTCTTTTGTGGATACCTATTTTGCACCAAGTTTGATGTGTACTGGTTCTGAAATGAAGGTACAAGGAGAACAGATGGGATCCTAAGCAGCTAATTGGCTCTGGTGGCATGCCATCATCACATTCGGCGACGGTTACAGCACTAGCAATATCAATTGGTTTCCAAGATGGTTTTGGCAGCGCCCTATTTGCGACAGCAGCAATATTTGCAAGTGTGGTGGGTTGCTATCGCATGCCATGTTCCTTACGAATAAGTTCTTCTTGCTTCTTGATCTATAGGAGAACGGGCATTTAAATGGTGTTGCTTGGACGCAATTTTCTATATTGAGTTGGGCATTATGATGTTGAGTGTAGGCATTGTGGAGAAGTTTATATTTATCCCCTTCATGTTTAACTTGAAATGGTGAGGTTTCAGAGATAACTATTTAATGACTTGATTGGCAGGTGATGTATGATGCTTCTGGTATCAGATTGCACGCCGGAAAGCAAGCAGAGGTATCCAACAACTGTTTGTGTCTCATCTCTGTTGTGGGTTCGACAACTTGTAAATATCACTAGGAAATACCCTAAAAGTGGAGTACTAGAATTGGTTGTGTTACTACAATGGCACAAATATTTTTCACTTTTTACACAGCTATGCTGAACTTGTCCTTGTCTCCTCCCATTCACAGGTGTTGAACCAAATAGTCTGTGAATTTCCTTCAGAACATCCCTTGTCCGAAACAAGGCCATTACGTGAACTTTTGGGTCATACTCCCACCCAGGTTTGTTCAAATGCCCTTTTATTATTATTATTTTTTGTGGCATGGCAGATTGAAAGTGATGGAATATATCCGTAATAAAGAAAAAAAGCCCTGACATGTGATTACGTGGATGCCAACTGAACCTGAAGTTGGCTGTCCCCATGTCATCGGACCTTTTATTTGGCACCACATGCTTATCAAATATCAACATCATGTAGCCTCGCCAGCACTACGATCTGCTTGTTCCTTTGGTATTATTGCATCATGAACATCCAATCATCCATTTTGTGTGATGCTAATTTGTTCAGTGTCAAATTGCTCCCAGGTTGTTGCTGGCGCATTGCTCGGGTTTATGATAGCAACAGCAGGTCAAACGTTGATTGCAGTGGCAAGTGCTGTATGATGCTGTGTTGCAGGGTGCAGGAGGCTGCTAGCATTTGCAGGGGACTACTAGCATTTGCAGGGACTTGAGAAGAAGCTTCTCTAGTGTTCTGTCGCTTAGGTGTTTGTAAGATTTGTAATGGTGTGCTGTAGTGCACCAGTGCTGTTGAATATCGATGAAATTTTGATAGCACGTGATTGTATGTCCAGGGTGATGTTCTCAGGATTGATGTACAGAATTATTTGTTTCATAATTTCATTGTTCTGGCGGAATATAAGATGTGATTGTTTCAATGATGATTGATGGCCACAAATATCGTTGTTTCATAAACCCATTTCATGTCTATCATAGACTGACAATGATTCTTATTTTTTTTTTTTGAATGCATCTAGGATTTTGAATTATCTCGTTCTTCCTGACAAGCTTAGGCTTTATCGCCAACAAGCCCTATCGGCATACTGCAACAGCACCCCTGACCTAGCCTCCCAAGTGAAATATAAGCTGAACATAATAAACAGAAATGTTGCAAACCAAGTAGCTGGACAGCCAAGTCATCTATATGCATCATCATGTATTGAAGAAAAAAACGTATTCACATTGATGAAGCATATCTGGAAAGTTCAGTAACCTATTTCAAGGTTTCCAACACATGCAAGAAGAATTCAACAAGCAAATCGAGATCATGTCCATGCCTTTTGCCATTGTATGCAATGCTGCATTGTATGCTTATTTTCTTTGCAAAATGCATCACAATTCTGCTGAGATTCCTATCTACATACACTTGCTTAATCAATGACACTCAAACCCAGTTAGTTAATGGAAATAGATTTGCGCATTTTTACACCTATTGCCTATTTAAACACAAAATTTCTGAAAAGACTCTCCTAGCTTCTGAATCAACGTCTTTCACCATGTCAGATTCGGTCCTCCATGCTATGTGCTCATCGGGCCTAACCAAAATTGCACTTTTCCTAGTTATCTGACACATCTGCCACCATGAATTAGCACGTGTCCCAGGTATTTCCTTAACATCAATATAACTTGTCCATGGTGCCAACTCAGATCTACTTCCTTTCACTTTTGCATCAACTGAACCTTGTGACCATATAACACATACTTTCGCTGATAACTTAAGCTCGTCTGCTATCTTCAGAAAGGCACAGGCAAGCTCGTAAGATTCTTTCAGCGGTGAAATAATGAGAACAAACTCCAATTTATCCCTGCTTACTAGGTCCATTGTTGAGAACACACCCTGTAAGATCACCGTTGTCACAATTTGCGTAGAAAAAAAAAAGGAATAGGTTAGGAGGTGTACATCAATTAGGTATTTAGGTAAGGGGCAAACCTCACACGAAGTGGGCAGTTTTCTCACAAGCATGTGCGGTAGCCGTGAACCAACCTTAGCAGATGGGATGTACTCTCTGGATGACCTCTCAGAATGTTTCTCCTTTCCTGCTTGCTGAGTAGTTTCAGTACAATCATCAGCAACTAGGGCTCCCTTTTCATAGCTGAAAGTGTACAAATTATATCTATGTATGAAACTTTGCACATTGGATTATACTTATTGAGAATGTATCCTTGTTGTTATTGCTGGTTGGGGCGGCATGCAACCTACTCATGCTAACCCTCAAACTAAGCTGAAAAGAAGAGAAAAGCTCAAACTCTCTTGAGAAATGATTATGTGCATTGAGGCTAACCAGAAACCAAGATCCTCTGCAGGGAATTGAAGCTGTAGACTTTTTCCTTCAGCAAGAATACTTCTTAATCTTGCTAGCCTCAAATATCCAAGTGGATTTTTATCGTTCAAAATGTAGTCCGAGACTTGAGCCCGACCAATGGAAAAGAATCCCTCCAAAACTGCCTTCTGTAAATTTCTTGGAATGACCGATCCTAGGCTGCTGTTGATTGCTCGATGCACTGCACAAAATATGTGCAAAGGATAAATACAATGAGATAATAACAAAAGAAGTTACAACAGTGACTTAAGTACAGTTGTACATCTTGCCAACATTTATTTTACAAAGAAAAAAGAACAAAAACAATTTTGCAGCCTCATCAAGGGACACTCTACCTGAGTTTGCAACAGTTGGATCAAGACCAAGGGTTGCAGGAATAGACATTGCAGCTTTGAAGTTTTCCACACTAAGTTCTGTATTAAAAATGGCAACCTGCAATGAGCAAGCACACACCCTTTCATTAAGTTTGTAAAGGAGAAATTAAAATTGGACAGGCATAAAGCTTGCAAGAAGAATCTAACAGGTCGGCGCTCTGATTCATAAGTTTGCATTATTGATGGTGCAGCAACACCATTCAGCAATAAACACAATTTCCAAGCCAGGTTATGTGCATCCTGAATACCAGTGTTCATTCCTGCGAAAAGAAATTAGCAAGTACACATTTCTCTGCACCTTTGAACAACAGATGCATGATAAAGAAACTCAATATGTATTTCAGTAGCAAAACTGAAAATAACCCTAGAAAATAAGCTACTAACCAAATCCACCAGCAGGAGGAAAACGGTGAGCGGCATCACCAACAAGGATTATACGATTGTTGCAGCCAATGTACTTCTCTGCAACCTCTGCGTGCATCACCCATGGTTTTATGTCTAAAACCTGAACATCTGCTGGCTCCCATCCTACCAATTTGACAATAGTTTGCTCACATACCTAGAACCACAAGAGAAATATACAAAAGAATTTATGAAATATAGCAATAAAATTTTATCTGCATCACTTGTGTACAAAAAAAATACACTAATGGGTAGCAATAGCAACATAAAGTATTTCAGAAATACAAACTTATACATACTTGGGCTTAAAAAGTAAACTTTCGTAGATATACGCAAGTGGCAATACGAAGAGATGCTGATGAATTAGAATCGAGCAAAATATTTAATGGAAATCACCTTAGGGCTGAAATCTTCAAACCTCTGCTGAGGAGGATAAAATGGGATCTGAAAATAAAATAAAAGATAAAATTAACAAACAAATAGTGCGCTAAGCAATTTCACACCAACCATCCTACTTTTTACATCATAAAAGGCATAGTAAGCACAAAATCTGCTAATTTGAAGTACCTGCAATACAAATTCCCCATGTTCCAGGTCATGTGCAACTAGCACACCAATTGCTTCAGGGTTGAAGATAAAGAACAACATTCCAGGCCTCTCACTAGACAAATACCTTCCAAGATCTTTGCTCAGAAAATGCACACTGACCAGTTTCTGCAAATCTCTTTCACCTTCCATAGATATACCAGCCAATTTACGCACTGTGCTTCTAGCACCATCTGCCCCTAGAAGAAGGCCGCAGTGAAGCTTTCTCTCCTGCGTCCTTCCCCCGCTGTTGAATGATGCTCCAATCAAAACACCCCTGTCAGTCAGTTGAATGGAACTACACTCATGTCCCATCAATACCTTGTTTTCCAACACCAAATCTTTAATTGAGCTACAAATCTCATCAGGAAAACATGTCTGGAAGCCAATGCCCTCCAACTTTTTGAGCAGTACATCCACTAACTTGTACTGTGAAAAGTGTGCAACTGATATCGGACTGATGACCTTATCAAAATCTGCACAAAACAATTGTCAGCCAATTGATTTGTGCAGAAAGGTGCAAGAGACAAAGCACTCAACATGAAAAGAAGTCAACTGGCCTTCCTGCTTCATGTGATCAACCGAACCGAGAATGGAACCCGAGAGTGAAGTGCAATACACAAACTTCCTCCATAAATCCACCGGTGGCTGAGACCTCTCAATATCCCCGGCCAAGCCATCCAATTTGCGAAAGATCTGTCGATACCATCCCTATTAAACTACTGTCCAATATACCTAACACAGTAACTGGGAATGGCAATGACAGCACGAACTTAAACATCAAACACACCTCCATAGTGCGGTTGTTGATGAAATGCGCTCGGGGGTGCCGAGTGAATTCCATGCTTTTCTCTATCACAGTGCATTTGATGCCTGCCAGATTTCAAAAAAACGAAAAGCCGCATCAATGGCGGACGAACTAGAAAAGAACTTCGACGGGTTCCTGTGAAATTTAGTTAACTCAACTAAGCATTCCTGCACCTCAAAGGCCACTTCTTTTTGCCACAATTGGCGCAGCTCTCTCACAAATTTTCAGCTCAGCTCAACAGTGAGGCCTACCGAAGCGCGAATTGGAACAAAGGCGTGCGGAGCGAAATTCCCGGCGCTTACCGAACTTGGCGAGGAGGAAGGAGAGGACGAGCCCGACGGGGCCAGCTCCGACGATGACCACCGGCAGATGCGGCGGCGCGTCGCCTCCGCCGTCGGCGACGGACGAGAAGAGAGGGCGCTGGAGGCTGCGGCGGCGCCACCAGACCATGCCCCGGATGCCCCGGTCCAGGGAGAAGAGGCGCCGGCCTCCACCGCCGGCGATCGACGGCATCGCGGTCAGCTCGGCCTCCACGATGAGCGTGTAGCCGTGTAGGCTGCTGCAATTTACTGGGGGGGTTTATGGGTTTACAATGTGGACACGAGTGCGCTGTACAATGGGCCAGCTTTTGGTCTGTGGCTGCTGGGTCATCGGTGGCTGGGTGCTCGCTGCTAGGATGGGCTGGGCTCTTTTATTGGGCTTCGGCTTGGGTTTGTGAGCGGCTCGAGACTTTCTCGCTCCTATCGGAGAAGGGACGCGATGGTGCCACTGCAGCTGGCCAAGAGGTTGCAGGCAGAGGATTCACTCGACAAAATCCTTTTTACACCTCTATATACACCAAGTAAGACCGGATATAAAGCTATTATCTCGATAGTGTGAGGCTTGAACCAAGATAAAAAAAAAAAACAAAAAACACCGTGTTCTTTTATCTTGTTGGTTTGCCATCTCAAAGCTAAAGTCTCTTCAAGGATATAAACTGGCTCTAGGAACCGATTCCCAACCATGGACAATATCTCTCGCAATAAATATGACCAATCAATCAAACATGTATTGACGTCCCATTTTGTTTCTTACCTTATTCTTCACATTACTCCCCATTTTGTTTCTTACCTTATTCTTCACATAAGTCATCAACAAGATTTATTCAAATATCTATATGTTTCATCCTTGTGCACATTTGCAACGTAGTTTCTAAATTGATTCGGAAGTCTCAACAATTCTTTATTTGCGAAGTCCTTAGGATAAAATTGTGCAAGTTTTGTAAAATTATTCTTATCAAATGCAAGAAATGGATCAAATATTTCTTTAATAATGCATTAGTTGGTTCTTTATTACTTGGTTTTAATAATGCCTATATGTAGTATGTCCAGACATGTATGGCCGTGCGTCTTCTCAGGCTTATTTATCTGCATCGGATGAATGTTCTTCTAAGGCAGTTCCAATGCAAGGTTTCTAAATATCATTTCTATAGGTGCCATGTTACGTAGAAATTAAGAAAAAACAGTGGCTCCATTGCATTGTATCTTAACACTGTTTCTATCATTAATATCTTTTCCTTTCTCCAAAGCTACTTTCTCTCTGCGCATTAATTTTAGAATTTTGGGATCAGCGTAGAAATGGTTTCTTAAGAAAGAAACCATCTCCTCTCTCCTTATTAACTAAGCTACGCATCAACTTTCTATCCTATGTGTTTCTGGCTTCGGCTTGGGTTTGTGAGCGGCTCGAGACTTTCTCGCTCCTATCGGAGAAGGGACGCGATGGTGCCACTGCAGCTGGCCAAGAGGTTGCAGGCAGAGTCGGTTCTGCCAGAACACAGGAGCGAGGCGACGAGGATTCACTCCACGGTGAATCCTTTTTACATACACCTCTTTACACACAAGTAAGACGGGATATAAAGTTATTATCTCGATAGTGTGAGGCTTGAACCAAGATAAAAAAAAAAAACACCGTGTTCTTTTATCTTGTTGGTTTGCCATCGCAAAGCTAAAGTCTCTTCAAGGATATAAGCTGGCTCTTGGAACCGATTCCCAACCATTGACAATATCTCTCGCAATAAATATGACCAATCAATTAATCATGTATTGACTTCCCATTTTGTTTCTTACCTTATTCTTCACATTACTCCCCCATTTTGTTTCTTACCTTATTCTTCACATAAGTCATCAACAAGGTTTATTCAAATATCTATATGTTTCATCCTTGTGCACATCTGCAACGTAGTTTGTGTAAATTGATTCGGAAGTCTCAACAATTTTTTATTTGCGAAGTCCTTAGGATCAGATTGTGCAAGTTTTGTCAAATTATTCTTATCAAATGCAAAAATGGATCAAATATTTCTTTAATAATGCATTAGAGCATGATCAACAGACTCTCTATCCTGCTCTTCAAAGCACTGTAGCACGAGCGGGAAGCAACGAAATTCAAAATTCTTCAGGCTGCGGGAGCGCTGCATGCAACGATTAGCGCTTAAGCAGGCCCGGTGATGAGGGGCCTGCTACACATGCTCTTAGTTGGTTCTTTGTTACTTGGTTTTAATAATGCCTATGCAGCAAATGTCCAGACATGTATGGCCGTGCGTCTTTGCAGGCTTATTTATCTGCATCGGATGAATGTTCTTCTAAGGGCAGTTTCAATGCAAGGTTTCTAAACATCATTTCTATAGGTGCCATGTTACATAGAAATTAAGAAAAAACAGTGGCTCCATTGCGTTGTATCTTAACACTGTTTCCATCATTAATATCTTTTCCTTTCTCCAAAGCTACCTTCTCTCCGCGCATTAATTTAACAATTTTGGAATGAGCGTAGAAATGGTTTCTTAAGAAAGTAGCCATCTCCTCTCTCCTTATTAACTATGCTACGCGTCAGCTTTCCATCCTATGTGGCATACGAATAAACAATGGTAGAAGCCCAATTGTAAGTTGCCTTTAACCATCCTAAGAGATTGTGCACGGAGCCTCTTCACTCAAAACATTATTTTTGTGCAGAGAGCACCCGGTGTGTGCATTTGGAGGTCGAATTGTGCAGCCAAGTGTAGCTGAAATGCTGAATAGACGAGCAAAAAGATAGGTAGCATATAGTGCATATCTCCAGTTTAATATATATACACAATTAAAATGGTCCTAATTTTCCACAGTAAATTACATCTCAAAGCTTGGCTGCACCCATGGGTACGGCCTGCTGCACAAGATCCCGCCGCAAGATCTTTCCCGCAGGCGATTTTGGTATTGCAGTGACAAAAGCCACCCTTCGGACTTTCTTGTAGGGCGCAACCTGTCAAAAGCGGAACATTTAGGTCTGACTTTATTGTTTGACGTTGTGCCAGCCAAATTAGGACAGCAAAGATCCCAAAAAATTTGTTGCATGTACAAAGGACGAGTGATATGATTTTAATGGTGAAATCATTACTGAAGAGTGAAGACTGCTACAAGTTTGTCATCCATAGGGCATGCAACAATATGGTATGTACGATTTCAGTGTTGCCATTTCAGTCACAGGTAAGAAATAAATATTAATAGGCTTATACATCCTTATTACTTAATAGGCTTATACATCCTTATTCTTTTAAAGGCAAAGGACCAGTGCAACAATAATACCAATACTAGGATACAGATAAACCAAGCAACTTGCTTGTTAAAGGTAAAACAGTGCTGATTATTATAATAGGCATCTTCAATTCAATATGGAACTAGGATGCAACATTTGGATAATCAAAAGGAAGAGAACATACATGTTTGGCCACATAATCCATGACTTGTTGCTCGGTAATGTTTGAACCTGATTGCCTCACTATAAAAGCCATTGGTATTTGACCAACATATTCGTCTGGATATCTGCATAGTGCATGCAGGATGAATGTTATATACAACTACACGATGAAGAAAAGTATGTATGGAATTTATTTGAAGGTATGATCCACAAAAAATTTCCCAAGGTAACTGCAGTTTGTACTGAAGGTACTTACGGAATGACGGCAGCATCAGCGATTTCAGGATGAGATTGCAGAATATGCTCCAATTCAGCTGGAGGCACCTAAAATAAGAAGCATATCAGTATGTCATGCAAACAAAAAGTTATGAGATAAAATTCTCAACAATAATGTAATTGTAGTTCCGAACCAGCTGTGCATGTACTGTACCTGGTATCCTTTGTACTTTATCAACTCCTTCAATCGATCAACAATGTACAGAAAACCATCTTCATTGAAGTAGCAGAGATCACCAGTTTTTAACCAGCCTGCTGAATCTACTGTTGCTACAGTTGCCTTGTCATCACCCACATAACCTGAAAAAAAAAACATCCCCATGACTGGTAGCATTAGTGAAGCAAAGATCCAAGCAGTAATCAAGGGAAAAACAGTTCAAAATATTGTCCAAAATTATTTGGAATTCCTATCTTCTTAAGCTTTTAATTTAAAAACTACAAGTGGCGCAATTCAGAAGTGCATCCTAAACTACTCTGATCAAAACGGTTCGGTGAAGCTTTCAACTAACAAAGTATCTAAATCAGTTGCTACATCACTTGTAAAGCATGGAAAACATTTTGGTACTCTACGCAGAACCGTACACATGGCTGGTAGTAGATCAGATGTCCCTCCCCATACCTAACAAATCAATTACGAACTGCATACCACTGGAATGCAGGCATCACCATAAGGGCATCTCCAACAGTGGCCCTATATGGGTACCTAGATTTTAATTTAGGGATTTTTTTAAGAAAAAACACTCCAACACGAAGTCCTATCTTGAAAAAAATTATCAAAAGAGGATAGAGCCCTTAGTAGAGTGCCCATATTTAGCTATAAATAGATATGTATTAATTATAAGGCTCAAGTTTTAAGGCTTATTGTTGGATTAAACATGTATTTATAGGTTTAAAATGTTTTAGAGAGTCACCATATTTAAATATAGGATTCAAGTTTTAGGACTTAGCTGAACAAGGGTCTGCACTGCTGGCAGGGATGAAGATTTATTGCGCTTTCTACTAGGGCTGCACTGGACCACCAGCACTTGGTTGGACAAATGTTTAGGTTCTGCAACTACACCAATTACTACAATATAGTCGTCATGATTTATGAAGCACATGGCAGACACAACAATGAAACATGATAATCACACTTGCTCATTAACAAAAGATCCTCACATCCCATCATATCGTTGAGTGCTCCATGGTATGGAATTGACATGAATAGTTTTTGCTGGTGTACATCACTAGGAGAAAAATCAAGCCATGCGGTCGTAAATATTCCTGGAAGGTCTTAGGCGATGTCGTGATGAATCATCATCGCCAATCATATTATAATTAAATTTCAACGTGCATCTTATCATCCAGTAATAAACAAATGGATGTGAAGCTATCAACCAAATCAGCAAAGGTCAAACGAGTCTTGCCTTTCATGACAACAGGGCCCCGGATCCAAAGCTCGCCCTGCTGGCCTGGCCCGAGCTCCTCGCCGGTGGCCGGGTCGACGATCTTCGCCTGTAAGTGAGACGCCAGCTTCCCAACTGACCCGTATGCCTTCGACTCCTCTGGTCCGACCGTCGAGGCCGCTGCACCTGACGACTCGGTCATGCCGTAGCCCTGTAATCATGTTGAACAGTGCAAACGCTGATTCATTGGATCATTTGATGAAAGAAAGGGATCGATCTGCACATCTGCACCGCACTGTGCACAAGAGGTTCAGTGTTGTTCTGCAGCGTGCATGTTGGATGTTTAACCTGAATGATCTGCACGTCCGGGAAGATGGCGGCGAAGCGCTCGGCAACCTCGCGGCCAAGTGGGGCACCGCCGATACCAATCACGAGGAGCGACGAGAGGTCCCGCCGGTGGGCCTCATCTGATTTGGTCATCGCCACCAGCAGAGGCGGCGCCCCGGGCAGCAGCGTGACGCGGTACCGCTCTATCGCGCGCAGCGCCGCCAGAAAGTCGAACCGCTCCATGAGCACTGCCGTCTCCCCCATGGACACAGATCGCAACACCATCATGAAGCCGAAAACGTGGAACAAGGGGAGGGGAAACAGCGTCACCGTCGGCGGCAGAGGCTCCTCGCCTGCCTCGGCGGCCTCCCTCTCCACCGTCTCCCGGTTATCTTTGTGCGTGCACATCAGCGCGATGAGGTTGCGGTGGTTGACCGCGACGGCCTTGACCCGCCCCGTCGTGCCTGACGAGTAGAGCACGGCCGCGGTGTCGGACTGCTTCACCGCCACCGGGGGAGGCGCCGCCTCCCCGCCGGCAGAGGCCAGCCTCTTATATTCATCGGAGCCGATGACGACGCGCCTGACATGTCCGGGCAGCTTGGCGGCCACCTCGGGGGCCGCGAACGCGACGACCGGCCTGGAGAGGCCGACCTGGTGCACGTACTCCTCGGGGGTGGACGCCGGGTTGGCGGGCGACACGACGGCGCCAATGGACATGAGCGCGAAGTAGAGCACGGGGACGTCGAGGCAGGAGGGGGCGACGATGAAGGCGACGTCGCCGGGGCGGAGGCCGAGGGCGGACCAGAGGCCGCCGGCGAGGGAGCGGACGGCGGCGAGGAAGGAAGGGTACGAGACGGCAATGCCGGTGGCGGCGTCGACGAGGGCGGGGTGGCCGGGGAGCGGGGAGGAGAGCAGGGAGAAGGCGTAGGCCGCCGCGGTGGTGGGCAGCGACTCCGGCGGGAGCGCGCCCGGGGCGCGGAGGCTGTGGAAGGTGCGCGTGGCGGCGCAGAAGCCGCTGCGCGGGTCGATTCCGGCGGCCGGCGGCGGGTTCCCAGCCATCGGGATGCGGATTGCGGAGGCGGAGGCGGAGGCGAGGGTTTGGTGGGGATTTCCTTGGCTGCGGCTGCGGCTGCGCTGCGGGGTGCAGGGGTGGCTCAGTGGCTGGGGTCGGAGCGTTTGGAGTTGGACGGAAAGATCAGAAGCGGACGGCGGGACAGGGAGAGAGAGAGGCTAGGAGAGAGACGTGACTAATCCGGTTCGTAATCGTGATTAATGCATGAGATTAAGTGCTGGGCCCGCTGGAGATGTGGTGGTGGGGCCCGGTCGAGCTGGTCCCGGGTTGGGACTTTGCTCCGAAATCAATTATTCGAAGTCAATTTATTTTACTATTGAATAAATTAATAAATGTAATTGTAGAAGTTTTTAATCAACTCCACGTACGAGGTCAGAAACGTTTTTTTTTTCACTCCCCTACCTCCATGTTCCTTTTCGCCACGGAACTCTCATTGGTGAAAATCCGGTTTATCCAGTGAAATTTCGTTGGAATTGCTGAGCTTTTTAAATACAGCTTTTGAATCGGTGGTCGATTGAATATAAAAATTTCGTCAAGGCCCATCAAAATTCTGAGAAAAATCTTCAAACCATCGCAGAAATCTTCAAAACTTTGATGGGTTCTCAAATCTTCAAAACTTCAAGCTGAATATTTTAAATTTGAGCTATAAATCTGGTGTCGTCTAGACCCAAACACATAAAAGGCACCTATGTCTAGAACAAAACAACCGCCTCTTTCGATCAGAAAATCGGGCGTGACCAGTTTTCGTGCAGATCTCTTCGACGACCTGCGGCTATGGCGGCCGCCGAAGCTCCTTTTGAAATAGATTAGCACTGTACAACACTTCGGTGGGGGAGATAAAAAAACCCAACAATTTTGTACTCCCCTTCTCTTTGATCAATAGATGGCAGATCGTCTGCCTTTTTGCATAAAAAAATAAAAGGCAACGCAGGATTTGAAACTGTTGTGTCCATGTGTAGAGCACAGTTTTTTTATCTTCGATAAAAATGGATTTATTTTTAAAAAATCATGAAATTTTCATATGTGAAAGAAACCATGGGGCGAGGCAGGGAGATCCAGATTCCTGAGGCATCCTGCTGCGGCACTGGCGCCACTGGCTGACTGCTCATAGGCCTTCAGTATGGTACATGTGAGGTTGTGTCGAGGCTTTCAAATCCAATTTTTGTCGAATCCCGCTCGGGCCTAATTTCTTTCTTTCCTCTTAAAATTTGATAAAAAATATTTTAAAAAATTTGAATTAAATAGAGTGAATGAAAAAATTCACTAGGGTTCTCAAGGCATTGTTCATTTCATGGGAAATAAAAATTTTCTATAGGAAAAAAAAAGGTGATTTCATGCGGATTCTTTTAACAAGTGTAGCGAGATTTAGGCCCTATTTGATTATTTGTTTTAGTTTAATTTTTTTGTAGTTCAAAAATTGGTAACCTTTAGAAAAAGATACTAAAAGAGTAAACAAATTATTAAAAAATATATATTTAAAATCTTTGAAAAAACTGTATAAAAAAATCAAAAAATTATAAATTTTATACTGGTCTATAAAAAATAATAAATTAAAATAAAATAATCAAACAAACAGGGTGTCAAAGATGTGCATGTGAGCACGGCCGCATGGACATGTTTCAGCTACCTATGTACAAATCTACTCGGCCCGCTCTCGGTGTGCTTGGTACATGTCCAAACAAAGAAGTAGGAGGTCTATAGGTTGTCTGGTTGCCTTCTCTTTTGAGCCTGGTTCGTCTGACTTAGCTAGGCTGGTGGGATACGGAATGTGCAGATGCAGAGATGGTGTTTGATTGAGTGTTTAGTAGTCAAATATTTTAAAAATTATATAGTGAGTGTGGTTTAGTTTTGTTCAAAAAATGTCAGAGATCCATTTTTGTAATCGATTCGGTAACCGGATATGCCAATAAAAAGATACAAACAAAAAAAGGGAAAAAGAAAAAAATTACCTGCCACGTAGCAGCTCATGCATGGCTTAATATGGTGACTGACTTTGGCCCCTTACGCAGGACACGAGGCCGCTATGCGTTGCATTCAGAGAAACGCTTATTTTTTATGTTTATCTAAAGTTAAGCTGCATGGAGAATTTTGCATCCACGGAGCTAGGCTCAAAATCAGATACAGGCAACCAAACATAAGAAAAAAAAAGCAAAATTCTACATCTGTATATACAAATATCTGTGAATGCAGATAACCAAACAGCCTCCTAGTCCCTTTATCTCACTCCTAAAATACTATTGAGAAGGTGGGATAGAGGGACTGTCAGAGAATGCTGGGTACACTGTGCGAGGTACGGGTGCTGCTGTGCCAAAGCAATCACGGCCGCGTCGCACGAAAAGCACGTGACGGAGGAACGCAGCGAAAAATCACTCCCAAGCGTGTGGGGGGCACGATCAGTGCATGCAAACATACAAGGACCGACAGGGCCAAGTTACGACACCCGTGACGATGACAGGCCGGCGCGCCCGGATGGTTGTGCCAAAAAAAAAAATTCGCTTAAATTAAACAAGTGAAAACATATTATTTTTATACAAACCAAATTTTATATGTTTAAATGGCTCTTCTAAAATATTTTAAGATGAGGAATCAACTCAGGTCCCCCTCCATTTGGGACAACCCTCAATCTCCTTGGTGATGCGCCTAGAATTAGCTCTAGGTAGGGCGGCAGGGGTGCTCATTTATAGCCTCTCAATGAAGTTAATTTTTGTTTTATCTGCTAGAATATATGGTATGATATGGAAGGATTCAAGATTGTAGTCTCTTTGATGTGATTCCATTGTTCTTTATAGAGGTGTTATGATCCAGGCCATCATGTATATCCACAAATGTTCATGAGGCTCAATACAAATCATTCATTGTTGCATATTTATTCTCATAATGGTATCAAAGTGGCATCTTTCTTGAGTCACCGCTCGTAAAGCTTTTGTTGTGTCCCTCCCGGGAGGCGAGCCCATTTGTTATGATCTTTCTCTGGTCGCACAGGTCTATCTCCATGGTCGGTTCTACTATCGGACATCTGTAATCAATTTTTTCTACGCAACCAAGATCATTTTGTAATCATAGATCTTTCTGCGTCACCTCATGCGACCCATTGATCGCGCTCCTCGGCTCTGGTCAACACCTTTTCAATGATAACCTTTTCGTTGACAATGTGGGGTGACTAAGCATGCTCATTGACAACTTGTGTCCTTCGTGTCTACTTTGAGTACCTGTCTTCCCATTGTCGTGACACTAGATTATCGTCGCTAGCCCCATCATCTGCGGGCTACAGCCATCACACCGTTGAGAACAAGGTTGTCATCATGCTGCCTTCCTAGACCACTTCATCGGGATGAGTGGTGATGAGGCGTGCTTATTGACGACACACTCCTCTTTGGTGGTCTAAACATCCGTCTACCCATTGTTGATATCTACAACCACTCTTGAATCCCATTGGTACAAAAAAAAGGCCATCATCAATTTGAGAAATCTCATGGGCTTCCTCTTTAGTCTTAGCACGCGCACGATGCACCCGTTATGTGTCGGGGATGTTGGCTTTCAATCGATTCTCTGTCTAGTTTAGGCATGTGCAATGCTCCCATTCCGACCATGAAGATGTTAGAGAATATGGTATGATTGAGAAGGATTCAACTTTGCTGGATACATTAAGTTTAGGCCTTTGCTTATATCCGGTAAAAAGAGAAATAAAAGAGCCAGGGATAAATAAAACACATCCATCGTAACTAAAAAAAAAATCCATCATAAGGAGAAGTAGACCAAAAAATCCATCGTAGCTCTGGTAAGATAGGATACCGGCTACATTAAGATTAGGTATTTGCCGATATCTGGTAAAAAGATAAATAAAAGAGCCAAAAGAAATAAAAAAAAATCCATCATAAGGAGGAGACAAAAAAAAACATTGTAAGGAGTCGACCAAAAAATAGCTCTTAGAAAAACAACGTTATAGTAGGAAAAAAAATGGCCCATGCAGGTCTCGAACCTGCGACCTTCGCGTTATTAGCACGACGCTCTAACCAGCTGAGCTAATAGGCCTTTCCATTCGTTTGGGAGAACATTTGTTTATATCCTCACGTAAACAAAACGTTCTTATCGACTCGATGGCTGTTTGTTTTACCGCCACCGTCCATTGTGACATGGTTCTCAGACAAAAGAGCAGTCTGCTCTGCTGCAATGTTTACGGAGACCTTGTTTTTTTAGCTTAGAGTTGAATTGAGTTACTGTAACAAATTTTGTTATTTTTATATAGCTCACATGTTGTAATAATTTGCAATGATTTTTTCGTGCCTTCTATTAGTTCTTGCAAAGATTGTAAAACTATTTTTTTATTATTTTTTAGAATTATTAGACCACTTTTTAAGGATTCTCAATTTTTGCTACAGTAAAACGCTGAAACAAAAAAGGCCGGAGTGAGAAAAGGACTATTGCAGAGGCAAAATGCTAAAAATAAGAAAATGACAGTTGACAGAAGATGTGAATGCGTTCGGAACAGATGTGGATCAACGGAGTCCACCTAAATACTTCTAGATCACTGATCACTATCATGAAATTCTTTGATCTTTAATCTCTAGGAACTGCACTGGTCAGGACCTCCAAAATGCACCTCTTCAACTCCTGGAATTCTGCTTCAGACACGGAAGCTTCAACCAAAAATCTGCACAAGGTCGCATCAGACGCTTGATCATAGTCCTTCCTCCTCTTCAGCACCAGATGGCCACTAAGCTCCCAGATTGCTGGGTTGATTCTCATCTCTAGGAAATCTTGACTCACCTTTCCAAGGGCCTGCTTCTCCGCGTAGCACTAATTGATCATGTTAAGAGTGAGAAATGTTTGAGTATGAACATTGTTCAGACCTTGTATTGAGGTTGGTGTTTGAGAATACCTATAGGGTATTTTTGCTTAAAAGAAGAGTACCTGGGGTAGCAGGAAAATTCTCTCGCCAGATTCAGATATAAGGACATTGAAAGGTCTATTATTCTCTTGCAAGAAGATGCAGGCATTGGAAACCACATCTGACAGATCCTCCAAGCTCACCCCACCTTCAAATACAAAACCACGTACTGGATACTGCACCAGTTCAAGGATGCTCACACCATTCCATAGGGTTGTGAGTTTCTCAGCTGGTGCGTTTTCAACTGGATATTGCTCTTTCAGATAGTATGCCTGACAAGCAAATTGTCAGAACTAGAATGGTGACCCACGCATTTGTGCAGCTAGATTTGTTAAGTAACTATATATATTACACGTATTAGTTTCAACAAAACAAATCACGTCAATCTAAGCGTTTATAATCTATCTGGCCCATCGCAATCGATGATGGAGATCTTTTCTTTCTCTCTAATTTATGTGAGAATTTCTCCAATAATAGATAATATATTGATTCAATCTAAGCCATTATAACCTGGCTCCACATTAATTAATGGTAGAGATATCTTCTTTTTCTTTAATTTATGTGGGAATTTCTCCGATTAACATGGTAGCTCCGTTGGACCCTGCTTTATTAGATGTAGAGAGTATAGGACAAGGAAGAGAAAGACTCCGGAAAAGTCAGTGAAAGAATAACCTGGAAGTGAAGGTGATTGATAGTTGCAAAGCCACCCAAACTGTTATAACCAACTCTGAAGAAGGGATTCATTGCCTCCCTTGCAACATACATGGCAACAAGGAAACTCTGGTGATCAACTCTTTGCGGTAAGCAATGTTGTAGTTCAGGGATTAAAAAGCACATGACAGTACCCGATTGGACTCACCTGTCACACAGACCACGGCAAAAATAAACCAGAAATTCGCACTAGTTGAGTAGAAGTAACTATGTGATAGGGAAACCCACTAAAATTGATTAAAATGGTGCTAGGAGAAGTTGCAATAGTATGGGGAGCACCATGAAAATACTGTACAGTATCATTCTCAGTTTCTTGAAACCTGAAGATCACTTCCTCTGGTCTAACTTTTGTGAAATTGAATTTTCCGCTGTCAAAAGGCTGGAGCACTTGGCTCATTCCAAATTCAGTCGGTCGCTTCTTCTGGTCACGCCCTTCAATTAGCGTCGCCACAAAATTGTGTTCACCAGGTAGCACCTGTGACTGTAGGATATTAAACTAAAAGAACAAATCATGGGAAGGTGTTTGTATGGTAGATTGGAAAAGAATGTAAAACCTTAGTCTCACAGGAATTGATATCATGGTGGAACAAACCCTTCGCTTTGCGGTCACCCCACTACAATAATAATTTGCTTTATCAATCATTCAGCATTCATTCAATTCTAGATCATCAAAGTGGTGTGAAAAAAATCATTTTCCCAAGGTGCAAAGCAATCCGAACCTCTTTGAAAAGCTTGTGGAGAAATGGGGATAACTTTGAGCCATGGTCCTCCATGATCAAGGAACAGCACAAATCAAAACCCTTGCTGCCCATGGTTGTTTTCCTTCGGCTGGTAGCAGTGACAAAACTATAGAAACGTCTGACAATTCCTACAGTACATGAGATGACGTTAAGGAAGTTCCATAGTTGAATCCTTCTACTACATTCAATAGAACATGGTACAGTAAATCAACACAAATCAACAAATGTTCACTCTTTCCTTCACCGTTCCCACTCACGACCCAAGCTACACCAAGTAAGAAGTGTAGAACAATTAGCTCAGTCAAGTAATGAATAGTTCCTCCAATTCTCTTTTTTATGCCAATTCGCAAGCTTACTTATCTTGTATTGCTTGAGTCAAGCTATCGATCAGTCTATTCACTTATTTACTAAACTCTAGAAATCTATATATATATATGCAGACCTTGTGACCCATTCCTACAGCTTCTTTGATTCATCAATTCCCATCTATGAATTTAGGACTTGAGCAAGCAGCATAGCTCAAAACCCAAGAATGAAATCCAGAGACCAGACCGATGTGGCTGTTCACAACTTAGCAATTACGTTCATATCAGTCTGAAAGTTCGAAAGCGTGCTAAATTATCACACTCCAAAATCATTTCTCCATTCCAACCTATAGTGAGTGTATCTAACCGAACACAAGATTGATTGACCGGTAAGCAGTCAGAGGTCAGTACGTCTGAACGTCTCCAAAGATCGTTGTTTACTTGACTACAAAACTCCGAAAAAACTACACAACTTAAGAGGAGCGGATACAACATACCAAGGAGACCCCGCCGCGCGGTGCTGTTCCGGCGAGTACGCAATGCCGCGGAAGCTACCAGCGATAGAACGAGAAGGGGGAAGCACATGTAAAAGGCACCCTTTTCTTGCTGCTGGGAACGCAAGAACCGGATCCCACTCAAAGCCAGCCTCAAAACCGGGGGCTGGTAGTAGGGAAGATGAACCCACGCGAATCCCAATTCCGAAAGAGCAGAGACTGGAGAATGGTGATTGATTTCGAGTAAAATGGAAAAAAAAAGGCTGGATCTTGCCTGGTGGGAATGGGCCACAGGAACAGGGCGATCGATGAACAGCAAGACTGGGATGGAAAATAGGAAGACGATGGCACTGGGGGATGCCTGGATGGGCCAGGCACGTGTCCGTCGATTCATTTACACCAATTACACATGGGCTGAATTGCTAGTGTACAAGCTTCCTATCTTGTTTGGGCCTCTTTAGAAACGCGGATGCCTCTCCTGAAGATTTATTTTTTTTATATTTATTTTTATTTGTTTATACAAAATTATATGGCGTATTGAAATTTAGACAAAAATAGGCTCCGGTCGCACTTTGAATTAGGTAAGTTTGCTCCGGGACCCACTCGTGATGGCCGCACTTCATTTACCACGTCACTCTTCAACTTCTCAACAGCAACTCCACCACTATTTTCACTATTTATATACAATATTCAATGTCTCATTTTGCCTCACTCCTTAGTCCTTACCTCGCCACAAAATGCTAGAGTGATGGGGCAAACCTCTAACAATGCCCTTATTTCTACCGCGATAGTTTCAGCGGGGATGTGTTCCTCTCGACACAAGAGTAAGAGCATCTGAAACATGTAGCGTTGTTGCTTTGTTTTTTTGCATAGATACAGTGAAGGAATATTTTAGAGTGTAGTGTAAAGTATGAACAAAATTTAGAGAATGAATACAGAGGTAAGAACAATATTATAGAGAAAAAATTTAGAGTAGCTGGTGAGAATGCTCTCAAAAGGCGTCAAAAAATTCTTAAAGTGAAACAAAACCTCGAGTCCCAAGCCCTAAAGACCAATACCCTAAAACCCTAGCCATCCCTCTCTCGGTGACGCCACCGCCACCGCCACCGCCATGGTGACCCTCCTAAGGTGCGCGTTGCTGTGGCGCCGTGCCCTCAGGTCAAACACTCCTCACTACTAGACAAGCAGTGCGGTGTCAATCATTTTTTATCATCCTTCGGTTACTACTGCCCTCATATGATAGTAGCGTAAACATGAAGAGAATCGTCTGTGCGAAATTGTGCCAGGAAGTGTGGGAAGGGTTAATCATACGGTGGCCATTGAGGTTAGACATTTTGGAAGTATCAATAGCGTATCATTATGCATATATATGTTGCATACCGAAAGATCCCTCGTGTCAGTCAGGTTCGGCAACGTTCTAAACTGATGCTTCTGCGAGTTGAGTTCTCGACTCCATTTATTGCGCTTATCTGATGATGCGTTAATTGAAAATACTGAAATGTTTTCTTTGGATGATGGCCTGAGGAATACACGAAGAGCCCATCTTGCGAGTTCAGGCGGGCCTATGACCAGAAGAGTACACCAACAGATTTCTCATTCGACTAGGCCCAACCCTTCGTTCTTCATTTTGTTATTCATGAAACATAGAAGCACCATGTGATGACTCATGGCAAGCGAGTTCTAAAATTTTTATCCATCCGGGGAAAATGAAAGAGGCATCATTACACGTGGCCGTTGATGCATCCAATGATTTCTTGTCATTGCTAATAATAGTTTTTGTTCGTTGCGGTGTTAAAAGGTTGAGGTACCTCATGCATGGCTCCTTTTCTTTCCTATCCAAGACCAAGAGACAAGCTACTCCTCCCTTTGAAGTGATTGTCTCTCTTTCGGCCATTGGTTATCTATTCTTTTAGCAAGTCAACAACTATAATGAATGTCATAGGAGCATCGTTAATTAAGGTTGGATGACAATAACAATCCTTTCTGTTGAGTGCCATGTGCATTATCTAACCGGGCAGCTAGCTAGCCTCGTACAGCAACTCAACAAGTACTTCTTCAACTAAAAATCACTTGGGGGGTTCCCTTTCCCGAATGAATGCTAGCTACTAATCTTCATGATTGAATTAAGAAGTTGATGCTTTGGTTTGATTTTAAAATGGGGTGTTACATTTGTAAACCGTGATATTGTTGTTGTTTCCTTCTGTTATCTCATTCAGAGCAGAAGCTCTATAATTTCAAAGCATTAAAGAATATAGTACAACCAATACTCGTAGCTAGACAGTATCCCACACAAGATTTTCCGTCGCCGTCGTCGTCATCGTCATCGTCATCGTCATCGTCATTCACCTAGTTACATCCACCATCCTGACCAGCAAAAATGTTCTTGGCGGCAGCAAGGCAAGAGCAACCCAAGCATAAAGAACCGGGCAATTTTATACTCATCTATCTTCATCTGGTCCTGAACTCCTGATCTGAAGCACTCTGCATTGGGGTAGCCTGACCTGTGCTCTCCAATCTCAACGCATGCAAAGCAGGCAGGCATGCAGCTTATTGATTGCACTAGTTACTGCCATCCGGGGTTGTTAGCGCAGGTCCTCGTGCTTTGCAACCACCTTACCTCTCCTCGGACCATTTTCTCTTCGTTTCATTTTCTTCTTTATATTGTTCTCTTTCATTTTCCACCATCTCCAACGTGGTCCTTTCCATCTCTGGCTCGAAAGGAATAATCGCATTTTCTACTCGAAAGAGCTACCGCCGATAACCTTCTTCGATTTACTTCTGGAGGTCCTGCGCCTTTGGGTGGCGGCAGGCGCCATTTTTGTAATAAATTAACTCAATTGTAACGCGTGTCCAAGAAAATGCGTCTAAACCTCCCCCTAAATTTTGACCATGTAACCTTCCTTTTGAATTAATTCAAGGCAATTCTCATGCCTTTTCCTTGAAAAAAACATCGTCCTTTCGAAGAAATTTATAAAAAAAATGAAGAGAAAATTTTCTTATAAAGAGGATGGACATAGAATTTATTTTTGCAGAAAATACACGAAGAAATTTCTTTTGAAGAGAACCACGAAAAAAATCTGTTGCAGCATCTCAAAATATCAGAAATTTTTCAATGAAGGAAAAAATGGCTCGAAAAGAGATGGTCTTAGCCAATGCAAACGCCCCTAGAACATCTCCACCGAGAGCTTTAAATGCACACCATATAATATTATTCACTACACATTCTATTTATCCCTCTAAAATTCATTCAACTTTATAACACACTCTAATTTTTTTCCTCCTTCCGTCAGACAATCTATCTCTACACAGTTTTACGGCTTCTCCTGCTTAATGCTTCTATGCCTTCACCAGGTAGCTGGATCCTCCTGCTGCTGCGCTCCACTCCACGCACGAGGCGAGAAACGAGATGAGCGTGAGCCCATGAGCTGCACCTGGACGAGCACCTCGCCTCATGACCTCCATTAAAAATTGCTCTGGAGCCTTCAAGCTCAGAGCCTCTGCGCTCTGATGGAGAGGGAACATTGTCATATGCGCCTCACATGCCTGCCCGGCACCTTCGAGCCTCGCCCTCTCTTGACCAAAGGGGAGGAACCACGCCATCCGTGATGGCGTGCACCACATCGCCTTTCGTTTCGTGCTCCCAAACAACAGCAGAGCTTCATCCTCTGCGATCTGTTTTTTCTCTCTCTTCTTCTTCTTTCTGTTTTTTTAACTTGGATTTCTTTTTGTTTGAGGTATATCTATATGCTAGCGCATTGTATATGTAGTAGATAAGAGCGTTGATCTATAGTGTCGGAGTCAGGAATTTCGGGGAGTCTGCACATAAGCCTAACTGATACTCTCAGATTTGTCTATTTTGGGTTGTCCACGTCCAAGGTATGGACTAATTTTTCTATGCAATTACATGGGGCTCAATAGTTTACTGGGCCGGGAGCCTGGGCACGAGTTCAGGGTCGCCGGGTCCTAGCTCTACCATTGTTGATCTATATGTTAGGATGCTTCAACGTTACAATTTGCCAAACGTTGTCATTGACTCGTAATTCTTTGTTTGTTAATGTTTTATATACGATGTTGCTAACAAATTGATGGCCATAAAAAAAATTCTCACTTAGGACAACTATTAAAAGTTCTAGTACACGTTCAATCAAAAGAGAGGGAAAAAAATCTAGTACAAAACTCCCTAGATAAGACTAGAGCCTCACGAATACAACAATTTATTCTCTCACAAAAGCAAGATGTCTGGACTGAAGGTCCTGATTAATTAAGCTAGCTACAACCGAGGGCGAAGTATAGACGGAGTTGAAAATACGATTATTCCTCTCCTTCTATTGGTTGTAAACAGTGTAAAGAATTATTTTGTCATGTTTCAGACGCACTCTCGTCGGCCCTTATTGGTCGTCACAAAGACTCAAAGCTTGTGTTGAGCCGCCCCTGTGCGAAAGAGAGTGGAACTCTGCTCCAAACCTGACGAGCAAAGAGACAATGGAGGAGATGCGAAGCCGTCTCGGATGCTGCAGCAAACAAAGGATAGATAAGCAAGTCATATATGAGAATTCTGAGCCCTGGATGGCAAGCCATGCGAAGAGGTCATAAGCAAGCCCAAATTTTGTTGGCTATGCCAAACTTGATCAAGTTTGGACTGTTTGGTAATGGTTTATGCCCTCTCATTAGCATTCGTTTGGCCATTTTCTGGCGGGTGGCGTCACCTTAATCACCATCATATATATTTTTTTTCTTGTGGCGTTGAGCTTTTTGAAAGACACTTTTAACGATTTTAAAAGGTGTGCGAAAGACGATTAAGTGGTAGCAAGCGAGGTAGCCCGCACGTTTGCGCGGTTAGATTTATTTCGACATACAGAGGTTATCTCTATCTCATAATCTATCTCTAATATATCATATCCGATTTATAGTTTTTCTCTAATATATTTTATCAGCTTTAGTATTTAATCTGAATTTCTAATATTTTCTTTTAATAAAATCCGCATAGATATTTTATATTTCTTGATTTATGTGGGAATTTCTTTGATTAATCTAGGCCGTTATAATCCGTATTATCTTTAGTATTTAATCTGAATTTCTAATATTTTAAATCTAAACTGTTATAATCTGGGCACACAAAAAACAACGGCATAGATCTTTTATTTTATTCTTGAATTATGTGAGAATTTCTTTGATTGATCTATGTTGTTATAATTTAGTCCCACTGTTGATCGAACGGCTAAAATAATCTGGGTGATGTGGACTAACATGCTGTCTCCATTTTTCTCTCCTTCATTAATATAACGAGCAAGGTGACCCGCGCGTTTGCACGGCTAGATTTATGTTAAAATATAGATAATATATCAGATTAGATTTAGAGTTTATCTCTAATATATAAATTAGCTTCAGTAGTTTGTTATAGAGGTTAATATTGACCGCTAGATTTACATAATAATATCCATATTTAACGATGTAGATTTTTTCTTTTTTTCTATGATTAACGTGAGAATTTCTACTATTTTTCGATTAATATGGGAATTTCTAGGATTTTAGGATTAATGTAGTGGCTCCGTTTAACTTTGCTTTATATAGATAGTAGAGATGTAGATTTTTTATTTTTTTTCTATGATTAACGTGAGAATTTCTACTATTTTTCGATTAGTGTGGGAATTTCTAGGATTTTAGGATTAATGTGGTGGCTCCGTTTAACTCTGCTTTATATAGATAGTAGATAGATAGATACATATAAAAAAGCTCCCAAAGTTCATTTTTAGCACTTACATCTGGCGTTGATTACCACTTTCTGCTTTTCGAAACCAATATTTGAGAAGCTCCCAAAGTTCATTTTTAGCAAATAATTACCTGATTTTAGCATACGAGAGTACAAAATCTGGAGCCGACACTGGTCTTTTTTTAGCATGCACAGTCTGCAACAGTGGGCGCCAAGACGTGACGTTTGAGGCTATAATTACCGTTATGCCCACGATGATCCATCTCGTGGTGATTCCGGTTTCCATGTGTGACGTGGACAGCTTAACCCCAAATTATCCAACACGATCGAGGCTGACATAAAGTTGACGGGCGAGCGAGTTTTATGACTCGTCGCTTTCGCGCATCTCGCTCCTAATTAATTATCATTTTTTGGTCAATTAGGTGTTCATAATCATGCATGCACTCGTGGGGAATTAACGCGTGTGCCCAGAGGGAAAAATATCAGCTTAATGACAGGAAATGCTTGCACAGATGATAGATTCGTTCGATCACGTATGTCAAGGTAAAGGTGACGGGTCCATGAAAAATATATCATTTTTGCTAATTGTCGGATAACTGAAAATAAATTAAATGTTGTTTTTCACTTTTAAGTCATTTTTCTCTTTATGTGAGGGCATGTTGGCATATTTTTTTAATAAGCCTGAGAATTTTTGTGTTATTTTTAATTCAATTTATAATCATTAAAAACTATTATCACAAAATTTATATATTACTTGTTAAATTATTGGTTAAAGATTATAAAGTTTGAATTGTGAAATTTGTTTGCGCCATATAAAAAACAACGGAGGGAGAAGCATGTTTAGTTATAGTGCAATTTTAGATTTAATGTTGTGAAAGAATTTTTTTCCTAGGGTTCTCTTCTTTAACCATGCTACTAAGATCTCTTTTTGTTAGCCCTCTTTGGATTCATGTTTTATGCCACATGAAAAAGTTAATATGTATCAAGCATTTCACAATTTGCACTTCATTTGCATTGAAGTTGCATTCGTATACATTTTTGCAATTTTAGTTCTTCTCTTGTGCAACTTATATGCAACACGTGATTCACATTAAAAAAAAATCATTTTGCAACTTTGGAAGTGAACGGGATATAATTTTCGTTCGGGATTATATTTTTTGGGCTACTTGTACTTTGAGGCATCTGTTTTTATTTCCATTCCAGTTTGAGTTTTATTAGTTTATCAAGATCATTAATTAAGTACGTCTATCAGTCGATGTAATGTTAGAGCATGTGCAGCAGCTGCAGCAGCCGGCATCACGCGCTGATGCAGCTGCTGTGCGCACGCGCCGCGGAAGTTTTGAATCCTACAGACAGCAGCATCATGTACAGTCCTGGGCGGAAAAAACAATCACCGTGGCTACAGTTTTTTGAGGGATGTGCTGGAGATGCTCTTACGGTGGAAGGTAGAATCGTGGGGCGAAGAAATCGACTGGCACTTAATTTTTTCAGTCAAATTACAAATAGCTGGTCCCAAAATGTATATCCAGGAGGCCAAGCTAAGAGAAAACATATTTAAATAAATCAGTATTTAGTTGGAAAGTGGTGAAAATCAGAGTTTAATTTTCATGGAAAAAATTGTTGCAAAAATGCTAAAATCATCCACAATATCCTCTAAGGAGCAGTGGAGCACTCTATCTAGTACTCCCTCCGTTCTTTTTTATTTAACGCCTTTAACTTTTGGATACGCCTTTGACCATTTGTCTTACTCAAATTTTTTTGTAAATATCATTTATTTTGTTATGATTTGTTTTACGATAAAGGTACTTTAAACATGACTTACTTTTTCATATTTACCCTAAATTTTTTAATAAGACAAATGGTCAAAGACGTGTTTAAAAATCAAAAATGTCAAACAAAAAACGGAGAGAGTAATAAACAAGCTTAGAGCAGGCAACCTAGCTAGTTCGAAAGCCTGCAGGAAACCCCTTGAACCCAAACATAAATAAGTGGCCCTATATGGGGAATGCTCCTATATGTAATATTTAAATATATGCCAATAGTAGATTTCCTAGTTCTTTTCAGCTTAACGGCTTAACAGCTTAACGACTTATCTATGTTTTGAAAACACATATGCTTTGAGTTTTTCGAGTCCGTTTTTTCGCTTTCTTGAAGGTGGATTCTAACGCTTTAAAATGCAAGTCAAACGAAATGTATCCGAATCTCAAGACTACCTTGAGAAACTCGAAGTTCGGTCATTTCAGCCGTTCAGATCAGTTCAAAAGAACAGGGCTAATCTTTTTATCACAATTAATATGGGCTACATCTTAGAGACCATAGCAACCTCTAATTGAACATTGTGAGTTATTCTAGGCCTTAAAATTGAGACCAGCCATGGGTCCTAGCTTAGGGATAATTTAAGCATGGCAGATCCTCTAATTAATGTTATTGACCCAATAAGTATCTCTCAGTCACGCTGTATTTGTACGATACGATTTTAGCAAATATATAATATATCAATTTTATACTAGA
Organism: Raddia distichophylla; assembly: GCA_005191435.1. NCBI lineage: Eukaryota > Viridiplantae > Streptophyta > Magnoliopsida > Poales > Poaceae > Raddia > Raddia distichophylla. Next base: position 3,597,100 of record SPJY01025704.1, on the reverse strand, counting down.
GTTTGACATCAACTCATAAACAAATGCTGATCTCGATCGATCAAAACGGCGTTCTAGCCAGCCACGTCGTCGTCGAGACGTCACATATTGCATGGCCGTGCACGGTGTGGGCATTTATGATTAATCATTTTCCGCGCGCGCCAATCAGTCGACGTACCAGGCACAGCGAGAGGGTAGGCAGAGAAGTTAAGCCCGGCTGGACATTAATTAGGCATGGTGACCGCTTTGGCTAATACTCATATACTTCACCGGTTTCAAGTAACCACGTTCCAATTTCGAAGGGGCCTCCTCCCTGTGCTGAGAAAATCTTCTTCCAATTCGTCTTCATTTAATTCATTTCAAAAAAATGTAATCAGTACTCAAAATACTTCAATTGGTACACCTAAGAAATAGGCCAATTCGGCAGTTTTTTGTTCAATTTCTCGTGTATTTGGGACATTGGCATACTTCAATTTCTCGTGTATAAAATTATTATATTTTAAAAGTACTATTCAAGATGAATGTACTCATAGTATGGTTTCCATCTAATCTCTGTCTCTATCTCTACTACCTCCTCCATTCTTAAAAACTTGACATTTTGTACCGGCCTTGACACGTGTCTTTAAAATGCAACTTTGACAACTAATTAACATTGTAATTTATTTACAAAATTTGATCAAATTGTGATATTATGGGAGTGTTTTTTAGACGATCGATTTTCGTGTGATCAATCCAAATAGTGCAAAAGATTTTCATAGATAAACATTTAAAACTTTGACTTCAAACATATCTAAAACGTCATGTTTTGTGAGAACTGAACAAGGTCTCTTGCGGTGAGAGACTGAGCACTAATGGTGTAGCCACACTCCAATAAAATTACACACCAATGCCATCCACCTTAACTAACAAATCTATCCATTTCACCAAAATTACCTACCATGGCATCTATATTGTCGTAGCAAACTCATTTTATCTGATTTAACACTTCAAAATTATCACAACCAAAGCCTACGTCGATCTCTGATATCATCCAAGCAGTTGTCCATAATGTGGTATGCCACACGTTGTGTGGCACCAATTGCCTGTGGCAAAACCAAATGCTTAGCACCAATCGTCCGTGAAAGCTATGACGACCCACTTGCTCATAGCCTTGACTTGGAATTTCATGCATATTTTCTCGCAGCAAAGCATAGGCAACTGACTAATGATGAAAAAGTAATGCCTCTTACGATGGGCGCTGAGTGATGAACTTTCCTTTCATTTCGTGTTTTACTCCCTCGGATTTTCTCGTTTTAAATGCAGCCCCCCGTTTTTAAACGTATTGACCATATGAGTTTCCGGGTTCCTTAGGTACCTATTTTTAGCGTTTTATCACTTAATTAAGGTTTATGTTTTTCCCTTAAGTAATCTGTTTTAGCATTTTGTTTCCTCGAGTTTTGTGGTTTCATTTTTTTTAAGAAACATGGACCACTCATGCTAGCTGGTTAATCTAAATAGTTTAAAGAGGTATTGATAACTAAATTTTTTTTGAACAAAGGACAGGAGAGCTGTCTTGTATTGATCAAAAGGAGAGGATACAGTTTGGGAGGAGACACGGGCCCCTCCCCCTATGGGCTGAAAGGGAACTAATTAATTTATTACAAAAGGGGCGCCTACAGCCTCCCAAAGGCGCAGGTCATTTAAGAGATGGCCGAGGAACGCCGTTCGGTCGAGCAGAAGATTCGGTTGTTTCTCTCCATCCAAATATGCCAAATTGTGCTTACGGTGATTGATAGGATCCAGCGATCAGGCTTCCTGCGCAGTAGGTCGGAATACCACCAATTTGTGATGCAGTCTGTGCGGATCCACCAATTTGATAAGTAAATTTGATACGAACTTATACTTCATGCATGCATGCTCGATGGTGGCTAGGTTTGTATCGGGTTAATGACGACAGAAAAGGCAATTAGGTCTAATCTCTATGTCGAGCTGGTGCATGATCGATCGAAAAGCTACAGGTGATCGGCTTAATTCGTGTGCTTGTGTGCTGCATAGACGTACGTGTGATGAGCTGTGCGCACTGAAGAGACGATGGCGAGAGATGCATGCATGGGATGGCGGGAGGATCATCTGTTTGGTCGATACATGCATGCGTGCACGTACGTACGTGTGGACTTTTTAGGGTCCATGCATATATGCTAGCAACATCTAATGCTAACTTAATTGCAAGCTACAGCTCCTTTCATCAATTAAGGCGCCTTTTAGGGATTTATGACCAATAGTGCTAGCTCCAGCTAATCCTCTCGATCAGTACTGTTCCTTAATTGACCGTCTTGCTGGTTGCTAATAATTAGCTGTGCTTCTATATAGCGCGTAGCGCTACTCTCCCCCACAATGGCCACGTCGCCCAAAAAAGGTCGGACGTTCGATCGCGCCGCGTGGCCCCGTCCCAGCGGCCCGATTCGTTTTAGGCTTTGTAGATGCACCTGGCTTTGCTATGAAATTACCCGTTTCTGCCACAGGTTTACGGAAAAATCCCTGTGGTTTGCGATTTTCTGACCATGCCCCTCTAGATTCGCATCGGGATCCTTTGCAGTTTGTGACGTTTCCCGTTCGCCCCCTCGGGTTTACCTTCTCCTCGCAGCGCTGTCCTTTTAGACTTTGTAGATGCACCTGGCTTTGCTATGAAATTACCCACTTCTGCCACTCAGCCTCCCTCGCCTCGAACCCTAGCCTCGCTGCTCCCCGTGCCTGGCCGCGCCCTCCTTTCCCTCCCCTTCCTCCGCGTCCTCTTCGCCTTCCCCGCTCACGCCGCCTCACCTCACCCCTTCCCCATCGCCGCCTCCCTTATCCTCTCCGCCGCTGATGCTATCGCCATCGGCTCCGGGCTGCTTGCCGCTCACGCTGTCTCCCTTCCTCCTTTTCTCCTCGCCATGCTCTGCTGTCGATATGATTTGCATGTTTTTTTGCTTACTGAAATAGTGCAAGCACTGCAACCCATTTTTAATAATTAATACATTAATCGAATTGCCTCTTTTTAACCATACTCATTCCTGATAAACTTCAATACAGGCAAGGGTATGGAAGTGCATGCCGCAGTATATATGGAGGATTTGTAAAATGGTGTATGGGTGAAGTAAGTAATTGGGTGGCTAGGTGTTGATTAAATGTTTATCTTTCTGTTAAATATTGATTCAGTAAAGTCTGATTTCATGCTTACAGAATGATGATGGAAGTGACAGTATTGCGGTACAGCTTGCTGATGAGGCACATTGGAATGATCTTGTTATCATCATAGCAGTTGTATTTGATTTATATTTATATTCCACATTAAAATGCACTGCATGTAATATGCCATGGTGTTTTTTGTGGATTCAGTACCTGCAATTATGAATATTGACATAGCAACTCTTTGTCATGTTTTATCTTGACATAGCAACTCTTTGTCATGTTTTATCTCAATGTATATTTTTTCCCTTATCCGCCTGATATCTTTTTTAAAAGTGGCACATTGTTTTGTTAAACTAGCATAGTCGACGCGCCTGTGGTGCGTGCCATTAGTTTTGTAAGGCACAAGCACGCGAGATTTAGCAGTTGCAAAGTTAGGCGCGAGTGGAAATTAAATAACAACAAAAAATGTAGGGGAGGCAGGAAACCGAACCCTTAGGCCCTTATAATATAGAATTGTTTTTTATTCCATTTTTTTTAAAAAATATTTTTAATGCCTAAAATCTTTTATGGGCCATTATCATTATATTACGGTTTCATTTTATCAAGTTTTTTTGTTGACCAGAAAAGTTAGAATGAAAGGGAAAATGGTTTTTTTTTTCTAGAAAATGCATTTTTTAAATTTTTATGCACATTAACATGGAATTATGGTTTTGCATGCTTAACTGTAGTTATATTTTTTTGCAGTATATTTTTGTATTCTATTATTTCTTAATTCATTTCATAGAATTTTACATTTTTAATACTTTTATGTACCCTCATCCTGAATTTTTTGTTGCACTGTTGATTTTTTTTTAGATTTTTTTCGTTGCACGTTCTCTGCGCAGGCATGGTTCCATTTTCTGAGTTGTTTCAAATTTTTTTTTTCATTTTTTGACCTATAAGAAAGAAATGAAAAATTGGGGAAGCTTAATTTTAAATGAGTAAAATGCACCGGAGGTCCATTAACTTATAGCGTGGTGTCACTTAGGTCCATCAACTTCCAAACTGCAGTTTTGGGTCCATTAACTCTTTAAGTTGTTCACTGCAGGTTCGTACCCCTTCGTTTTATGTTTAGATCCGACGTGGCATGAACAACTTAAAGAGTTAATAGACCTGCAGTAAACAACTTAAAAGAGTTAATGGACCTGCAGTGAACAACTTAAAGCGTGGGGTCCATGCCACGTCGGATCTAAACATAAAACGAAGGGGTACGGACTTGGAGTGAACAACTTAAAGAGTTAATGGACCCAAAACTGTAGTTTGAAAGTTGATGGACCTAAGTGACACTACGCTACAAGTTAATGGACCTCCGGTGCATTTTACTCATTTTAAATCTAAGATAAAAAAGTAACTCTGTATGTATATTCTTTTTTACATGCTTATATCAATTTTTTTATTTATATTATTTACTAACTCATTTCATAGATTTTAACATTTATAATACCTAATTTCATTTATAGACACCTATCATGAATTTTGGTTGCATTTTTATTTGTTCTGGATTTTTTCATGTATGTTCTTGGCATAGGCATGTTTCATTTTCTATTTCTTCAATTTTTTCATTTTTTTGTGACCTGCAAAAAAATAGGGGGAAGAAAATTTTAAATTTAAGATAAAAAAAAATAACTTCATATGTACTTTCTTGCATGGTTTTATTTTTTAAGTGTTTGATTTTTTTCCTTTTTTTTACGTTTTTACGTGCTGAAAGGAAAATAGAAAACGGGGGAAGAAATGAAAGCTAGCTGTGGAGAGAGAGAGAGCTACACAGAGAGCCACGTGCTGCTGTGGATAGAGAGCGAGAGAGCTACAGAGCGCTGGAGAGAGAGGCACATGCTGCTGTGGAGAGAGAGCGAGAGAGCCACTGAGCACCCGGGAAAAAAGAAGGAAACGGGAGCGAGCCCGGGATTCGAACCACCAACCGCATAAACAAGAGCTATCTCTGATAACCAACTGGACAAAGCACCCATCTCGTCGGTTATTGGCCGCAATTTTTTTTTATATATAGGTTTGTATGGACGGTCGGATCTTCCGAAACGTGGCCATCTGAACGGTCACGATTCCGCGTGACGTGGCTTAACCAGGAAGCAGCCGGTAGTGGCTTTGTAATATAGAAAAAGAAAAAGAATAGATAGATAGATAGATTAGGTCAGTTCAAAGCAGAAGGAAATAAGTAGCACAAGTGGGATGCGAGAAAGTGTTGTAACAAGCCCCCTCTTGCAATACAGGGCTCAGGTGAGTAGGTAACTATTTTTTTTAATCTTTATCATCAACTTGTTTTTTTTTTTCAGAATTACTTAGGAAGCATACATGCAGCTACACTTTGATAATCATGTAGCTACACTTTGAACTATAAGTTTTTATTTTATCCTTCGATTAATCTAAGAAAAAAATAAAAAATTTATGCGGCTTAGATTAAAAGAAAATATTTGAAATTCATATTAAATACTAAAGTTGATATAATATATTAGAGATAAACTCTAAATCCGATCTGATATGTTAGAGATAGATTATGAGTTAGAGATAAACACTATATACCAAAACAAATCTAACCGCGTAAACGCGCGGGCCAGCTTGCTCGTTTTATCTTATATAACACTTCAAAATTATCGCAAACCAAAGCCTACGTCGATCTCTGATATCATCCAAGCAGTTGTTCATAATGTGGTATGCCACACGTTATGTGGCACCAATTGCCCGTGGCAAAACCAAATGCTTAATTAGCACCAATCGTCCGTGAAAGCTATGACGACCCACTTGCTCATAGCCTTGACGTGGAATTTCATGCATATTTTCTCGCAGCAAAGCATATAGGCAACTGACTAATGATGAAAAATTAATGCCTCTTACGATGGGCGCTGAGTGATGAACTTCCCTTTCATTTCGTTTAATTTACTCCCTCGGATTTTCTCGTTTTAAATGCAGCCCCCCGTTTTTAAACGTATTGACCATATGAGTTTCCGGGTTCCTTTGAGGTACCAATTTTTAGCGTTTTATCACTTAATTAAGGTTTTTTTCCCCCCTTAAGTCATCAGTTTTAGCATTTTGTTTCCTCGAGTTTTGTGGTTTCATTTTTTTTTTAAGAAACATGTACACTCATGCTAGCTGGTTAATCTAAATTAATAGTTTAAAGAGGTATTGATAACTAAAATTGATACGAACGTATACTTCATGCACGCAGGCTCGATGGTGGTTAGGTTTGTATCGGGTTAATGACGACAGAAAAGGCAGTTAGGTCTAATCTCTATGTCGAGCTGGTGCATGATCGATCGAAAAGCTACAGGTGATCGGCTTAATTCGTGTGCTTGTGTGCTGCATAGACGTACGTGTGATGAGCTGTGCGCACTGAAGAGACGATGGCGAGAGATGCATGCATGGGATGGCGGGAGGATCATCTGTTTGGTCGATACATGCATGCGTGCACGTACGTACGTGTGGACTTTTTAGGGTCCATGCATATATGCTAGCAACATCTAATGCTAACTTAATTGCAAGCTACAGCTCCTTTCATCAATTAAGGCGCCTTTTAGGGATTTATGACCAATAGTGCTAGCTCCAGCTAATCCTCTCGATCAGTACTGTTCCTTGACCCGTCTTGCTGGTTACTAGTAAATAGTAATTAGCCGCGCTTCTATATAGCGCGTAGCCTACTCTCTTCCGCGATGGCCACGTCGCCCGAAAAAGGTCGGCCGTTCGATCGCGCCGTGTGACCCCGTCCCAACCGCCCAATTCGTTCCCTCCTAGGGGGGACAGGTTTGCGGAAAAATTCCTGTGGTTTGCGATTTTCTGACCATACCCCTCTAGATTCGCATCGGGATCATTTTCAGTTTGTGACGTTTCCCGTTCGCCCCCCGGGTTTACCTTCTCCTCGCAGCGCTGCCCTTTTAGGCTTTGTCGATGCACCTAGCTTTGCTATGAAATTACCCGCTTCTGCCACTCGGCCTCCCTCGCCTCGAACCCTAGCCTCGCTGCTCCCCGTGCCTAGCCACGCCCTCCTTTCCCTCCCCTTCCTCCGCGTCCTCTTCGCTTTCCCCGCTCATGCCGCCTCACCTCACCCCTTCCTCCTCCTCGTCGCCGCCTCTTCTTCCGTGTCCGTCGTCCCATGCCATCGCCGTCCTTGCTCTCTTCCTTCCCCACACCGCCGCCTCCCTTATCCTCTCCGCCGTTGATGCTATCGCCGTCGGCTCCGGGCTGCTCGCCGCTCTTGCCGCCTCCCTTCCTCCTTTTCTCCTCGCCATGCTGTCGATATGATTTGCTATCGATATGATTTGCATGTTTTTTTACTTACTAAGATAGTGCAAGCGCGCACAGCAACCCATTTTTAATAATTAATACATTAATCGAGTTGCCTCTTTTTAACCATAGTCATTCCTGATAAACTTCAATACAGGCAAGGGTCTGGAAGTGCATGCCGCAGTATATATGGAGGATTTGTAAAAAAGTGTATGGGAGAAGTAAGTAATTGGGTGGCTAGGTGTTGATTAAATGTTTATCTTTCTGTTAAATATTGATTCAGTAAAGTCTGATTTCATGCTTGCAGAATGATGATGGAAGTGACAGTATTTGCGGTACAGCTTGCTGATGAGGCACATTGGAATGATCTTGTTATCATCATAGCAGTTGTATGTGATTTATATTCCACATTAAAATGCACTGCATGTAGTATGCCATGGTGTTTTTTGTGGATTCATTAATTAGCTGCAATTATGCATATTGGCATAGCAACTCTTTGTCATGTTTTATCTCAATGTATGTATATTTTTTCCCTTATCCGCCTGATATCTTTTTAAAAAGTGGCACTTTGTTTTGTTAAATTAGGTCAGTTCAAAGCAGAAGGAAACAAGCAGCACAAGTGGGATGCGAGAAAGTGTTGTAACAAGCCCCCTCTTGCAATACAGGGCTCAGGTGAGTAGGTGACTATTTTTTTTCATCTTTATCTTCAACTTGTTTTTTTTCAGAATTACTTAGGAAGCATACATGCAGCTACACTTTGATAATCATGTAGCTACACTTTGAAATCTAAGTTTTTATTTTATCCTTCCACTCTTTTGAAACATTATCCACTCTTATTTTATTCTAACACCGCACTACTGCCTATTCTTTGTTTCCAGACTATAGTGCCAAATCGGTTTTTGAAAATGGAAGAGGCTATCAGGAATTGTGATTTTGAATCCTTTGCGAGGCTAACTTGTGTAGATAGTAATCAGTTTCATGCTGTATGTTTGGATACAAGTCCTCCCATCTTCTATGTGAATGATACATCACACAGGTAGCTTTCTTACAAGTTTTAAGTCTATGCCTGCTTAAATTCAGAGTTTAGAATTACCATCTCAACTAATCATAGGATAATTAGCCTTGTGGAAAAGTGGAACCACTCGAAAGGAACACCACAGGTATATTCTGTTGTTACTTAGCTCCTTTTATCTTATTATTGTTCTGAACTCTAGATCTGCTGCCTTGCAATCAAAGAAATCAGTTATATGTTGTGTTACCATGCATACTAATATTGCTCCTATAGAACACCCATCAAACAGGGTTGGCTGAACTTTGCTGAATATGGCATTACAGGCAGTTTACTGCATTGAGCAATACATGTCATGCTAGCTTTGTTCAATCAAGTATTTTACTAATTTATCTTCAAGAGTAAACCTTGTAATGCGTTTAGATAATATTTCTTAGAATGCTCAAAATTGGTCTCATACTCTTGTTCGTGAACTATTACTGTTGGTATACTTCAGGATCAGATTTTTTTATATTAATCTAGTGCCTAAAGTTGGAGGTACAAAAGGCATTTTTTTTATTGCAATCCTTCTTCTATTACTTTAAAATGTCTGTGTTGTTTGGAAAACATCTCATCCATAAGGCCATATCATTTGTACTAACCGCGGTACAATAGATCCACAGTCCAGCACATAGAAAATGTGATACCCACCCAGATTAAAAACCTCTTTTGGAAAACAATTTGATATCACCACAAAAATCACAGAAAGGACATTTTATCAAGACACTTAGTTTTGTTGTCGACTCATTCAGCTCAGCACTACTAGAGCCAGCAACTACTGCTCTCTCACAGCATAACAGCGACGACGCTCAAACTGTAAGTGCATGCTTACTGTTTCATTCATCCTTATTTTGTGATTTCTAAATTTAGTCACGAACATGTATAGGAAACAAGTGATGCTGTCGCCAATGTGAACGAACCGTTGTTAACAGCCACTCCACCACCTGAACCAAGCAATCTTGTTGACACCCGTAAAGGAAAAATGTATAACAAAAACCATTGCTATATATATAGGTTCACGGTATCACTATGAGAATAACTACTGTTTGTTTTCTAGCAGAGCTACCACCGAGCCCCTGGCTGCAGCAGCAACCATGATGAAGAGGAAGCTGTTCCAGACTCCTAAAGATACATAGTTGCTCAACCTAGTGGCGCCTTGAGCAGCAGCAACAAAAAGATCTAATATTTTCAACATGCATCATTTTGGCTTTTTTACATGGTCGGGTCCATCTCACCGCTACCAGTTCGACACACTGCAATGTCAAATACTTGATATTTTGGACACCGCGCTCTCTTTTGTCTATGTTTATGACCACGCTTATGATAGTTCTACTCGCTCAGCGAACTGCAAAGCTGGCTGGACAATGTTCTCAATAACATCTGCAAGACATGTTTGTGCATCATAAATTGATGTCCAAGAATGCTCTTGCTGTTTCGTACATTCTGCAGAAAGTATGCAGGAGAGCTTCCATTGTATGATACAGTAGACACTCTTCTTTTAACACATCGGCTACAGGGTTAGTTAGCACATAGTAGAAAAATATCACCAATATCGTACATAAATACTGCACAATGATATGGTTTAGAAAATTAGATAGTGAATAGGGAAAAAAACTATAATGAAATATTTCAAATCGAACTCTGAAAAACAGGTCGCTTTGCCAAAGAGAGACCGGAATAGACTGATTTGCCTAATGCTAACGAATCAGACATGTGTGTATTATAGATTCATTGTGCGGGGCTTTGCCCACGCGCGAAGCGCATGAGCTCCGCTCGTATATCATGTGTGTGTGTGCAGTCAATTGTCAACGCGTACAGCCATCTGACATGGGCTAGTCGAGTCACGTTCCTCTTCTTCTTTCTCCTCTCCTATCTTCTCCTCTCCTCACCTAGCCGAGTCAGCTACTCTCCAGTGGCGCGCGGTCACCGGCGAGCACTGCGGCCCGTGCGTGCAACCACACCGGCGTCCAGACTCCAGAGGAGCTACCTTGCCAACCGGCACCGCTCGGCCCAGCTCCGGAACGGTCCGCGCGTGCTGGTTCGTGCTTTGAGCTGTTTTTCTTGGATCATGCTCTTAGGCCAACTCGGACGGGCTGGTCCAAACTCCACCAACTCTGATAAGAACTTGTTTTCGAGAGCTTCAGAGCTTGTTTTTTTTTTAAAAGAGGAGCTTAAGGAACCAAAACTATGAATTTTTTAAACAAAGGCAAGCAAAAAAACCCTAGAAACAGAGCGTATCAGCGATCGTACGTGGAGTCTAGCGTAGGATTAGGAACAAACAATGTGCCTATAATATATACAAGTGGGGAGCTACGATATTCCTTGCACTTTGAAGCCGGCCGGCCGGGGAGGGGGAGGAAGCAAATAATGGAGCTTCCAATGGCATGACCTGCTCACCTGCGTCTCTGCTTGCGATCCAGCACCGGCCACTGCACATGTTGACCAAATAGAAACCTCAGAATGTGCAAGGGAGAGAGAGTGTGGCATGCCGACCTTGCATCTGGCCTCGTCCCCCCCCACCCCCCAGCTGGCACATGCACGTACCATACACTAAGTCAACATGTGGTCCTCTTTCGCACGAGATCTAGCAGCTAGCCTTGCTTGAACTCATTAGTTTATTGCCTTGTTTCCTGTGTAAATAAACAAGTCTACCAACTCAAGAAGATCAGAGATTGTTGGTGTCCTCGTCCAACTTAGCTTGAACTTAATTTAGATGCTATTCTTTTAGGCTGAATTTTGATATCTTATTAAGATAGTCTCGATATTTGGATCCATTTCGTTTGACTTGCTTCTTAAAGAGTTAGAACACGCCTAGCTTGGAGATAGTGAAAAACGGACTCGAATTAAAAACCCAAAGCAAATGTCTGTTCAAAAAAACATAGATAAGTCGTTAAACTGTTAAGCCGTTAAGTTGAAAAGAACGTGACCTTAATCAGAGAAGCCGAAACATTCGATTCAATCCTGAGGAGTTTTGAGAAGAAGCTTTCAAGTATTTAAATTTGCGAGAAGCTGTCTCAACAAACCTGGCAGAAAGAAATCAGAGAATATTATAGTATAACCTAATTAACCAGCAAGTCAGTAACCACACGCAGTGGCGTACACACGCAGGGAGCTCAGCTCCCCCTGAACCTGAAGGCCTGAAGTGAACATGACGGAAGAACAATGCAGGAGTGCACGGGAAGGATGGACGAGACGAATGATGCTGTTTTGCTGTGCTCGCTCGCTGCACGTGCACGTTGCACGGATCGATGCATGCTATCTTGGTGGATTGGTGGTTGGTCGTTCTTGGTTTGGATGCATCATGCATGCTATATGAGTTTATATATCGATCATGGCCTCTCGGGGTTCATCGATCACCCAAGGGAACGGAAGGGTGATATGTAGTCTGTATTTTCATTTTGAGTAAAGGCGACGAAACAAACCATCGCTAGCTACTCACTCTGCATGCATGCATATATATCATGCATGTGCCATAACGTTCCCGTGTACATGCTCTGCTAGCTAGTAGCTCCACCCGTTTTCACATGGCAAATCCCGTAACAAGGGCATCTACGAAACAATCTAGCTCTGCAGAGTAGCTGGCGAATGAAAAAACTTTTAGAGTTTAGTATAAAATGTAAAAAAATTAGAGAGAATGATAAACACTATAGAAAGCAAGGTTATCCTTGTCGGCTGGAATATTTATGTCCGTCGGCAATCAAGCTGACGACCAAAATTTTACCGGACCTCCCGAGCAATTTGAGTGCATGGTGTGTCTAAAAATTTGAATTTCAGAGCATGCTAAAATGCTTTGTGTCGGCGGCCTAACGAAGGCTAACCACACAACTCCACTCCCTCACGGCTAGATAACGGCCTGAACAACCATGCTATCAAACATTGACCTATTTTTTTTCTTCTGTATTTTCTTTTATTTAAATGAATTGATAGAACTTTGACGAGATAAAATCTCTGGCCTCGTCTTTTCCCCTCCTAGCTGGCACACGTACCATACACTAAGTCAACATGTGGTCCTCTTTCGCACGAGATCTAGCAGCTAGCCTTGCTTGAACTCATTAGTTTATTGCCTTGTTTCCTGTGTAAATAAACAAGTCTACCAACTCAAGAAGATCAGAGATTGTTGGTGTCCTCGTCCAACTTAGCTTGAACTTAATTTAGATGCTATTCTTTTAGGCTGAATTTTGATATCTTATTAAGATAGTCTCGATATTTGGATCCATTTCGTTTGACTTGCTTCTTAAAGAGTTAGAACACGCCTAGCTTGGAGATAGTGAAAAACGGACTCGAATTAAAAACCCAAAGCAAATGTCTGTTCAAAAAAACATAGATAAGTCGTTAAACTGTTAAGCCGTTAAGTTGAAAAGAACGTGACCTTAATCAGAGAAGCCGAAACATTCGATTCAATCCTGAGGAGTTTTGAGAAGAAGCTTTCAAGTATTTAAATTTGCGAGAAGCTGTCTCAACAAACCTGGCAGAAAGAAATCAGAGAATATTATAGTATAACCTAATTAACCAGCAAGTCAGTAACCACACGCAGTGGCGTACACACGCAGGGAGCTCAGCTCCCCCTGAACCTGAAGGCCTGAAGTGAACATGACGGAAGAACAATGCAGGAGTGCACGGGAAGGATGGACGAGACGAATGATGCTGTTTTGCTGTGCTCGCTCGCTGCACGTGCACGTTGCACGGATCGATGCATGCTATCTTGGTGGATTGGTGGTTGGTCGTTCTTGGTTTGGATGCATCATGCATGCTATATGAGTTTATATATCGATCATGGCCTCTCGGGGTTCATCGATCACCCAAGGGAACGGAAGGGTGATATGTAGTCTGTATTTTCATTTTGAGTAAAGGCGACGAAACAAACCATCGCTAGCTACTCACTCTGCATGCATGCATATATATCATGCATGTGCCATAACGTTCCCGTGTACATGCTCTGCTAGCTAGTAGCTCCACCCGTTTTTACATGGCAAATCCCGTAACAAGGGCACCCTACGAAACAATCTAGCTCTGCAGAGTAGTTGACGAAGAAAAAAACTTTTAGAGTTCAGTATAAAATGTAAAAAAAAAAATAGAGAGAACGATAAACACTATAGAAAACAAGGTTATCCTTGTCGGCTGGAATATTTGTGTCCATAGGCAATCAAGCTGACGATCAAAATTTCACCGGACCTCCCGAGCAGTTTGAGTGCGCGGTGTGCCTAAAAATTCGAATTTCAGAGAATGTAAAATACTTTGTGTCGGTAGTCTAATGAAGGCTAACGACACAATACCACTCCCCCACGGCTAGATAACGGCCTGAACAACCATGCTATCACATTGTATTTTCTCTTATCTACTATCTATATAAAGCAGAGTTAAACGGAGCCACCACATTAATCCTAAAATCTTAGAAATTCCCACATTAATCAAAAAAAAAGTTGAAATTCTCACGTTAATCGTTAAAAAAGAAAAAATCTACATCATCGAATATGAATATTATTATGTAAATCTAACTGTCAATATTGAAAAGATTAAAAAGATAACTAATAAAGCTGATCTAATATATTAGAGATAAACTTTAAATTTGATCTGATTTACTGGAGAAAGATTATGAGTTGAAGATTAGCCTAAAAAAATTATGAATTAAAGATAAACTCTATATGTCGATACAGATCTAGCCGGGAAAACGCGCGGGCCACCTTGCTCGTTTAAATGAATTGACAGAACTCCTATTATATTTGATGAGATAAAATCTATCGTCAAAATACCCGCATGCTATGCTATCACACATTGACCTGTACAACCATGTGGGTGCCATGAATGACAATGACATCCATGTCTCTATTCGTGTGTCCGCCAATGCATCATTTTACCAACATTGCCGATGCTCTTTCTGAATAGTTTTCTTTTTTAAAAAAACAACACTACAATCTGCTATGAAAATTAATAAAACTCAAAAACCTTTCTCTCTCAGAGATGAATTCTCTTTGGCAGAATGTCGGTAAAAATTACCATAAGGTCACTAACATTGGATTAGAAGCTAAACACATGAGGGAAAAAAATAATCAAACCTACCACTGTACACGTACGCTGCGACCTGCAAAGAGGGGGGCACTAGGATCCCGCCGCGTGTACAACCTGGGTGACTTGTCGCATTGATGGCCACAGGCAGCGGGGGGCAGTGCCAGCGTGGCGCAGGAGAAGGTAGGGCCCGCAGTCAGCGGCCGCCATCATTGCTCGTACGATCGCGTGCGCGGGTCGACGCTGTCCGTCCACGTGTACACCGTCCGATCCGAGAATCGCAAATTATTGGGGGGCCCAGTGGCAGCGAGCATGTCCACCGCCGCTTCCCTCGCCCCGTCCTCCGCTGCCTGTGCAATGCGAGCGTGCATGTTGTTCCCGTAGCCGTAATTACCTTGATGTCATGATGTGTGATTTTTTTTAGCATACCCTTGATTTGTAATTTGAAGGCGCAAGACTTGACGTAAATTTTCATTTTCATTTGCATTTTCTCATCTGAAAGATTGATTGCTAAAACACTAATTTCTAAATTTATCTAGGTGGATTAAAGAAGTCATTTCTTAATTCTAAATTTTTAAATTTAGAATTCCTGTACTTGCAAAAACCGGCCTCGCTCGTTGTGCTCCAAACCGTCATCTAGCAGCGAGCTTCGCCCATGTCGGCGTTCCCATTCTTCGTTTACCTAACCGGCCCCGTCGATTTGACGCGCAATCCATGCATGATTGAGCTGCTGATCGCCTGATGGGTTGATGAAGACAGAGCAGGGTACAGGGGGGCAGCTTGTGAAGGGGATCGGAGGAGGAGCCGAGGGCGTGGCGATGCAGCGGCGGCGGCGGCCAGTGAGCCAGCAGCCGCGGCGGCGTGGTGAGCGACCGACAGTGGCGGGGGCGGCGGCGGCCGGGCCGACCCACAGCGCCGCCCAATTAAACTCGCTGCCTCTCTTCACTCCTCTCCCTGCCTCCACCCTCCTCATTCGCTGCAAGATATTTTCTCTCACGCCGCTCTCTCCCCAGCTGCAGACAGCCACTGATCATCAGCTGCCGCTCGTACATCATGCCATGTGTGCGCTCCTCCTTGGAGAGCATAATTAAGCAGCCGGCCACAGAGCTGAACTGCATTGATCCGCATCCAGCTAGCTGGCGCGAGGCTTGAATCCCAGGCTAATCAGGGGGACACGGTGGCTTAACAGTGGGACTAAATAAAACGGCTTCAAGGTATCGACCTTTTTTTATTTGCCGTTTTTTGTGTGATCACTGCAACCCATGCAGCGAACAGGTGAGGACATTACGTAATAGCCTGACGAATCTAACCTGTCTTATGCAACCTCAGGACATTTAACGTGACTCATCAGACAGAGGAGGACTGTGCAGTGTTCATGCAGCTTGTTGCTGATGATGGCGATATTGGACTGATCGATTGCCCCTTCTTTTCCTTACAATGTACATGAGCCAGCTCCCTCTTGACATTTGGGTGGCCAAGAGGCGATGGACGAAATCATTCTTTATTTCTTACAGTACCGCGGCTAGTAATTTTTTTTCAGATGTGGAGGGAAGTCAGTTCTTGTTGAGTTTTTACTAGTCAGAGCAGTAGTACTTCCTGCTTTCTTTTATGGTGGGCAGTGATGGCCACTAAATGCAGGATTAGGGATATTAATTTGTTTGTTTTACAAAGTTAGCCCTAGGGAGTTCTGAAGCCATCACCATGGCCTTCTTACCACAAACGAATTGAATGTGGGACGCCTTATCTCTGCAATTTGTGTTCTGTACTTTCGTAGTATAGTGTATTGATTAATCAGCTCCTCTATTACTTCTTGAGAAAACAATGGTGACCATGTCCTGATGTCCACAAGATTGTTGGCCCTGAGACATCCAGCAAAAAGGGAGAGAAAAGAGAGAGATTAAAGGAGGGTTAAGACTATATCATGAGTACATTAGCAAACCATGCAGTTTTATTAAAATTTGGTGGTTTTCTCGAAAAAAAAGAGAACTGGGTGGGAGATTACATCATGCAAACTAGTGGTTAACTCTCTTCCTATCAATTAATCCATGGATCAACCGAACACATCCACTGAAACAATAAGATCTTTCCCTTATTCTCTGCTAGTAAAGATGCTAATAATTCCTTGACACGTACAAAGCCTACCATCATCTGACCACCAAAACCAAGTGCTTGTCGCTTAAAGCCTCGTGGCATCTCCCAAGAAACCTATATTTCGAGATAGTAAATGCTCCCTTTTTCCTGAGAAATAAAATAGAACCTCGTTGATGATTTTATTTGTGTGAGGATCCACTAGAAAGCAAAGCTTGATCTAACCCTGACATATTTTAAATTTTAAAGGGAAGTGCATGGAATCATCGACCAGTGGAGGCGCCTTTCACAAACAACAGTTTCATTAGATTAATTGGTTGGTTAGTACATAAGAAATTGATTGGCATGTCAAGATTTGGTTTTTTATTCTTCCTGTCTCAGGGCTGTGCTTGGTTTTGGCATCTGATGGAATCAGAGATCCCCAGCAAAACTCGATCATTATTTTTTGAGCAAAAAAAAAACTCGAACATTAAAAAAATCAACTTGGGGGAGATCACTATGCAAGCACTAGCTAGATCTCTGTGTTGATTGTTGATCTTGCTTTGAGTTGTTAAATTTTGGATCAGATTAGCCATTTGCTAAGAGTGGATTCTCTCTAAAAAGTGCATGGAAGTGGCGACGTTTGGGCACAAGCAAGTTGGGTTTTATTTTTTAGGGGTGACAGAAACATGTGTTGGTTGTCCAAATTGTGGTAAGGCATGAGAATATCACATTGGGTGCGCGATGACGTGGCCATCTTTATAAATCTCGTGCGCGGTGAAATTGAGGCGGCTATAAATATACTCGAAGGTTTTGAGAAGGCCTTCGGACTACACACAAATCTTGCCAAGAGTGTTGCCTACCCGATCCACTGTAGGTCGAAAGAGCTAAATGACATCTTAATGTCTTTCCCCGGTAGGAGAGATTCATTCCCCTGCACCTATCTTGGACTTCCTCTTCACCAACGAAAGCTCAAGAAGATGCACTTTCTCCCCTTAATTGAGAAAGTGCAAAAACGACTTCAAGGTTGGAAGGGAAGACTCCTGAGCAAGGCCGGTCGACTTACGCTCGTCAACACTGTCCTCTCAGCTCTACTAACATACTTCCTATCGACTTTCCCAATACCCAAGTGGGTTTCAAAGAGGTTGGACAAAATACGTCAGGCCTTTCTCTGGCGGGGAGAGGAGTCATGCAGTGGTGGACACTCACTTGTCAATTGACCAATTGTGTGCCGACCAAAGAAGATGGGTGGGCTTGGCACCCTGGATCTCCAGAAATCTAGTACAGCACTTCGTTTGTGATGGTTATGGCTTGATTGGACTGACCCAAGTAGGCTTTGGAATGGCTCTTCGGTACCCTGCAGTGATCTTGACAGAGCGCTCTTTCGCGTGGCGACACGCGTCACAGTACAAAATGGACAGAAGGCTAACTTTTGGTTGGACAACTGGTTGCAGGGGTCCGCACCATGCAACATCGCGTCCCACCTTTTCAGCATCGCAAGAGAAAAGAATCATTCTGTTACAGATTTGCTTTCTAATGATAAGTGGATAGGTATGGTGCGGCACCTTAACACGGTGGAGCAGCTTCAGGACTACCTCCACCTTTGGAGCCAATTTCGTGGTGTAATGCTCACAGATGCAGCTGATGAGATCATTTGGACTCTAACCTCAAATGGTCAGTTTTCCACTAAGTCAGCCTATCATTTTTAATTTCTGGGCAGCACAGGCTAGTCCCTTGGAGGCACCATCTGGAAGGCACAGACAGAAAACAAATGCAAATTCTTTGCCTGGTCTATTGCCCATGGACGCATTCATACGGCTGACGTTCTGACTCAAAAAGAATGGCAACACCATCCCATCTGTCCTTTATGTCAAAATAGTCCGGAAACCATTAACCATCTGACTCTCCATTGTTCGTACTCTGAATAAGTTTGGAATGAGGTTCTCCATCAATACCCTCAAACGTCTAGATGGATAAACAACACGAGCTTCTGCGACTGGTGGATTGCGGCTTCTTTCCAGATAGCCGACAAAGCGGCCAAGAGGGTCTTGAATGGTCTCATAATCTACACTATTTGAAATCTTTGAAAGGAAAGGAATAGACGCATTTTTCAGCATAAGAATCTTCCCTCTAGGACGCTGGTTGATAGAATTTTAGAGGATGTGAGGGGATGGAGCATGGGGCTCCTTGCTGCTCCAATGTAATTCTTTTTTGTTTTTCTAGCCGTGGCTAGGTCTTTGTACAGCGTACAGTTCTCTTCTTCTTAATGAAATGGCAGAGCGCCTGCCCCGTTTTGTTCAAAAAAACATTGGGTGCATGAAACTAGCTTGAACCAAATAAAATTTTATGGACATCACCTTCACTCTCTCTCTCTGTTAAAATAACTTCTCTTTCATATGTATACGGATGATCAAACCATATACGTAGATTACTATTAGTACGAAATCGCAGGCAAGATGACTATAGTAGGTCTATGTCAAGGTAAAAGGCAGACAAAAACATCACAACGGTTTTGACCAAGTGGTTTGTTTAAACATCAGTATCATGTCAAGTGGGAGGGAGAAAAAAAATAAAACATCAGGGCATGCCATCTAAATCATCTGGCGTTGATCGGGATTCACTCCTACTTTGACAGCTCTTTAGATGTAACAGTTAGTTTGAGAAGAAACTCAAATGTGACAAAACGCTCCATTTGAATCATGACCTTTCTCCTACCTTTAGTGAAAACAAAGGCAAGTATCCTACCGAAAAAGTTTATTTTTTATTTAGTAGTTATGAATGACTACAATATGATGAAATTCGAAAATGACTAGCTAATTCTTTTATCTTAACTGTACTAGAATGATTACTGATATGAAGTTTTTCGGCAATAAATGGTTGCGGAGGTTAGCTATACATGTACATCTACATGATATTAATTTCGTAATATTTATTTCGGTACTGAATAACTAATAACTAAAACGTCTAGTTGCTTGTCATGATCATTAACCTCCAGACAAAGAAAGCCACAATTCAAATAAAGAACACAAACACCAGAAAAAGTGCCCAGCCTTCCATGAATTCAGTGTGAAAATTTATAAATTGCAACATCACTTAAAAACACACACACATGTACACACTAATTAACCAACCACTGTACGTCCACGTCCCACATTCCAAGTTTCCAACGACTGACAAATTATTTCCACGAAATGAGAAACTTATCCAAACTCCACCAAGAGCGTGAGGGAAAAAAATAAAACAACAAAAAAGCTTCAACCATATTTTTTTCCCCTTGCAAATAGCACACCAAACTTAAAAATAGGAAATTAATTTATAGAAAGGCCCACGGGAAAAAAAAAATGGCATTTCGTTTTCCACTGCAGGGCCCTCTGCTCCTGAAGTCTGAATAAAATCCACCACTCCAACGCCCCCCCACACTCTCATTATTCCTCTCCTCTCCTCCCCGCCTCGCTTCGCCTCGCCGCCCCCCGCTCCTCCCTGCCTCCGCCGCCGGCAAAGAGCCGGAGCCACGTGGACACCGCGCCGGCGAGATCTTCCCACCGGCGCGCGCTCCCTGAGGCATTTCCCCTCCCTTCCCTCGCTCGAAATGGTGCGTTTTTTTTGGCGTCTCTTGTGGCCGCCATGGATCGTTCCTTTCTTTCCTTTCCGGCGCTGTCATGTTGAAAAGATTAGGATTTGAAGGTCGGCTTGGTCTCATGCGACCTGGGGGTGTCCTGAACCAGGGCTGCTTCGTTTTTGTGTGCTTCTCTGCTCCTTTTTGCTGGACGAGTTCTTGCATTTGGGATCTGCGGAAGCCTGGTTGAGTTCTTGCAGTTTGAGTGCTCTGTAAGTTTATGCAAAAGGAGTTTCCTTTTTGTTGGGTTTTTGGCATGCCATTCCAAAAATAATTTCAAACGGGAGATTTGGAACGGTGAAAATGATGTTCCCTAGCACTCCTTATCTTGTCCCCTTCCCTCTTGAGAGGAAACTGCTTTAAATTGTTAATTGTACTAGTTTTGGGAGACTTAAACAGGCTGCCGACCTCTGCTTAATTTTTTTTAGGCATGGGGCGTGTCAAGTGCACAATTATTGGCATATTTGAGTACCTTGGATTTGGTAAAAGACCAAAAAAAAAAAGATGAACTTGGTCAAAATCATGGGCTCCAGTTCTCGAAATCTAAAAGTTAGTACAAGAAAGTTCCTGTTCGGTTAGTAGTTCTCTGAAAGGTGCTTCTTGCAGAACACTGCGTTGCAGTCTCCCAGCCGGTAGATTTTTACCATTCTTATCTCGTCTTTTCATGCCAAGAGCATCTCCAATGGTGCCATGTCAGCTAGTTATAAGACTTTCAACTCAGCTTTTTGCTTATGCGGAGGAGAGAAGAAGAGTGTGCTGGTTACTATCTTACAGCCAGGTTATAGCTGATTGCAAAGCACTTACCATCTATTATATAGGGTGTATTATATATGGGACCACATTTAATCTTAATCTTGTTGATAATGTTATAGCTAGTCCATTGAAGAGATTGTCTATATGCTAGCTATAGATGAAATGTCCACTTCTATAGCTAGTTTCTTAGAGCTAGTGATTAGTTATAGATGCTCTAATGCCTGGAAAGTTGATTTTTACCATTCTCCAAGTCCATTCCTGTTCCTTTCATTACTCAGGGAAAATGTATCTAATTTTCTGAAATGACAGTAATGTTGAGAGTGATCTGCTGATCTGAAACGTTTTTTTTTATCTTCTGAATCTTGCGATCAGGTGTTGGAGCTCAGGTGGATTTGGTAGACAACTATGGATGGAATGGAGGCCGATGAGGGTCCTTTCCTGGCTAATGATGCCAAGGTATCATCTTAACAAGGCTTTGTCTTGATGGCAGCCAGAATATATAATGTTCCTGTTATTAGTCTCTGTTTTTGCAAATAGATTTCAAAAGGTTACTACCCTTCAAAACAATTGTTGTTTTGTAAGTAAATTCTCATATTATTAATGGTTTCAATGGTGCAATCATAAGGCTGTCAGATTTGTAGGATGTTTTTTTTAAAAGATACTATCTCACAGGTCTATTTTGTAATTCATAGAGCAAATAATTTAAGAAATTTCCTCAGCCTGCTGTCTTCTCATTTTGGGATTTTTCATTTGTACATGATCTGAAGAATTGAAAACTTGTGGTTAATGCAGTTACACGCTGGAATGTGTAGAGCATTTCATCCTGCGGTTTCTAAACTTCTAGCGATTTTCCCTTTCATCGAAGCATCAAGACCTAGAAGCAAGTCCGGCATACAGGCACTGTGTTCACTGCATGTAGCTCTAGATAAAGCGAAAGGCCTTCTTCAGCATTGCGCAGATTGCAGCAGGCTATACTTGGTAAGTTATTCTGCCCTATTCCTACATCATTCTGGATCGTATTAGGTTGCAAAATTACCATGAGGGGCATATAATTAAAAAAAGGAGTTATGTAGAAGATTCCTGGCATTGGAATAATTAAAATGTTAAACTCACAGTGATATTGTTTGCTTCCAGGCCATCACGGCAGAAACTATGCTTTTGAAGTTTGAGAAATCAAGAAGCCAACTTCAGGAAAGTCTTAGGCGTGTTGAAAGCATAGTGACAGAAGATATTGGTTGTAAGGTTGATGTTTGCTTCCAGTCAATTTCTTTGGACCACACGCCATCTTGCCTTAGTTAGATTAGTTATGTTTTCAGAATTAGGATAATTTGAACTATGTTCTGACATCTTAATCCTATTGATGCAACAGATTGCGGAGATTGTTAGCGAGTTGGAGGAAGTTGTATTTGCACTGGATCAATCAGAGAAGGAAGCTGGTGATGAGGTGATTAATTTGCTCCAGAGAAATAGGAAAACAAATAGTTCCAGTGATAGTGGGGAGCTTGAGGTCTTTCACATGGCTGCGCTGAAGCTTGGCATTACATCTTCTAGAGCAGCACTCACTGAGAGAAGAGCCCTCAAGAAGCTAATTGAGAAGGCTCATTCTGATGAGGATAAGCGGAAGGAGTTTGTGGTGTCGTACTTGCACAATCTCATGACGAAATACTCTAAATTTTTCAGAAGTGAGACTGGTGATGACACCGACTCTCAAGGATCATCTCCATGTTCACCTACAGTATTAGGCATGGATGATATGTATGGGCCCTGTGGAAATGGTCGAGCGTTCAGCAGACAGCTTTCAAGCATTCAATCATTCAATTCAAGGTTTGGATCTTTCAATTCTAGGCTTGGATCATTCAATTGTAGACGCAGTGGTCCCAGGTCGGAAAACATGTCAATCCCTCCTGAGGAACTCAGGTGTCCCATTTCCTTGCAACTGATGTATGACCCAGTTGTAATTTCATCCGGACAGACATATGAGCGTGTTTGCATTGAAAAATGGTTTAATGATGGCCACAGCACATGCCCCAAAACTCAGCAGCAATTGGCTCACCTGTCTTTGACTCCAAACTATAATGTTAAGTCCTTGGTTGCCAGTTGGTGCGAACAGAATGATTTTCCAGTTCCGGATGCTCCACCTGGATCCTTCGATGTAAACTGGAGACTTGCTTTCTCTGATTCTGAGGCAACAGGTTGTGTGTCTGTCGAAAGTTTTGACACTAGCAACATGAAGGGTGTCAAGGTGATTCCCTTGGAGAATGGGCGAAAAGAAGAGCCAGCAAACAGCGAATCAGGAGTGCTAGATGACAACTCTTGTTATGATCTCAATATGAATGAGGGGTATCGGAACTTACTGCTAATGCTTCGTGAAAGGAATAACATACACAACCAGTGCAGGTTAGTGGAGCAGATAAGGTATCTTCTGAAAGATGACGAGGAAGCAAGGATCCAAATGGGCTCAAATGGATTTGCTGAGGCGCTGGTTCAGTTCATGAGCAATGCCATGCAAGATGGAAATGAGAAGGCACAGGAAATTGGTGCCATGGCTCTTTTCAACCTTGCAGTGAATAATAACAGGTATGAAATTTATCTTTCAGCTATCTTGGTGCTTTCTATTTACAGGTTACAACTACATGTGCACTTGAGTACTTCATCTACATCATTTTGAGCTTAGACTAGTAGTTTTTTCTTTCTTTCCAGTAGTCTTGCTTATCAAACATTGCTTGTTTATTCAGAAACAAGGGGGTTCTATTGTCTGCTGGAGTACTCAATCTACTTGAGCAGATGATATCAAATCCACGCCTATCAGCTCCAGCCACGGCACTCTACCTTAATCTTTCCTGCCTCCCTGATGCAAAGAACATCATTGGTTCAAGCCAAGCTGTGTCATTCCTAGTAGATCGTCTGCGCAGTCATGAGGCCCGCGACACGAAGGGCAGCTCTTGCAAGCATGATGCCCTCTACACACTGTACAATCTCTCGAACCACCAGGCCAGCGTCCCATCGCTTCTGTCAGCAGGCATTGTGGACATGCTCCACTCACTCCTCACAGAGTCTCCCTCCTCTGAGGGCCTTGGTTGGACAGAGAAGGCTCTTGCGGTGCTCATCAGCCTCGCAGCGGCCCAGGCTGGCAGGAAAGAGATCCTATCTAGCCAAGGGTTGATCAGCACTTTGGCAATGCTGCTGGACACCGGTGAGCCAACGGAGCAGGAGCAGGCGGTGTCCTGCCTCCTTGTGATGTGCACGGCTGATGATAAGTGCATCGCACCGGTGCTGCAGGAGGGAGTGGTGCCTTCCCTGGTTTCCATCTCCGCAAGCGGCACAGGGAGGGGAAAGGAGAAGGCCCAGAAACTGCTCAAGCTGTTTCGGGAACAAAGGCAGCGAGACGGGGGGCAGCATGTGTTGCAGCAACCACAGCAGCAGCAGCAACAGCTGCTGGCGGAGACCGGGAACGGTGTCATGGTCTGCCACCGGGAGTCGAAGACGCTGTGCAAGTCCAAATCCAGGAAGCTGGGAAGGACACTCAGCTCACTGTGGAAGAACAGAAGCTTCTCTCTGTACCAATGCTAGCAACCTAGCAGAGTTGAGTTGAGTCGATCAGTGGATATGTACAATCTCATCTTCTTGTTTTCTTGATCTCTCTCTTCTTTCTTTGCCTTATTATTTTTCTTTTTGCTGTTGCTTCCTTGGGGTTAAGTTAAAACTTGGGTTCTTCCCCCCCTTCTCGGTGGGGTGATGTAGGGCATTTCCCCTTCTCAAGATATGTGTATAGCTCACCTTCACTCTACCCTGATGCTCTTCTTTACGAGATGCCTCTCTCTTTAATCCAGCATAAGTCGCATGCAAAAATGCAACTGTTTATATTCTCTGTCTGCAGACTGCAGAACGATTCGTTGCTCATTCCCAGGTGTTCGCAAGTAATTAACAGTTCTTGATCAGAGATTATACTGCTGCTACGTGGTAGCGACTATCGATGGTTGATGTGCGAAAATGACCTTTGCTTGGGGCTACACTCGGTAGCGATGGTGTAGGGTAAGATTGATGGGACGAGAGCTTAGTGAAGAAGATAATGACATATTGACATTAGAAAAGAAAGAGGAGAGAGAGAGGCTACCACCAAGTGATCAACGGAGGACATTGACACCTGCCGCATGAGTGAGGTCATCACTTTTGAGTAACTCCATTAGACTATACGTAGTAGCGTAGACCTTCGGTGATAGTGTAGCAGATATAAAAAGACTGTTAGAATGAAGATATCTTTTAATTAGAAAGAAATTTTAGAAGCATGAATGAGGGGACGCTAATAATGTTTCGAGAACAATATAGATGTAGAGAGATGTTGGTAATGCTCTCACCGGCGCCATGCCGCCCATGCGCGCCGAGCGATCTGCACGCACGCGGCACGCCGTCGTCCTCCTCCTCGGCCACCAAGATTTAAAAGCAACGGCTCTCCGCCGTTCATATTTGTGGCGGGAAGTGCAGCCAAGGGGAAGAGAGGTGGAGGGAAAAAGCAAGGCAACAGAAACAGGGACAGGACAAGTAAAAGAGGGAGGAGTGCGCAACTCTGTGCCGGAATCCGATTCCATCCCCAATTCCATCCTCCTCCGCCGCCGCCGCCGCAAGCTTTATCCCGTTCCCCTCTCGTGCGCCCATTCCATCAGCTTGCCTGCTCGCTCTCTGCTCCATTCCATCAGCTGCTTCCTTCTTCTCCGCGGAGGAGGAGGAGGGACGCCGGCTCGCCGCCCGGCGGATGTCGGATCGGGAGCTCCGCACGCTGCGTTCCATCCGTATGTCGATGCGATCATGCGATATGCATCTCTTTCTCTCTCTTTTTCTTGCTGTTATTTGTGGGTTTTGATTTACATGGTGGAGATGAAGTAAGCGGATATAATTAGCAAAAGCGGTAGTTTAAAGCTGTCGCTGGCTTTGGTATGTATGGAAAAGAGTGTTCTTTTGGTGGTGATCGGTGATTAAAAGAGGGTTCTTTGCTTCTTTTGGTCGTGGTTAGCGATCGGAGACAGGGGAAAAGAGAGCGGGAGAAAAGAATGATGTGTGTTGATGTGAAGCGGCAATTAAACTAGTCGAGTAGTTATATGCTTCTCCTACTTTCATTTTGTTAAGGAGAATTTTTCTACTTTTGTTCTTTCATGCTATCTTTTGGCATGTGCTATATGATTAGTTTAAAGGTTGCATGCAACTTCAGTGAGGTGGGCATTTCCTTTGACATATTTAGAAGAAAGATTTGATTGTTTCTTTCTTTTTTAAAAAGTAAGCTGCTCGAAGCAGGCGCAAAAGGAGCTGCTCGCGGGGCGACGTGGATGAAGCAGGCGCAAGAGGGACGCGTGCCGCAAGCGGAGAGCAACTGCTGGCGCGTTATATAGATAGATAGATTAGTTTAAGGTTGCATGCAACTTCAGAGAGGTGGGTATTTTCCTTTGACATATTTAGAAGAAAGATTTGATTGTTCTTTTATTTTTTAAAAAGTGACCATCTGTTACATACGCGTACTATTCTGAATCCGTCTAAACTAATACTCCCTCCACTAGAATAATTGGTTTTAAAAAGTGACCATCTGGTGGGAGGTAGTATTTGGTTATGTGCAGCTCTCTAACTGATTAATTCAGTTGATGCTCTGGATTTCTGTAACTTAAAACTAGAATAATCCGAATAATCTTGTCTTCACATTTCAGGAATTACAGGTGACGGGAGATGCCTGTTCAGGTCCGTTGCTTATGGTGCCTGCTTAAGGAGAGGAAAGCAGACACCAAGTGAGAGCACACAGAAGGAACTCGCCGACGAGCTTCGATCAAAAGTGACTGTTAACTAATCACCTGATGATTCTGTTCATTGAGCATATCACTATTCTATGTATTTTAGTTAAAAAAAATCACTACTAATGCACATATCTGCATTCCCATCGCATGCTTGCTGACCTATTGTTGGTCTTTTTCAGGTGACAGATGAGTTTGTGAAGAGAAGAGGAGATACCGAATGGTTTCTTACACTTCTCACTTCGAGTCATTTGTTTGCCAAGATTTCTTTTTGTAACAAGTAGAAGTACAAAAAATGCTCTAAATGGAAAAAAATATTTGTTGTTTCGAGTGTTCAATGCACTATTTTTGTACAACAACTTCAGCTTTACATACTTTCACTTCAGATTTTGTTATTGTTAGTTATAACTGCGTCAAAATTAGTTGTATGGTCATTTCTTCTATCAATGTTCACTATGAATGTGTAGGTTTCTCGAAGGAGATTTTGATAGCTATGTGAGTCAGATGAGAAAGCCTCATGTTTGGGGAGGAGAACCTGAACTGCTCATGTGCTCCCATGTTCTTAGGTAGGCACCTTTCTTGTGTTATGTATACCTTCTTGTGCATAGCATAATTGTTAGTGAAAAATGCCACACTGCAGGATGCCCATCACTGTTTACATGTATACCAAGGGCTCTAATAGCCCCAGGATCATAGCAGAATATGGTCAAGAGTATGGAAAAGATAATCCAATCTGTGTTCTCTACGACGGTTATGGACACTACGATGCACTGCAGTCAACTATTGTAAGAACACAGCCAAGACTGTAAGTGCAGTACTGTACATAATCTGACAACTTCATATCTTCCCTTGAGGAATCAACCACTCTATAATTTTGCAGGAGAGGAATATAGATAGACGGAAATCGGGTTACGTGAGCTTCTTCTCTAAGATTCTTCTATAGGGTGGTTAACTGGTTATATAAGTGACCGCGCTACTACGACCTGATTTTGCTCAGATTTGATGAGCGTTCATCACAAATGAAATTCAGTCTAGCTTCACTTTTCCACCATCTACTATCGTCCATGGTTGATGTATAATTAATCTTCAGATGTGTAACTCTTGGGCCTTGGCCCAATCATAAAGTTAACTTTATAATCTAACACCGCATCTAGATTATAATGAATTTGCTTTGAAGATTTTGTATTGGATTATTGCTTCATATAAAATAAGGATTGCATACGATTTTCTCGGAAATAACATTACAAAACACGAAAGTATTTGTGATGTCATTACAAAGTGTGATTGATTTCAGACACGCCATTACAGAGCTTTTTAAGCACAGACAAGCTCAAAATGCATCCAATATATACTGCAGCCGGTGGAACCCACCTGTCGTACTCTCTTCTTTTTCTCCTATCATCTTCTTCCTAACTCCTCTTCAACCCTTCTCCTCCAACTTTGGCAATGTTGCCGGCCCCTACTGTCCTCATTCGATGACCTCACCCCTCACCGCTAGAGTAGTGTCTCAGCTCAGCCCCTTCTAGCCTTACCCGAGCGTGGCATCAGTTTAGCCCTAAGCATTGTCGGCAGCGCACGTGGTCAGGGGTGGTAGCCTAGGACTGGTCAGAGTTTAGAGAGAGAGAGAGAGAGTTTTTTTTAAGAGGCCAAGAAATCTTGGCAATTTCATTAAGGAAGAGAGAAATTAAGTACAGTGACCCCAAGGCCAGGAAGGGAAGAAGAGAGAGAAAAAGAAAAAAAGAGGACTTCCTCATCCCACTACGAAGAAACTATTCTATGAGTTGGGCGGTTGCTCCTGCCATCTTCCACAAATGAATCATCTCTGTGAGGTGTTCTACCAACTAGACTGGCTTTGAGTGAGTATTCCTAAATATTCTCGAGTTCCTTTCACACCAAAGAACTCAGAGTCCCGCGATGACTACTGAGGCACATACAAGTCTTGAGATGTTTGTGGTCTGGAAAAGTCTCTCCTCCCACCAGCCCAACAAGGTGCTAGTAGTTTGCCATGTTGCAGATTTGAGGCTTGGTAGGGCTAATCTATCAAAAGCTTGCGTCCAGAACTCCTGGGCAAAAGCACAGTCGATGAAGAGATGGTAGGCAGCTTCTGAACTGCAGCTATAGAGTGGACAGAGGAGGTTGTCCGGCCATCCACGAGCACTTAGATGATCCGAGGTCCACAGACAGTTTTGCGCAAGAAGCCAAGCAAAGACCTTGCATTTTTGCCGGCGCCCATGGTTTCCAGATTATCTCACCAAAGTTTAATTCCTGTCGCCCCTAAAACTGCATGAGATAAGCCGTCTTTGCTGTGTAGAGGCCGTTGCTCGTCCATTTCTAAGTAAGCGTGTCTTCTATGCCCTCCTACAGGTGAATGTTGGTTGAGCCCAACCTTTCCCAAAAGGCGAAAAAACCGTGTGACGTCTGTGCCGAGAGGTTATTCCTAATATCTGATACCTAAGCGTTGTTGTTGAGAGCATCGGCTACTGAGATCAACTTCCTTCGAGATTTTCGATACAAGGTAGGTGTTGTGCGACTTAGGGAGATGGGACCTAGCAAGGACAAGGTCTAGAAACTGGCTTTTCTGCCATCCCCTGTTATAATGATCGTGGACGCATTGAAGGGATCCTGATCAGGTCGGTCTGGGGGGCCTAATAGACCTGCGCGTTGTCGGTCAGCCGCCTGCTAGTGAGACCACATCCATCGAAGTCGTAGGGCCCTTCCAAACATTTGAAGTTCCAAAACTCCTAGGCCTCCTAGCTGCTTGGGAGTGCAAACTTTAGCCCAATTGACTTTACAACTCCCTCCTTGAATAGCATCCTTGCCAGTCAAGAGAAAAATGGCGGCGCAAACTGGCAAGGGTGCGGACAAATCTTGTCGGTAGTTTCATGGCGGTTAGGAGATATATGGGTAGGACACTCAGCACCGAGTTAACCAAAACCAACCTCCCCCCTGGCGAGAGAAGTTTGTGTTTCCATCCGGCTAACCTTGAGGCTGCTTTATCAAGCACTGGCTGGACATCCGCCGTCCGAAATGGCGAAGAGATAGTGGCCTAGGTATCGCATCGGTAGATTAGTACAAGTGCCATGGTGTAGTACCTCCTGGATATCAATACCTTGGCAGCGAATGGGTATGGTTGAGCTCTTTTGCATATTAATTTTCAGACCCGTGGCTTGGCCAAACTTGTACATGATGGATAGAAATGTCATGACCACCTCTTTGTTTGGGTTAAGATCATAATGTCATCTGCGTAGAGAGAGCAACGTGACGATCTGATATATCTTCTGTGCCCTAAAGGCTTGAGAATTCCTTGTTGCGTGGCCGTGGTGAGAAGATGGTACAGAGTATCAATGGCCAGGATGAACAAGTACAGGGGCAAAGGGTCTCCTTGGCGAAGCCCACGACGATGTTTGAACGATTGGCCTGGGGTTCCATTTAGGAGGATAGAAGAGGACGAGGACTCCAGCGTGGCTACCAGCCAATCCCTCCACCTGGCGTTGAAGCCCCTATGCTCTAGAAGCTCCAAAAGGTACTTCCAAGATAACGAATCAAAAGCCTTCGCTATGTCTAGCTTGAAGAGGAGGCAAGGTGTTTTCCGCTTGTGCATCCTGTTGGCCCAGGATTGAACATGTAGGAAGTTATCATGTATGCGTCTTCCTTTGATGAATGCACTTTGGCATGTCGAGACAATCCGATCAAGCTACCTGGCTAGTCCGATCACTAAAATTTTAGAGAAAATTTTAGCAACCAAATGGATGAGACTTATGGGTCTGAAGTCCCCTATTCTAGATAGTTGTTATTCCTTCTTCTTTGGCAACAGAAGGAGAGAAGCTTTGTTTAGTACATCAAGTTTCATAGGGACCAAAGATGCGAAGCATTGTAAGGCATTACAGAGGCCCTGCCCAATGATGTCCCAGCACTGCTTATAGAAAGCTCCTATGAAACTATCTGGACCCGGAGCCTTGTCCGCTGGCAGCTGAGTAATGGCCTCCTATATGTCCTCCATGGTTATTTCTGCATCTAAGTCGTGTTTTTCCACCAACGGCCAGCTGAAAAGCTGCCAATTGAAAGTGAGGATCCTCTGCTCTTTAGTGCCTAAGGTCTATTTAAAGTGTTGCAGAAGAGCATTAGCTTTGTCAGCGTGATTCGCTTGTATCCCATTTTCGGTTTCTAGGGACACAATGAAATTTTTCCTCTTTCTGGCATTTGCTTTAATATGGAAGAATTTCGTGTTCGCATCTCCTTCCACCAACCACATGACCCTAGATGCTTGTCGTTTCCACGAGCGTTCAATCGCCGCTAATCCTAGGGTTTTTAGCTTTAACTTTGAGCGGAACTCCTCTCTCTAGTTAATAGTTCCTAGAGAGAGAGAGAGTTGGAAGAAGAATAGAGAAGAGCAAGAAGTTGTATCACAGGTGCATCCACAAGTTAAGAGTGTATATTGGACTTATGCTGGAAATGTTCCGTAATAGCATGTTTGAAATCAAATGCACTTTGCAATGGCATCATAATATTCTCGCATTTTGTAACAGCATTAATGAGAAAACACAACTCCATAATGGGATATACGCAATTAACCCATAATTTTATTAGGAGCAAGTGCGGTATACAACAGTCCATTCATGTTTAAATGGAATATTTTACACACAAGCCGATGACTTACCGTTATAAAATTACAGCCATCAATCTACTTGTCATCTTCTAATATCCAAGCCGTCGACGCTAATTCGTAATACAATCAGGACGTGTAAGCTGTGGCATGGAGGCCACTTAACATGCAAAGCACCTTTACAACCTAATCTACTTAAGCAAAATTTGAGTTCACCGAGGACCGAGCACATTGCTACAACATAACGTTGGAGATCTGATTATCCAGCCTCAGCAGTTGTGATTGCCTGAACAAGTGCAGTTTGCTTGGTCGTGTTTTAGCTTCTGCATAAATCAATTTTGACATAATAAGAGGTATATTTTGTTTGTAAGTATGTCAAGGCTCAAATCTAATTGGAGTACTACACAAGAATCTCTTTTAAGTGTCCAGAAATATCTGCCGTTCTCTTTTTTTAGAATAAGCACTTTTACTTGTTCAGCCTACACTTGTGGCAACAATAAATGAAATTTGTGTGACATGATTAAACAGGGATTTCTGAAGTGTAGTCCGTGGCATACCTCAACTTCGCCCTGCAGCTCTCTGATGTAGTGTACAGCCAGATCCAACATGTCTGACGTATTTGTTTGCTGAATATTGAAGGGGAAACTAATAAGAATATCACATCACTTATTTCTGAAGAACAACTGTATAGATGCATTTCATATTAGCATGGTTGGACAATTCAAAATGGAGTACAGCAGGAGAGTGTGTTGCAAAGAACACTGCTTACTGATCAAATGAAATGTCATTAAGTAGATTTCAAACTAATTTCGCTCCCAGTCATCATCTACAATTACTTAAGTTTTGGGTTTCTGTGCTTTTCTGATTGGGGGAATGGGGATACTTTGTCAGGTTCAGTTGCTTTAGGACAATGGAGTATGGACTTGGCGTTGTTTTTGTTGTGAAATTGATCCACATACAGAATCGAAAGTGTTTCGTTATTAACCACAATGCCAAGATACCTTATCCATGTTAGGCACGAGATCTTGCAGCCTTTTCAGCCTCTTGCTAATCCTGGTTCTTCTTTCCTAGACAGAAAGAATGGGGGAAATACATGATAATTACACTTAGCATCCGCCATCAAGATGGAGCACACACAACGGAAGAAGAAAGAAATTTCCATTGCCCCAAGAACGTAGAAGCAAATGTGGTCGAGAAGACGAAGACTCACCCTCTCAGCGATGCTTCGCGGGTGAGTCGCGCACCCGCGCTTTGCTCGGACTCTGCAAGCGATGGAGTCCTGCTGCTGCAGCTGCAGGTAATCGTCGATGCCGGACATCTCCAAAGAGGACTTGGACAAGCCAAACTGAATTTCAACGAAGAACGAACTCGACGCCATTAGCACACATGGCTATGGCCATTCCACCAACCATCAAGAATGCAAATGAGGCGTCTGTTAATTGGTCGTTACCTGCGAGTCGATGTTGCTGAAGCTGCTGACCATGTCGTCGCGGGAGTCCACCACCTTGGGCTTCTTTGCCGGCTCGGAGAAGAGGATGGAGTTGCTGGCGTCGTCCCAGGAGCTCATGGAGAAGTTCCTGGAGAGGTAGGACGAGGACCCGCCGCCGCCGCCGCCGCCGTCGCTGGAGCTGTTGCAGCCGGCGATGCTCTCCCCGATGTCCGGGATGATCCCCATCTCCGATATCTGCGGCAGGTCCTGCCTCGAGAAGCTCCACTGCGAGCTCAGCCCCCGCTGCGGCTGCGCCATCGCGCCCGCCTGCGTGTGCGCGTAGCTCCCCATCCCTCTCGTGGCCGCCATTCCTGCAACTGCAATGCACGCATGCATCCACCCACCATCATCAGTCTTGAATCCATGGGCACACTTCTGTTCCTTTCATCGATTGTTTGGACTAGGTTTATCTTAAAAAAAAAAAATCAAAACTTTGAGAGTTTCAGGAGCCGGTCATCCGATCTGTCCAGGCTGTTTTGATAATATAATTTGATAATCATCTTAAAAACTATAGATAAACATGTTTGAAAAGTCACATCACTAGGGGGCACCAAGCTAGAGTTATAGCTAAAGCCAGCGCATGTCGGAATATATTTGTCATCGTCTACCGGCGAGGTACGTGAGGTGAAAAAAAAATAATCACCGTGAGGTACGAGCCTACGAGGAATATAGAGTTGCCGGGTCGTCTCATCACATGATTCACTTCACATCCCATCAACCGTATGGTTTGGATGCAGCACTTAAAATAATCACCGAGCTAACTATATGGTGCTCTGGCGTTTACCCTACACTACAAGATCATATTAATGTTTGGTTCTATCACTCGTTGTGAAAAAAAAAGGGCATGCTTGGTGAAGGTAATACCACTAGTATTTGTACGTCTTCTTCATCTTTCTTTGGTCGAATCTTATTTGGTCGAATCTTATAATTTCGTGCATTGGTTTTGTTATCCGGCGACTCCTGTCGACAATATATGCTCCCGTCGTTGCCACTGGTGCATAAGCATTCCACACTACCTTTTCCCATTCACAAATGACCCCAACTTTTCAATCTCAAAACAACCAACACATTTTTATATTCACGTACACTTTAATTTTCAAAAAATGGAAGTAGATCGATGTTAAAAATTAAGAGCAAGGGCTTTGGTTTTGATTGGGTTAACAATATTGCTGGAGCAGACGGAGAAATTCAAACAGATCAAACTAAGCAGCATAATTTTAGCCCGTGACAACTACAGCTGATTTTGTTAATTGGAGAAATTGACGTCACTTTCATGGAGATGTATGGTACCCGTGGATATACATGTGGCTCTACGCTCGGACCATCGCACGATTCGCTTCTTCCTGCGTGCCCGTCACGTCTGACGTGGACAGGTCACGCACGTTAATCACCAGCACGACGGGCTGATTAGAGAAATCATTAGCGACGACGACGACCTTAATTCAGAGCCTAATCCCTACCTCCCATCGATTATATATATGTACATGGCTTCTGATCCACTCTCTGTACTTTACACTACGCCTTGCTCGTTAATGACCAGGTAATTAATTTTTTACTTTTGCTAATCATCAAGTGGGTAAGACTTATCTAACTCTGAGAATATTTTTTCACATATCTTGGTGGTTCTGTTGGGTTTTCTTATGTGCCCTATAAGAACATCACCAACCGTTCCTCTGTACCTCTCTTTAAAACACTATTTATGTCTCAAAGAATAGTGTTTTAGAGGGAGATACATAGAGACTATTGGGAATGCTCTAAAGGTGTATGATCTACAATATAGAAAATCGACTTTGAGTGTTAAATAAGACTCACGATGTCAAACCATCCTCTTAATTTATTATTCTTATTTTCGTTAGTCCTAAAGTAGATTGTCTATTTCACATGACACCAGCATCGTTAAAATGCTGGGACAAGTGACGTGTGTCCAGGTTCGTTGTAGCTGCGACCCTGCGGTCCAGGGGCTCACAGTCACAGCCCAGGTCAGGAGGGGCCACGTCACCTCGGGCACCCATACAGTGTACCTAGTACGTACCAATCCTAGTTAATTAAGGCAGGTAATTAAACAAAACCTAAACCTACAACAATACAACGTGACGGCTCACGGCTGACGACGACCTCTCTCGATCACTAATAAATAAAATCGAAAGAACACATGGCCACATAGAGAGATGCAGTGTATGTGTACGAGTTTTTTATTCACCGGTCAGGTGCATCGCACGTTGCCAGTCACACGAACACGTAGTACGTGCGCGGTAAAGCGTGTATGGCCCTGTGCGTGTCAGCGAGGTTTACCTGGGTACAAATATTGGGTCAACGGTGGTGGTGCCTTTCACGTTCGTTATTAGTATTTGATTATTTGCGATTAATTTACGGCTTCCGGACGCTGACAGACACCTAAATTAGGATCGGCGCAGAGTAAAGATCCATGCTTTCACTGTCGTTTTCGTAATTACTCGCTCACTGAAACACCATTTGTAACTTATCAGATCACATTAATAAGTGACGAACAACAGAAGTAATCCAATCCGTGATTGAGGTAGGCAGGTAGCTAATACTCCTACTGGGATGAGACGCCAGTAATTAAGCAAAGCAAATTAATAACGGGTGAGGTGGCGAGGGAGGGGAGCGGGCGAATAGGAGGGCGACACGTGCACGCGGTCGCGGGCTAGCCAAGCTAGCCGACGACGGCGAGGAGGAGGAGGAGGTGAGATTGGGGACGACGTACCGTGTGGGTCGGCCATGAGGCGGGAGAGGAGGCCGGCGGGGGAGCTGCTGTGGCGGAAGAGCGGGCCGGCTGGGCCGCCGGCGAGCCCGGCCTGCGCGGGCGGCGGCGGCGGGACGTGGATCTCGCCGGAGCCGCCGTCGGCGCGCTGGAGCGGCGGCGGGGCGGGGGCGGGGGCGGGGGCGACGGCGTCCGTCCGGCAGCTGGACTCGCAGGAGGTGAGCCCCGAGGACTCGCCGGAGAAGAAGCGGCTGACGGCCCCCGGCGGCGCGGGCGCCTCCCCGCCGCGCGTGACGGAGTCGGCGATGGCGGCCAGGAGCGCCCCCGGCGCCGAGCCGTACCGCGCCAGCCCCGCCGGCGGCGCCGCCATCCCCCCGTGGTGATGCGGCGGCGGCGTCATGCGGTTCATCGCCGCCCAGGTAGCACCACCGGAGTCGATCGATCGGTGATCGCGGCGGCGCCGGCGAGGAGGAGGAGGAGGAAGAAGTGAAGAACGGATGGATGCTTCGGCGCGCGCTCGCTGCCTGCTTTTAAGCCTCCGATCCGGGCCGAGGAGAGGAGGAGAGGAGGGGAAGGGGGGATGGACGCGCCGTGGTGGGCCCACCTAGGCTTTTAGTACCCGGAGACTCGCTCGGGACGCGCCAAGTCATGGGCCATGTGCGCGCGTTCGCAACACAATGCAGGGTTGCCCACTGGCACACACGCCCGCTGCCTTTTGCGGCGGGGCAGTGCTTCCATTGACACGTCGGCCCACTCAATCATGGGCCTACAAGTCAGCGGTGGTCATAGCACTAGTTAAATCCGTGCCCGTTGTCTCCGACCCGCCGTCGGTCTCGTTGATTAGTCTCCGTGTCTTCTCTCTGGGCCTATTTGATATCTTGTCTTAGTTTAGTTTTTGTTGGGATTGCAATTTTTGTTATTTTTATATACATCATTTACTTTTTAAAAAGAGTAAATTGCACCACAGGTCCCTGAACTTGTACCTTCGTTTCGGATAGATCCCTGAACTATGAAACAAGGCATCTGGGTCCCTGAACTTGCAAAACCGTTTCACCTGGGTCCAAATGAGGTATAAGTAGGTGGTTTTATGATTTTTTTTGGGCAAAAACTTTAAAACTTTAAGAAAAATCCCAAAAAGATCAAAAAAATAAGAAAAATCCTAATTTTTTTTTAAATATTTGAAAAAACCCATTATTGAAAAAATATAAAAAATTCATAAGTATCGAAAATATTGAAAAATGCGAAATACTAAAAATTCATAAAACTCAAAAAATCCCAAAAAATATTGAAGACATTGAGAAAAATAAAAACAAAAATAAAAAATAGGAAAAACCAAAAATTAAAAATAGAAAACCCTTAAAACTAAAATATTTTAGAGTTTCTCGTTAAAAAAATGCTATTTTGGATTTTTGATGGTGAAATCTAGCCTTTTTTATTTTTTGGATTTTTCTAAAATATTTTGGTTTTAAGGGTTTTCTATTTTTTGTTTTTTATTTTTGGTTTTTCCCTTGTTTTGTTTTTTATTTTTCTCAATTTCTTCAATATTTTTTTAGGATTTTTAATGAATTTTTGGTATTTCGCATTTTTTTCAATATTTTCGATACTTATGAAATTTTTTTCAATAATGGTTTTTTAATATTTTAAAATCTTTTTAGGATTTTCTATTTTTTAAAATTTATTTTATTTTTTTAAAATTTTTATTTTTGGAAAAAAAATCACAAAACCGCATACTTATACCTCATTTGGACTTAGGTGAAACGGTTTTGCAAGTTCAGGGACCTAGATATCTTGTTTCATAGTTCAAGGACCCATCTGAAACGGAGGGACAAGTTCAGGGACCTGCTGTGCAATTTACTCTTTTTAAAAAAATAATTTTTTTATAACTTTATAGGGGTTTTTTCAAAGATCTCAATTTTTTTAAATAATTTATTTAGCCTTTTCAATGGTTAAATTTTCACAACTAAAACTAAACAAGCTATCATAGAGCCATATCTCTTCTTCCAAACATTATTAGTCTCCTTTCTATTTTTCTGATTTTTTATAATTTACACTGCACTATAGGATTATAGGCGGTTCTGATGGTTCCTTTGTATCTTCTACAATATTAGAGCATGGACGATAGGTTTCCTAAAATACTAGTGTAGACAGTGGCCGTCTTTAAAACAATTCAGCAATTCAGCAGAGACTCTATCTCAACCTTTAAATTTAGAGGCTCCCTTAAAGTCCCTCTAGAGAATCGTTATATATTTTCGAAGATAAAGACTCTATTGGAGACGATAAAAATATAGAGAATAAATAGTGATTTAGAGAAGAGATATAGAGAACGAAACGTGATTAGCTGAGGTCAACCCAAATGCTCCCCCACGCAAGCTACTTAGCTACCTCTTCCCGGGCACAAAAACAAACATGCATCCATCCATGCCTGCATGCGGCCGGTCGGCAGTAATCCACACTCGATTTAGCCCAGACCTCTCCTCTCCTCTCCTGCTCGAAACCTGAAACCAGAACAACCTGATGAGCGACGACGGCATGTCTGCACCCATGCATGATCGGCATGCACAGAGGGGAAACAAAAGCAATGCATTTTTTGACACGAACCATGAAGGGAAAACAAAAGGCGAAAGAGCGAAAGCCACAGCCATTCATCACCACTCGCGCACGGCCGAACCATGCCTAAAAGTTCCTCAGTGCCAGCCATGTTGAAACTGTTGAGGATGGATGGTGCCGCAGCTCGCAAAAGCAGCAGCTATTTTACTTCGTATAAAAAATGGAGTGCTTGTTGCTATCTTTAAACCTGCATGCCCTCGGTAATGTAGGTTTGGTGCTATGCATAGTGAAAAATGGGATTGGAGTTAAAGTATAAGAGAGAGATGAAATAGGGCCACCATTTGTGTTAGAGATGAGGTAAGTTTCGACCCATTTTGCGTTAGGATGGGGCTAGTAATAAACATGCTCTAAACATCTCCCACCGATGCTATGCTTATCTAGGATCTCCATCTTGTATCACTTATATTTTTTCCATGGCTCTTTAATTAAATATATATATAGTAATTCTCTCCTTCTGGTATGCTGAAAATATATGGAAAAATCGTTTCTGGATAATATGTATCATGCACGAGCCAATTTTTGAGACACGCCAGCTAGCTAAAGATACTAATTAGTGAGTACATACTACACTGGATGGGCTCAATCTAACAATAGATTACTGCAAAAGATAACGAGAGCCGTAACTAACATGGGGGCACCCAAACAAGTACGGCTACTTGCCAGTTTCCTATCCTATGTGGGGGCTACAACACTGGATCTGGGCTGCACTTGCTTGAGTTTTTTCCTTCATCAGTTACAAAGATTCTTTAGCAGCATGGGCCGTCCATGATCGGATTAACGGTTGTGATTACCACACCTCGTTCCATGTCACAACAGCGTGGAACCTTCTCCGAGTTGACCGAGTTTCTTGAAAGGGTGTGTGATTAAGGCCCTTTTTCACTTGCAGATAGATTTTATTTGGTTTGGTTGAGTTAATGTTTGTTACTTTTTATATAAATTATCCGGTGTAATATTTTATAATAATTTTTTAGGGTTATGAAAGAAAGGTTTAACATTTTTTAAAAATTTTAAAAAATTCAAATCTTTTTATGACTTTTTAAAAATACTTTTAACTTTTCACTCAATCAAACCAAACTGCAAATCAAAAAGGACATAAATATATAATGTTACACTTGTGGAAACAGAAAAAAAAGAGTTGCTAGCCAACAATGTGTTGGTGATTGATAAACGGCCCATCCTGTGACGGGCCTTGGACCGTTTTCTTACCGGCCTATCGCACGAGAAGAGGATCCAAGAGGCCGTTCCCGGCCGTACTGACGGAAGCGTCTAACACGCCAGCGGTTGCCCCGGGCTTGACCGGGTTAAACCCTGCGACACCACTTATCTCCCGGGCTATCCTTAGCCCGAGAAAAGGTCCCTCGGGTAATCTGCTTACCCGCGGGCGAATGGTGACAGCTTCCATGTCCCACCACACTTTCTTCGGCCTTGACCGGAACGAACTGTATCTCCCAGGGGACTCACAGCCCGGGAGAAGAGCACGCGGGCAACCCGTCTCGTCGTTTGCCCTCTTTGGCGCGCAGCAGATGGTTGTTACGCTATGCGACGCCCCCAACGGTGGCGCGGGGCTATCATGCACGAGCAAATTTTAGAGACACGCCAGGTAGCTAAAGATACTAATTAGTGAGTACATACACTGGACGGGCTCAATCTAACAATAGATGACTGCAAAAGATAACGAGAGCCATAACTAACATGGGGGCACCCAAACAAGTACGGCTACTTGCCAGTTTCCTATCCTATATGGGGGCTATAACGCTGGACCTGGGCTGCACTTCCTTGGGTTTTTTCCTTCATCGGTTACAAAGATTCTTTAGCAGCATGGGCCGTCCATGATCGGATTAACGGTTGTGATTACCACAGCGCGTTCCATGTCACACCAGCGTGGAAGCTTCTCCGAGTTGACCGAGTTTCTTGAAAGGGTGTGTGATTAGGCCCTTTTTCACTTGCAGTTAGATTTTATTCGGTTTGGTTGAGTTAATGCTTGTTACTTTTTATATAAATTATTCGTGTAATATTTTATAATAATTTTTTAGGGTTCTGAAAGAAAGGTTTAAAAAAATTTAAAAAATTTAAAATCTTTTATGTCTTTTTAAAAATACTTTAAACTTTTCACTCAATCAAACCAAACTGCAAATCAAAAAGGACATAAATATATAATGTTACACTTGTGGAAACAGAAAAAAAAAGAGTTGCTAGCCAACAATGATTAATTGAAATTGTTTCCAATGGATCACTAAATTTATAGTTTTAAATTAGCTTCACGTTGTTTTATGTGTTTTATGTTTTTTAATTTAAGTGGTTTCATATAGTTTTAGAAAGTTTTATATAGTTTATAGTTTTATGCTCTTTCATATAGTTTTATGCTGACGTCGACACTGCCATCACTATATAAATAAAAGCTCATCCATTGAAAATGATAGAAACGGTCATCCATTTTCTTAACATTTCTA
Source organism: Raddia distichophylla (assembly GCA_005191435.1). Lineage (NCBI taxonomy): Eukaryota > Viridiplantae > Streptophyta > Magnoliopsida > Poales > Poaceae > Raddia > Raddia distichophylla. Next base: position 3,556,573 of record SPJY01025704.1, on the reverse strand, counting down.
GAAAAATAAAGAATGTTTTTGAGATGCGCATATATTACTATGCGCCGTTTAGTGTACTTGGCCGAATAGTCTAGTGATCTTTTACAACATATATAAGCAGGGACGGATATAGGAAAACAAGTTGTTGATGTCGTGGATCATTTTAACACTATATTAGTATTTTTAAGCTTCAAATTGAAGGTATTTGTATACATACTAATAGGGTAAAAATAAACAAAAAAAGGTTTGTCTGGAAAGCATTGGGGTCGCTTGATCCCCGATACTAACAGTGTAGATCCGCCTCTGCATATATGAGATGTACAAATAATGCTTTTCTATAGACCTGCAAGTGAGTTCACAGAACCGTCCAGTTAACCATGCTCCTCTCAGCTTTCTCAGTTAACTAGCTAGTTTTCTCAGCTATCCATGGTTAACCGCAAAAATCTAGAAATATGTAGCAATCGGAAAAATAGTGAAAAGGGTTAGCATGGAAATGATTTAATTGGACCTTAAATGGAAAAAAAATTAGCATTGGCCATTCATAGTTAACAAATGGTACGTGCATGCAGATGAAAACAACTCGATGACGTCAGCTGACATCAACGAAAAATTCCGTTTTCGTTTCTCTTTAAATGGGCATAACTTTTGACTGGAAGCTCCAATCGACAGACCGTTTGCGCCAACGCGTTCCTCGTATTTTTTCGAACAAAACAAGACCCATGTTGCTATATAAATTTTTACTGAAACAATTTATCTATACTAATGGAACAATTAATTTAGAATATTGGAACAATACGTCTAATACGATGGAACAACTTTGTTTGTGATTGATAAGTGGCCCATCCCGAGACGGGCCTGGGGCCGATTCCGTACCGGCCCACCGCACGTACAGAAGGTCCAGAAGGCCGTCCCTGGCCGTACTAAAGGAAGCGTCTAGCCCGCCAGGGTCTCCCCAGGGCTTGACCAGGTCAACCGTGCCTCCCTGGGTCCCAGCCAAGAGCGTGGCGCACCTCCCGGGCTATCCTTAGCTCGAGAGAGAGTCCCGCGGGCAGTCCGCCTGTCCGTAGGCAGGTGGCGACAACGGTCATGTCCCACCGTACTTTTCCCGGCCTTGACCGGGAGGAACTGCGTTGCAGCCCGGGGAGAAGCGCGCGGGCAACCCGGTTTGTCGTTTGCCCCTTTGGCAGGCGGTGACGGTTGTTACACTACGCGACACCCCCAACGGGTGGCGCGAGGTTGGCTCGGTCCAGTCAATGCTATATTGGGGATAAAGGAAAAGTGCTTTCTCCCTAAAGCATGCTTCTCCCCGTATCGGCATCCCAAGACAAACACGTGTCCAGTACTAACCTGACCAGCTTCTCCCTACAGGCTCCAGACCAGACAGAGCCCTAGAATGAGACAAGGGCACCGCCACTAAAGCAAGAATGGCGCGGGGCCCGCCGCATCAGCTCCGGGCGACCCGCAGCACCTATAAAAGGAAAGGCCCTGGACCAGTCGAGGCCAAGCGCTCCAGAGTGATAACAAGCCACACACGCATCCGAAGCTTCCTGAGCAGTAGTTTTAGTCCTTAGCCACCTCAGTGTCTAGAACCCCTGTAAGCTCGGGATCGGTGCCTCCAAGCCCGGTCTCGACACCTCTTGTACTGTTTTCTACCGTATAATCAACAAGGCTGGAGTAGAGCTATTATCCGGCAGTGGGGGTTCGAACCAGGGTAAATCGCTTGTGTCTTCACAGTTTGTATTGCTTTCTCTTTGTCTCTCTCTCTCTTCCTCGCCGTACGAAGGATCTGTACCCGGATCGCCAAGTCGCACCAGGCTTAGTCCGAGAAGACCGCGCGGCCTGAGCCCCCGCAGGCTCGGCCGCCGCCCCGGGTTGCTGAGAAGGGTGGTCGTTGGGCCCCACACCAACTACAAAATTCGTCTACCGGTCCATGCACCCGCGGCTCTTCAGGAGCGCGTTTCCCAGACACCGACAAACTTGGTATTTGGCCTGCTGGAACAAATAGGCTAAGCCCAATTGAAACAATGCATTTGGTCTGATGGAACAACTTGCATACTTATTGGAACAGTGTATTTGATCTGTTGGAATAGTAAAACAAAATATCTACTAGAACAAGAAGGTTTGCCTACTGAAACAATAATTTTTTTCTGCTGGAACAAGAAGGTTTGCCTACTGGAACAAATAAAAGTTGATTACTGAAATAATAAGGTTTATGCTACAAGAACAGTTAAACTTTGCCTACTGGAACAATAACTTTTGTTTTATTGAACAATAAATTTGCCTTCTGAACAAATAAAGGTTTTGACTACTGGAACAATAAAGTTTTCCTACTGAAACAATAAAGTTTGCCAACTGTAACAATAAAGTTTGTCCTACTGAAATTAGCTGAGCTTTGCCTACTGGAACAATAACTTTTGCCTTTTGTAACAATAACTTTTGCCTACTGGAACAATAAAGTTTGCCTGCTGGAACAATAAAGTTTGTTCTACTGGAAATAGTTGAGCTTTGCCTACTGGAACAATAACTTTTGCCTTCTGGAACAATAACTTTTGCCTATTGAAACAATAAAGTTTACCTACTGGAACAATAAAGTTTGTCTACTGGAACAATAAAGTTTGTCTGTTGGAACAATGAGTCTAGCCTTTCGAAACAATCTATCTTGGCTGCTGGAACAATGAGTCTAGCTTCTCCGAAAAACCAATCTTGCCTACTGAAACAACTTTTATACCTGTTTAAACAATGTATTTGGTCTCCTGAAACAATAGGCTAGCCCATTTGAAACAGTATGTCTAGTTTGATGAACCACAACTTGTATACCTACTGAAACAATCTATCTTGCTTGCTAGAACAATAAGCCTAGTTTTCCGGAACAATCTATCTTGCCTAATGGAACAATTGTACCAATAAAAATAAAAAAAATTCAAAAAAATAGAAAAGTATTTAAAATGAGTTCATTATGAATTTAGATGAATTATGAAATTTGTACTACGCGATTTGAACTCCAAATGAAAAGGATACAAAAATGAGAAATCGAAAAGAACAAAAAATGAAACGCACATAGCTAGCTAGCTAGTTGGCTGCACGTAGTCGCGCACATAGCTAGCTAGCGTAGCCATACGCGAGCGCGGGCTGGGCCGCGCACGTGGCGTTCGACGCGTCGGACGTCCGTGTATAAGCATTTTCCTATAAAATGATATAGAATAAAAAAGTGTATCACCTTTGTGCCTGTCGACGGCCCAAAAGTGGGGTTGGCTGAAGCGAGCAAACCTGTTACCTGTAGCCTATTTGCTCGCGTATTCGCTACTCGCACGTGGACGAGCCTATGGGCCGTTTCAAAAAGCCTATGGGCCATATCTTGAAGCCCAGAACTAGCACGCTGGGATGGGCCATCGGTACGGTGTTCATTCCCTGGCCTCCAACTCGACTTCTTTACGTGACTAGTGTATGTACCTGTAAATCTGTAATCTTGTGTGCGTGTGTACGAACGTGTGTACAGTGAACGCATGTGTACCTATAATCTTCTGTGCATGTGTACGTACGTATGTTGTGTGCATGTGTACGCACGTGTGTACAGTGAACGCATGTGTACCTATGATCTTGTGTGCATGTGTACGTACGTGTGTACAGTGAACGCGCGCTTGTACATGTACATGCCCTGGCATCACTGATGTGTATTTATTTTTCATAACGAAATTGATTATCACCATAAGTGTCTTGTGGAAGTGTCACTAGCTAGTATGGGTTATGCACGTACGTCTTATGGATTATGTTGTAGAGACCGAAATGTTTTTTTTTGTTGAATTGTCAGTTTTTCTCGCAAAGTTAGGTTTTACGGTGAATTGGTCAGCTACTCTTTTGAATGAATTCGATCACTAGTGCATGCAATTTAATAGTTTTTATTAATGAAAAGAACGTGAAGGTGGTGTGTTTATTTCCTGTAATGCTGGTCACCCTGACCAGATCAAAGACTGCCAGCATTCGGTGAGTATCAATCTCGAGGTGTCAGCAAATAAAATATGAAACTAACTATATATCCATTCCAGACTTCCGGTCGATTGAAATTCAAAGGAATTTCAGTCGATGGCCTCATCCACTCGATTGAAATTCAAAGGAATTTTTGATACGCCACTGAGAGCACCCCCAACAATACCTCCATGCATGTCTCCCTCTAAAACACTATTTATGTGTTGCTTACCACGGCCACCTCATCACAGTGGCTCGGCATGGATCTTTAGAAAAACAGACAATATTTCGATCAATCGATATTCTACCAGCCTTGGCCCTTGGGTGAGTATATATATATTTTGGGTGGCATGCATCATGCATGGAGTGTAGCTACCTGGAGGCGAGGCCAGCAAATAAAAAAGGTGGTAGATATTACCGAGGCCATGAATCAGCGTCGCACTCGGAAGCCCACGAGGGAGAGGCCGAGAGGGACAGACGACATGCACTTGAAACTAACATGATCTGCACTTGTTCTGCACGCACGTACAGGAGTCGATCAGGAGTCAGGTGTGGCCTCGGCGCCCCCACGCTTTCGTTTCTCCTCTACTTTGCTCACCCGCCCCCCTTCTCGCATCGCAGGGCAACCAAACCGGAGCCTTTCAGATCATCACGTAGCGCTGCACTACGCATTTCAGGCACGCTATCCGTACGGTATGTCTGAATTAAGCCCGTGTTCCTTTCGGCTTAAATTAAATTTAGTCCGTTGTAGGTACCGTTAAGTTTGATTGATCTTTCGATACTCCCAAAAAGCGTACAGCATACAACGTAAATAGCCTGAATGGGGGATAAGCTAGGCGTAGAATCCGGCAGGCCAATAATGAAAATAATGCACGCGTGATCAGGGAAGATTATGCGGGCGACATATTCTACAGTATATAATATGATATATCCTAACATATCATATATATTTAACACTCCCCTGCAGTCTGAACGGTGGATGTCGTCGTTTTAGATTGATATAAGCAAGGAAAGAAGCAAATGCTATCACTCGCCCGTAGTCAGAATAGCAGAACCACGGGCGTGTTCAGGCTAGAGCGAAACTTGATGAAGATCGAAGTAGGCAGCCCCTTGGTGAAAACGTCGGTTTTTTGAATAAGACGAATGGTCAAACGTTTAAAGTGACAAATATTTTGATACGGAGGGAGTATATTTTACACTCCCCCGCAGTCTGAACGGCGGATGTCGTCTTTTTAGACTGATACAAGCAAGCAAAGAAGCAAATGCTATCACTCGCCCGTAGTCAGAACGGCAGCACCACGAGCGTGTTCAGGCTAGAGCGAAACTCGGTGAAGATCAAAGTAGGCAGCCCCTTGGTGAAAACGTCGGCATACTACGACGATGTCGGGACATGGAGGACGCGCACATGACCGAGAGCAACGTGCTCACGGACAAAGTACCATATATATATTCTAACAGTTGTTTTTGTGGGCTTTAAATATTTTTTCTTAGAATTACTAAAATAAGTTTTGAAATATTTTAGACTCTTCAGAACCTCTCTCGAGAGATCGTAACCTTTTCAGATTAAAACTTTCGGCAACTTGAAGCTGAAAAGAACATGCCTAAATCAAGGCTCTTACAAAACATTGTGTCTTGTGTATTTTTTTTTCATAACGAAATTGATTTATCACCATAAGTGTCCCGTGGACGTGACGTCACTAGCTAGTATGGGTTATGCACGTACGTCTTATGGATTATGTTGTAGAGACCGAAATGTTTTTTTTTTTGTTGAATTGTCAGTTTTTTCTCGCAAAGTTAGGTTTTACGGTGAATTGGTTAGCTACTCTTTTCAATGAATTCGATCGGTAGTGCATGCAATTTAACAGTTTTATTAATGAAAAGAACGTGAAGGTGGTGTGTTTATTTCCTGTAATGCCGGTCACCCTGACCAGATCAAAGACTGCCAGCATTCGGTGAGTATCAATCTCGAGGTGTCAGCAAATAAAATATGAAACTAACTATATATCCATTCCAGACTTCCGGTCGATTGAAATTCAAAGGAATTTCAGTCGATGGCCTCATCCACTCGATTGAAATTCAAAGGAATTTTTGATACGCCACTGAGAGCACCCCCAACAATACCTCCATGCATGTCTCCCTCTAAAACACTATTTATGTGTTGCTTACCACGGCCACCTCATCACAGTGGCTCGGCATGGATCTTTAGAAAAACAGACAATATTTCGATCAATCGATATTCTACCAGCCTTGGCCCTTGGGTGAGTATATATATATTTTGGGTGGCATGCATCATGCATGGAGTGTAGCTACCTGGAGGCGAGGCCAGCAAATAAAAAAGGTGGTAGATATTACCGAGGCCATGAATCAGCGTCGCACTCGGAAGCCCACGAGGGAGAGGGACAGACGACATGCACTTGAAGCTAACATGATCTGCACGCACGTACAGGAGTCAGGAGTGGCCTCGGCGCCCCCACGCTTTCGTTTCTCCTCTGCTTTGCTCACCCGCCCGCGCTCGCCTTCTCGCATCGCAGGGCAACCAAACCGGAGCCTTTCAGATCATCACGTAGCGCTGCACTACGCATTTCAGGCACGCTATCCGTACGGTATGTCTGAATTAAGTTAAATTAAATTAAATTGTCATCTTTGCACGGGCCAAACGATGTAGTCCGATGTAGTTACCGTTAAGTTTGATTGATCTTTTGATACTCCCAAAAGGTATACAGAGAGTGCAGTATAAATAGCCTAGATGGGGGACAGGCTAGGCGTAGAATCCGGCAGGCCAATAATGACAATAATGCACGCGTAATCAGGGAGATTATGCGTGCGGCATATTCTACAGTATATAATATGTATCATATACTCCCTCCGTATCAAAATGTTTGTCACTTTTGACTTTTGAACAAACGTTTGACCATTCGTCTTATTCAAAAAATTAGCACAAATATGTAAAAAAATAAATCATACTTAAAATATATTTAGTGATAAAACAAGTCACAATAAAAAAAATGACATTTACATAATTTTTTTGAATAAGACGAATGGTCAAACGTTTAAAGTGACAAATATTTTGATACGGAGGGAGTATATTTTACACTCCCCCGCAGTCTGAACGGCGGATGTCGTCTTTTTAGACTGATACAAGCAAGCAAAGAAGCAAATGCTATCACTCGCCCGTAGTCAGAACGGCAGCACCACGAGCGTGTTCAGGCTAGAGCGAAACTCGGTGAAGATCAAAGTAGGCAGCCCCTTGGTGAAAACGTCGGCATACTACGACGATGTCGGGACATGGAGGACGCGCACATGACCGAGAGCAACGTGCTCACGGACAAAGTACCATATATATATTCTAACAGTTGTTTTTGTGGGCTTTAAATATTTTTTCTTAGAATTACTAAAATAAGTTTTGAAATATTTTAGACTCTTCAGAACCTCTCTCGAGAGATCGTAACCTTTTCAGATTAAAACTTTCGGCAACTTGAAGCTGAAAAGAACATGCCTAAATCAAGGCTCTTACAAAACATTGTGTCTTGTGTATTTTTTTTTCATAACGAAATTGATTTATCACCATAAGTGTCCCGTGGACGTGACGTCACTAGCTAGTATGGGTTATGCACGTACGTCTTATGGATTATGTTGTAGAGACCGAAATGTTTTTTTTTTTGTTGAATTGTCAGTTTTTTCTCGCAAAGTTAGGTTTTACGGTGAATTGGTTAGCTACTCTTTTCAATGAATTCGATCGGTAGTGCATGCAATTTAACAGTTTTATTAATGAAAAGAACGTGAAGGTGGTGTGTTTATTTCCTGTAATGCCGGTCACCCTGACCAGATCAAAGACTGCCAGCATTCGGTGAGTATCAACCCGGTTGGTCATTCCATTTGTGCATATGCTATACATACTCTTTGGGAAGCATTTTGACAAGCCAAACTCGTCAGGGCTCTCCATGGCCTCCGATGGCAAGTCTGACGACGACCGGTGAGGTTTCTGTTGGGCAAACCCTCCGAACCCGGAGAAGGGAACAAGAAGGCAGAATATCTGTGCCATCTCCGTCACCTATTAGGGGCACGCATCATGGGGTGACACCCTGACACTGATATTGTCTGCGGCCTGTACAGTCAGCCATGATAGATCGACATGTATAGATCTTTCAGTTAGCCATGCAGCTATGCCGAAATTACCAAGTGATGGATGACCTAGTGAGGTGGTCGCTGTGGCAGACGAAACAGGTGCCATGCTGCAGTTTGGCGAGGAGCAGCCAACTCCTGCAGTCAATCAGCTCAGCTCGTTCAGTTCGGCAGCAATGCAAGCAGAAGCAGCAGCTGACTGGTAAAACTAGCGTGGCGCAGTGCGATTGCGAGGCCCGTGGCGTCAGGACCCAGGATCCGGGGTTGATCTTGATCCACACAAAATGCCTCGTCTCAGGGTTCGAATGTTCTAAAGCGGCCGGGGTTCATGTAGTAGTGGCTGAGCTTCATCTGCGCCAACTCGTAGCAGTGCAGACTGCAGCCTACCACGAACAGCTTTAGGATCTGCAGAGTTTTCTTCTGGTCCAAACATGGCAAGTGAGAAACTGAAGCACTGTACTAACTTCTTATATCGTGATCCTCTGAATCCTCAATGCTGAGGCCTTCTCAATGCTGAGGCCTTCTTGGGCCTTCCGTCTTGCCGATTCAGTGATTCAGGAATGTATTGCCGTGTGGGGGATGGACCTCATGACAGGGCCACAGTCAGCCTCGATAATCCAGTGGAGTGAGTGTTCGTTGCCATTTTTAAGCCATGGGATCAGGTGCAGTAGTCAATGGAAAATTGTATGGGAGAAATTCCTCAGGTGAAGTTATCCACGATTTTCGACACATTGGTCTTTACGTTTACGTTTACATTGGGAGTGAGTTACATCAGACAGCTATGCTAGTTGTAAGGGCAAATCCAATGCAAAATTTTTAAACACCATTTCAACCAAGAAACTATATAAGAAATGGTTTCACCATTACATTATATCTTAGGCCTTGTTTGTTTCAGATTAAATTAAATTAAATTAATGAAAAATTGGTATTTTTGTATAAGCCAAATGATGTAATGTTTTGTAGTTATTCTTGTGGAATTTTAAATAGTGCTTTAAATATTTTTTTCATAATTTTTTGAACTCGTTAAAACGTATTTTGAGGGGGTCACAAATTTGCTACAGTAAAACGCAACTCAAGATTAACCTGAAACAAACAAGGGCTAATATCGTTTCCGTCACTAATACTTTCTCCTTTTTTCCAAAAACACCTTCTCTCATGGCCTCGTCAAGGGAATTATTCCTTTCACCCTGATACCACTGTAAATCAAGGGCATTTATGTAATCGCACTTGTAACTTTGTCTGATTTTACGCTTGTAACATCTATTCTATATACAACGCGCGAGCTGGTGAACGCCGTGTTGACACGCGTCCATTTGCTACAGTGCCGATCGTCACAGCCGTTCGATCGCGTGCCACAGCGAGATCCGGCAATCTGTTTTCCATTTATATATAAAACAAATTTCGCAAAAAGCCGAACAACGCGGGACGGTTGCTCACTTGGCTACCAGGGCGCGTTCTCGTGGCGCAGACCGCGGTTCGAATCTCACCGGCTGCGCCCATTTTTTCGATTTTTCTCTTAGTTCTCCAACCTCCTATCCTTCATTACTTTCCCCCAGCTCTTGCCTAACACAGTGCGCGCTTAGTTCAGTAGGTAAGGCTTGCTCACCATACGTTTTTTAACCAGCACTTATTTCTCACATCAAAGACGATGCGAAAAAATAATAATAAAAAGAAAATGGATCGGCATTTATTTCTCAATTTTTTTTAGAATGCAAATAATTAAAAATAATAAAAAATAAAAATGGATCAACATTTTAATATTTGACAAAACAAGAAAAATAGAAATAGATAAAAAATAATGGTAGGACGGTTAACTAATCATTTCTTTCTTCTCATTTTTATTTTTTTAGGACGAAGCAAATGCGTCATAATATTTCGCACGAACACATAAGAGAATACAAAAAATTGAGCCTTGCTAATATTTCTAGGTTTAATATTTTAATACTTGACAAAACAAGGAAAATAGAAAATGGATAAAAAAATAATGGTAGGACGGTTAACTAATCATTTCTTTCTTCTCATTTTTAGTTTTTTTAAGGCGGAGCAAATGCGTCGTAATATTTCGCACGAACACATAAGAGAATGCAAAAATTTGAGCCTTGCTAATATTTCTAGATTTAGTTAAGAAACGAATTAATAAATAACTTGTTCTTTTCTTTAGTTCTACCTTTTTATGGAAACTAAAAAATTTACTTTCAGACCAAACCTTTACGGACGAATTAAAAGATAAAATGGATAGAAATTTATCACTACTGGATTCCTAACTTTTTCCGAGGGTGGAAAAACTGTCGGTTATTAGTAAAAACTGTAGGCCACATGAATGGCCGAGTGTACACCGTCGGCCATTCCCCCTCGGCCACACGTCGTGGGGAAAAGGTATGATTCCCGAGGGAACTTTCGGCAATTTAATTAGCGACGGTACTTAGGGCACTCGGTATTTGATGCACATTAGTGAGAGGTCTGCTAAACCGTCGGTTAATATGAACACTCGTATATAACATGGGTGAAGGTTTTAAAACCCCGTCGGTGATTTAATTTGTGATGGTTTTTGCGAAACCTTCGGTAAATGGAAACGCTCAGACATTGCATTCGTGACAGTTGACATAACTGTCGGCAAGTGTATTGTCATGTGTTCTATAAAACTCTCGGTTAATTACATTGTTAATGACGGTTTGCACAACCATCGAAAAAAACTTTTACCATGAGGTTCGCTAAACCGTCACCCATTAGTAACCCTTGGTGAGACATTAATCCGAGAACCATTAAATGCTCGGTAAATTATATAGGGACACTCGAAAATGAGTTTCCAAAATCAAAATGCATTCCAAAACATTCCAGATTGTGAATTGCGATGCATTGAATTCATGTACAAAGCTAAATATAATTAATTATACCCTTCAACTATAGGCATATGCCATAAATATTCCTCCCATATCGATATTTCATCTAACAAAACCATAAAATTTATCATCCAACAATACAAACGTGCATGGTAACACATGTCCTTGACTGATAGCAAATTATTCAAAATAGCGAAACGAACAATGAAACTAAAACTCCAGCTTAATCGTGCTACAATACTGACAGCCCACTCCCACGGTAAATGTGTTTTTTCGTCGGCTATTGGTTATGAATATCCGAGTGTGCTTCTTCCCCTTCGGTGATTTTATGCAATAGCCGAGTGTTACAACCGTACACATGGTAACGTGTATTTCACCGTCGGTAACTGTTTGCAATGATTGAGGGTTGTACTTCCACACACGGTAAAGATTTCCCCATGTCGGTGATTTTATGCAATAGCCGAGTGTTACAACTGTACACATGGTAACGTGTATTTCACCGTCGGTAACTGTTTGCAATGACCGATGGTTGTACTTCCACACACGGTAAAGATTTCCCCCTGTCGGTGATTTCGTAAAATGGCCGAAAGCCACTAACGCACTCTAGGTAAATGGCCTGCCTCGTCGGAGAAAGTAATAATTACCGAGCGTTCTCAACGTAACCGTCGGAAAACTACAAACCGTCGGCCACTTTTTTCTTTACCGAGGGTCCGTAGAATTTGCCTCTTTACGCTCGATAAATGTTACATTTCTAGTAGTGTATGGTACCGAAGTTAGCCAATCACTTCATTATTTTATTTTTCATATTTGTACGACGAAGCAAATGCGTTGTACTATTTTGTAGGGATCCATAAAAAGAATATGTCGAACTAAAAAAATTATTTTAAAACCAAACCTTTACAGATTAATTAGAAATTAAAAAAGGATAAATATTTATGGTAGAGGAGTTAGCCAATCGCTTCATTCTTTTCAATTTTAGATTTTTACGACAAACCAAATGCGTCATAATATTTTGCAAGGGTCCATAAAAGAATAAAAATATTTCTTTCTAACAATTTAAGGTTTAGTTGAGAAACAAATTACAAATAACTCATTCTTTTTTTTCGTTCTACCTTTTTAAGAATGCGATAAAAAATAGAAACGCCACACCATTTATTCTCACATTTTTATAATGCAACAAATAAAGTTAGATCAACATTTGAAGATTAGGAAAAAAAAAGAAAATAGAAAATGGATAAAAAATTTATGGTAGGGAGGTTAGCTAATCACTTTTTTCTTTTCATTCTTACTTTTTTAATCACCATAAACTCGCAAATAAATGCCCGGTCCATCGAAAAGCACAACCCGCCTATTTATTTCGAAGCACGTACCACCAAACCTGATTTATCCGGCTGTTTATGCTATCACATAGTCCTCAACCCTACTCATAATACGTACGCAATGTAAAAATTAATCTCAGATTTATTGTCTACAGTGCGCCCCGGGCGCGCATGCCATCATAGTTTATCTAATCGCTCACACCAAAAAATCCAACGCTATTCAGCACGGCGCGCCGGGGCGCGCTATCCGCCCTAGTATAAATACAAAGTCATCCTACCCATTCAGGGTGTGGAACTGTTTACCACATAATTCGTCCCTCATGTTAATATGTCTGACTCACTCGACGACAATAGTTCCGTTAGTTTATAGATCTAAATAGGTGCTTCAGGCTAATTATGTCTTTTGTTGCTGACCGTAGAATCAAATCATCTGGCATGAATTGAACCTGATTGCTATCATACGATGTTATCTTCCATTTAAAATTTCAACTCTCTCTAGACCTGCTAGCTTGGAGTTTTAACTAACAAAAATTTCTGAACTGTTTAGTATATATATTAGTTTAGAGTTGTGAGCGCCATGTACATCCTTAGAGGACAAATGTTTATCCATCATAATAAATGGTGTTCTAAAAGTAGTGGCCGAGCTTCATCTGCAATTCTGCATCATACCGCTGCCAACCTCGAGCAACTTTAGGGTTTGCGGAGTTTGCTCTTTGTCCAAACATGGCAAGTCAGAAAACTGAAAGGCATTCTTCCAGGAACTCAGCTCTCATCATGCAGATTAAGGGATGTATTGTGCGGCGGATGGAGCTCACGGTCACAGGGTCATTTTCATTCAGGGGAAGCGATATCCAATTAATGGAGTGAACGTACATGCACGAATCAGCCTGCGCGCCATTTCGTTGCCATTGTCGTGATCGATGGGATCAGGTGTACAAGGCAAAAGTTTTTTTTCCCTTTTCTTTTTGCAATTCTCTGTGGCTTTTGGTACGAATGAATAAGACTGAACGGTTTGGTGCAGCTTAAAAATAATCTGTTCGAGGAATTTCCTAGCTACCCAGTGCAAACCCGCGGCTTTAAATTAAATTTAAAAATATCATTGGAAAAAAATGATTTTCCCCTGTATTTTTTTAAAAAAATGGATTAACCATTCATTCATTGAAATATAGAAGAGTTTAAATTACAGAACTGCCCTAGACTAGCCGATTAGGCAAAGCCCGGAGGAGAAAAAGAAAAAGAAACAAAGCAGAGCCGAGGAAAAAGCCAAGACAAGGGAGAACACAAGGATGTCGCCCCGTACTACTACAAGTTAATTAAACTGCTGACATACTTTGCTCCCGCCGATTTCCAAGCCCGAAGCTCATCCTAGATACGATCAACAATTTGAGAGGGGTTAAGGGAGAGACATTATCGTCGAAAATATATATGTTACGTTCGAGTCAAATGTGTCAAAGAGTTGCCGTCAAAACGAAACATGTCAGATTAGTCTCGTGCGTACGTGAATTAATGGAAGGCGCACTCACGCCGTGGAGCAGTGAAGCAGGGAGCTCGGAGCCCCATGTTGGCTTACATTTTTCCAAAAGAAAAAAAAAACGCAATGGAAACCCTTTGACAAGCTTGTAGCTCCCTGCGTACAGTACAGTCAGTGTTTGCTGACTATACAAAAGAATGGATTTGGCCGTGACTAATTAACCCTCAAAAAACAATTGAGAAGAGGATTAAGTAGATGCCAATCGAAAAAGGCTCTTAAAAAAGGACTCAGATTAAGCCGGTTGACAGCACCAGGCCGCCCATCTGCAGAGCGGCGTCGTGCCAGTGCCGCGACATGCCGCCGGCGCGCCGCCTCCCCACGAACTCCGTTGCCTTGGCGAGAACGCCGGCGCCGGCGCCGGCCTCGGCCACCTCGCTGCCGGCCTTGAGCGACGCCACGTACGTGCCGAGGTCGTGCACGCTGCCGAGGTCGCGGAAGCTGATGAAGTCGAGCGCGAGCTCGACGCCGACGTGAGTGTAGCACGCGCCGCTCCAGGCGCCGAGGAGCCCCCCTCTGGTGGTGCCCTCGTTGAGGAAGGCGCCGGGGAGCATGGTCACCGGGT
>SPJY01025704.1:3525907-3541253 GCA_005191435.1 Raddia distichophylla | reverse complement strand
GGGCATAATCTCAACGGGCACCTAATAACAGTCGAGTCAAAGGGTCACAGAGTCTCGATAGCCCCGTGCAAACAGTCGAGAGACTGGTGGAGCGGGCCCCATGAAACCTCGTATAACTTCGTATAATATATGCTATACGAAGTTATTACGATTTCCATTGGACTGAACTTCAGCTTGCTATGTATACATATCCTTAATTTTGTTTTGGTGGTTGTTTAAGTTCCCTAAAGGAAAAATATTATTTGAGAAGATTAAGGATCGATGCATATGTGGAATTATATTATATTTATTGTAGGGGATATATATACTATACTATATGTTTTGAGTTTGGAACAAGTGTACCTGGAGCCACTGCGGGACGTTGCTGTGGTAGCCGGTGGCGAGTATGATGGCGTCGGCGGCGACGGAGCGGCCGTCGACGAGGTCGGCGCCGGCGGGCGTGAGGCGGGCGATGGCGGGCACGACCTTGATGTGGCCGGAGCGGATCCTGGCGAGGGCGCCGATGTCGAGCACGGGCGTCCTGCCCTTGGTGTTCTTCAGCTCGAGGGGCCCGCCCTTGGAGGGGCGGCGCAGGCCGAGCTTGGCGAGGTCGCCGAGGAAGACGGCGGCGAGGAGGACGAGGATCCTGTCGACGAGCCGGAGCGGGAGGAAGCGGAGGAGGAAGACGGCGAGGGAGAAGGTGGCGACGCCGAGCATCTCCCGCGGGAGGACGTGCACCGAGTCCCTGACCACCATGCGCGGGGAGGCATTGTGCTCGCACAGGTCCAGGCACACCTCCATGCCGGAGTTGCCGCACCCCACCACCAGCACGCGCTTCCCGCGGTAGGGCTCGCCGGACTTGTAGTCGGAGACGTGGGTGACGGGGCCCGCGAAGGAGGCGGCGCCGGCGAGCTCCGGGACCACGCGCTCCGCGTTCTCGCCGCTGGCCACCACCAGCCACGGGGCCAGGAACTCCAGCTCCGGCTGCTCCGGCTGCTCGGCGACTCTGACCCTGACCCTCCAGCGGCGTGGCTGGTGGTCAAAGCGCGCGGAGACGACGGCGTGGCGGAAGCGGGGGCGGACGTGGAAGCGGGCGGCGTAGGCGTGGAGGTAGGCGACGAACTGGTGCTTGGTGGGGTACTCCGGGTAGGCGGCCGGGAAGGCCATGCCGGGGAGCTCGCAGAAGCGCTTCGGCAGGTGCAGCCGGAGACGGTCGTAGGTGCGCCGCTGCCACAGCGACGCGATGCACTCCGCCCGCTCCAGCACCACCGCCGGCACCCCGCGCCGCCCCAGGCACGCCGCCACCGCCAGCCCCGCCGGCCCAGCGCCCACGACGATCGGCCCATCCACCCACACCGCCTTCATGTCCATGCCCGGCCGGCGACCTACAAGAGCTTCCCTCCCTATATGGAAGAGTACAGGAGATCGATAGAGGAGGAGGAGGTCATGGACTGGACTGGACGACGGCGGCGGCGGATGGAGGAGGCCGGCCGGCCGGCTTAAATAGGGCCCAGAGGGGAGGGGATCAACGTACAGGATGGAGCTAATTCCATTAGTGGAGTATACTGCTACAGTGCTGCTCTCCCAGTCCCAGTCACCCTCTCGTTATTGCACTGCCACTGCGTACCTATATATATATATATACGGCCATCATCTCCATGAACCACCAACACCAACCTGACGTACACCAGTATAAATACCCACTCTCTTAATTTTATCGACTTAATTAATTAAGTGAATACTAATCCAAAAATAACAAAATTCCAAAGGGGCATGCATCCATGCATGAAGTTTCAATTCACCATATTTTGCTAAGGGAGCGGCTGCATGGCGGTCGCTGCACGCGCGCGCCTCTCTCAAGCCTACCTAGGCGAGGCAAAGGCGACTGACCACGACCACGAGCAAAGATTTTAGTAATAATGCATGCTTGGAATTCACACGCATAAACAAAGAGTACTTTTGTACATGTCAACTTGTAAAAAGTATATATACGCCAAGAGTACATGATCTATATGAGTCAACATTACTTGGGTACTATGCTTCGATGCATAGGTGTTTTACAAAAATCTGAGACCAGAGTGAACAATCCAAAAAAATCCAGTAAATGCACAATTTGAAAGCGTAACGTTTTAAGCTTGCCACTACAAAAAGTAAAATCTAAGATTTTGCCGGTCAAAATATCATCCAATATAGAGTTTGCCTCATTTCTACCGTTTCAACTCATTTATGTATCCATTTCTCCACAAAAAATGCCCTCGCCGAAGTTGGAGAAGGTAAAGAGGCTATTGGTCGAAGCTACCAAATTAAGAGGGAGAGATAGGAAAAGCAAGAGAGGTTTCAAAAGTGTTAGCCACCCTAGCAGTTGTGTCGCTAGAAGGCAACAACATCGTCGTTGAAGCTTGGAGAGATAATGAATGCGAGCAAGGAGGAGCTAAAAAGAAGAGAAGCATGGTAGCGTGGCAAGCGGAAAAACCATGAGGGGAGGAGTTGCCACTATCAAAATTAGTCATCGATATGGAACGGAAACCAAGCCATCATTAATTCTTCATATTGACCACGCCTCTGCACATGTTGTGGGACGATAAGCCACGCTAGCACAAAATAGTATTTTTCTACCACAATCACCCCAAGACATCAAGTGAGTAGGACACATGCATGGAGCGTTACCCTTTATGCGCAATCACTGCAGAAGAAAAGTTGGTCAGAGGATGTAGTCGATCTCGTCATTGACCGTTTCATCCTTATTGCCGATCAGAACTGAAGCAACCAAATCAACGCTTCTACGGTTCCACACGTTCAAGGAAGGAACGTCTTGCACTAGTGTGCTAGCACTTGCTCGCGCGGCCCAGTCTCTAGAAGGTTCGATGGAGTGGGTAGCTAGGATTTCGTTGTGTCGATCTTTTGGCCTACCATGTCACTACATGCTTCCCTTTATATATAATGCATACTAATTAATGGGCTTTTAAGTTAGAGGTCCATATAATAAAATCACTCACAAATCGGTATGTATCCATATAACATAATAATGGATCCAATCCATTATCTATTTGACCCATTAGGTTTTTTGCGCAAACAGTCATGGTATCGGAGGCCCTTTGTTAGACACAAGTCAATAGCAGTTACTAGCATGATATACTGACCTTAGAATGCGCAGAACGATCAAGTTCACTGAGCTTTGATACACTAATAATATCTATCCCTTTAACTCAAGACAAGATGTATGTCAACCTCATGATAGCCCGACCATTTGTTTCTTATATATGATGATTACTAAAAATATGATTAATTTTTAAATCGCATTGCCATGGCCATGCAGTTTTCAATCCCACCTCATCAAGGGTCCCCACAGATATCCCTCTTGTTAACAATGAGGGACAAATTTTATCTTGATCACTCAAACCCTACATTATGTTCCATAGCATACCCAAAAACAGTCTTTATACAATGTAGCAATTTATAGCCCCAAAAGGATATCACTATGCCTTGGGACTCAATAACGACTTCAAGCCTAAGGATAATATGCGTATAGCTGTCAAGACAATAGACTGATAGCGCATGTAAAATTATAAACCCAATAGTATCTCGAGGTGGGTCTATTCAACTGATGAGGACTTTTCTACCTCGGATACTCATGGGACAAAGGAACAAAGACCTTCCTCGTGACCACTGACCTTCGACCAACATGCAAGGACCAAATGCATGAGCCAATGTGCAAGAACTAAATTATAAGGTAAATTTGTTTCTTGGGTTGACTAATGATACTTTGGAGAATAGACCGATACAATAATATCCTTATGCTTTCGAACTTGGGCTAGGATCAATTAGGAGACATTAAATCACCAATAGAAGCCATAAAGCAAGTTGGGAATACAAAAGGACTCTATTTGGCCTCCAATGACCAGTATGAGAATAAATAGGCTTAGAGAATGCAAACGGACACCGTTTGGGGTGTGTAAGCACTTGCTGAAAAGTTACTTCGTACACTTTCCAATGGATCTAGCCCCACCTTCAAATTCGTTCTAAGTTGATCACAACGTCGAAAAACTTTTGACGGTTAGAACCGTCTCTAGCCCTTCAGGTGTTGCGCCACCATTACTTGGGGTCATGTTTCCATGTAACTAATGCTGCATGAGAGCACCTCCTTGCAGCCATATCCCTCCTTATATACTGGACAAGCCCCCAACATTTTCTTTTAGGTTTTATTATCATTAGTTGCCCCTTTGTGTGGAACTTCTCCTGATGGGTGACGGGGCTGGAGTCTCGATCTTCTGGTCACATTAGATGGATAATTGTGGTCGATATGAGGCAACGTGAATGATCGGACTGCCAACCACGTAGGTGACTGGAAATCCCGGTGATCGCTAAACCAACACAATGAGCATTATCGACTGAATTGAAGCACAATCTACCTAACCACGAAGGTCAGATCCTACAAGCAACCAAAGAACATGTAAGAACACAAGATAATCAATCTTAAATTGCGAATATAGTTCATGAACAATTAGAATTGGGGTTCAAAAATTTGGTTTTGTTGATCTAGCCGGCATAAGAAGAATGAGGCAGTCTCGCATGCATGTGGAAAACTTAACTTGTGAGACCATGTGGAGGTCACTCCATGTTGTGATTAATGTTATTGATAAAATTTGTGTGTATTCGAATGGTTTTAGGTGAGGCAAGGTGTCGACGGGTAGCTAACTGGGTGTTATCGTCGGCAATGATTATATATGGGGTGATGAACAAGATCCAAACTCGATGGTAGCACAAGATAGGGGGTCTTTTTTATACAGGTTCAGGCCCTCGCGGTAGAGGTAATACCCTAGTCCCGTGCTCTAGGATTATAGTGGTGATCTGATGATAAATGTGGACGGAGACCATGAATGGGTGTGGAGGTGAAGATCATGATGAAGATCATCATGTGGGGATGCCAAACCAGGGGCTCCCTGCCCGCCTTATATAGTGGGGGGCAGGGTTACAAGGTAGAGTCCTGGTCAGTTACGAGGTAGGATTCCTATCTCTATCCTCTAGACAGATATGTAGTTATCCGGCATTACAATTATATCTTCCCTATTAGGGATAGACTTATATCTTTATGTCTTTCGTAGTCGGGCAAGCCTTCTAGAGTCCGAGTGGTACACGTCCTTATCCACCCGACTTGGTCCATCCCTGTCGGGTGGTCTCTTAGGCCCTACGTGTGGGTACCCGGGGTCTATGTTATCCACACAAGGCATGCCGTAGAAATTTCCTTAGTGTTGGCATTGTTTCGTATTTTTGAGGATCTTTCGCGCTCAAAAAGTTAAGTTTTGTACATGAAAATGGTAGAGAATTTTGAGGCACATCTTTTTCGTGCTGACAACCTTTTTTATCTGAGCATTAGGAAAAATAAAAAAAAGATCAACAAGATTGATGTATATGGAAAAGTGAATGAATATGGGAATTTTTTGGGCGGTTTTGTCAATGCTTTGTTTTCGTATGCATATAATGGTTAATTCATGATGGAAATGAACTACCTCACATGTATCAAGGAATATTTGGGTTTTTGGATGGACTAATCTTTTGGCACATGCCTATCAGGATTGTTGTCAACAATGGTCGTGGACGCAAACTGAAGGTTCAGGGGTTCTAGACGGTGAGGAGGTTGCACGAGACGGTCGAAATAGGACTTGGGGTGGCAAAGATGTTGTGGGATATGGAACACAACTAGCGAGTGGGGCTGGAGCACGGGAGGAGGATCGCGGGCGTCAGAAACTTTGCAAATGAGTTGAACCGCCTACGTCCGATGTGAGGGCCCAAGGGGCATGTACAAGAGTAGGATATGCGAAGCATATTTGCCGAGGAGAGGGGGAGCCTCCCAACATTTCTCTTGTGCTAAGTTTTGGGGTGTAATGATCACTACAGGAAACGTCAGTAGTGTCGAGTGCCTAAACCGTCGATACAAATACACAAGCCGTCGGGACAAGCTACTCTCGACGGCCAGCCATCGAGTGAAGACCGTCGAGAGAGGCACACTTTCTCGACGGCTCGACCGTCGAGACAGCTTCTCTCGACGGCTAAACAAAAAACTGTTGAGTGCACTGCGACAGACGCCGTTTGGGCATGACGGGCATAATCTCAACGGGCACCTAATAACAGTCGAGTCAAAGGGTCACAGAGTCTCGATAGCCCCGTGCAAACAGTCGAGAGACTGGTGGAGCGGGCCCCATGAAACCTCCCTGGACGGGTCACGTACTCTCGACGGCTCGAACTTGACCGTCGAGAGTACCTTGTCTAGAAGTTGTGTAGTCTCGACGGCTCTTTCACGGCCATCGAGAGTATGCCTGTGCAGTAAAAAAATTGTTTAATTTTGCAAAAAAACAGAAAACTGCAGCATCTGCTGCTCCAAGCAGCAACTGTTGCACCTGCAAACCCAAAATGCCCACAATGGATATATATCCCCAATCGTCGCACACATGCGACCACAAGATCACAATTGCACACAAATAATTAAAAAACACAGCACGCATCGATAAGCAACACCGATCCAAATGCACGCACGATATACATATAGAACATCGCAATCCATTGTCCACAAACATACAATAACCAAAACATATACATCGCTAGCTAGCTAGTCACCTAATTCTCGCTAGATGGAGGATCGTCTGCAGGGGGTAGGGACGGCTGGGTAAACAACGGCGGGGTAAACAACGGTGGAGCACCATCGAATAGGTTGTTGACAAAGTCGGCCTCCTGGCTACCCTATGTCTCCCCTCCCTCGTGCACATGAGCTGCTGCTGGGGCGGCAGAACCCGAACCCTTGAATGAAACATAGGCTTATTAGTTAATGCTATGTGTTGAAAGAAAAAAATAATACATATTTTGAGGTCATATGACGTACCACCTCAGTAACGTACGGGAAACCACCATGTGGGCAAGCCAGGCCCACGTAGTCACCTGCTGGGGGAGGTGGGCCGCTGTAGAGAGCTTGGTGATGAGGAGGTGCACCATAGGGACCCTGTGCAACAGGCTGGTGCGGCGGGCCCCCCGTAGTAGCTCTGGTAAGGAGGTGGGGCCCCGAATCCACTACGATACGGTGGTGGACCCCCGTAGAACCCCAGACTGCCACCACTAGTCCTGCTCGGGACAGCCTAAAACAAATTTGACATGTGACGTGTTAATCAAATGGTAAGATGTATATGAAAGAATATTTGAAGTTTAAGTATATACCCCAGCTAGTCGAGATAGGCTCTCCAAATAGGCGAATCTTGCCTCGAACTCCACTCACTATCGAGCCATCTCCTCCTCTTGCCTCTTTCGCGCCTCCTCCGCTGTCCTCAGGCTCTCTTGCATCACGTGCAGCATCTGCCTGCTCTCTTCCCTCTCCTGCTCCCTCTCCCTCTGGAGTCTGGACTCGAACGCGCGTCAGCTCTCAGCCTGTAAGTGGCCAGCTCGCATAGCGGGCATGTAATCCTCGGACCTGTAACAAAGTGTTGTTAGTAGTTGTGAAATTTTAACTGAGTTAACTTGTAAATATAACCAAAGCCTACCTAAGGTGGTCCTGGCCGATCGCAAACCTCCCGTAGCCTTCCCACCCATTGTTTGGTGGATGAGCACGGGGTCGAGCGGCTCATCCTCCGAGTTCTTCTCTTGCCCATGCTTCTCGGCACAAGCCTCCTTGTAGTGTGCCTATGCGGAAGTGTACATTGGGCATGAATGGTTGAATAGTAAATTGCGTCAAAACTCGGTATCAACATTTTACGTACCTCTTGATGCACAGCAACGGGGTCCACAGACCCCATGGAACTATCCTTATTTTGCGAGGAGTGGCCCCTACGGAACACTTGCAGCCAAGGAGGCAGCTGCCCGGGGGTGATGGCCTATAGAACAAAGTAAAGAAAATATGGTTTTAGTGCGAAAACAAAGTTGCAAATAGGGAATAAAGAAGATTACCATACCATTTTCTTCCTAAGCTGGGCGAAGGGCATCTTCCCAACGGTAGTCCTGCTGCCTTTAGCAGCACGGTTCTTCTTGGCCATCTCAGACCTGTCACGAAACTCCTGGCTAGCCCAATGGTTGGCCAGGGCCTCCCAGGTATCCGTGACGTTCGAGGCCCAATCTGGCCGAACGGTGAGATACTGTGGAGCTGTGAGGTACTTCATCCGAGCAAAAGAGTTGCCGACCCTTTCACCATGCTCTCTCCAGGCAAAATTTAAATTTAGGATGCGTTAGAAATATACAAAAAAAAAAGAAATTTATTAAGTGATTACCTGAAGAAGTCCTCGATCGCCGAGACTCGTGCCCCAGACATCAGATCATGTACCTTCTGCTTAGCACTTCTATCTATCACCGGGTCAAAGTCCATCTCCTCCAACCCTGCACGAGGACGGTACCTAAGCTGCAAACAAGTGTGATAGTATTGTTAGTAAATACCCTTTCGAAAAATGACAAAAAAAAGATGTGTTCAAACTCACCCAAAACTCCCGCTTAATCTCATCGGCGGTGATGCTGTCACCGTGCTCGGCGACCTTGTAACCATCCCAGGAGTAAGCCGGATGGGATGCCCCTCCTCTCCGACCATCCCAAGGTAGTACTGTCTAATCAGTATCCCAATTGCGGGACCTAGCTGAGTGTGGTCCTTTCTAGGATTGACACAGGACATGTTGCTACAAGGAATAGAAATAATGGAGTTAGTATGTTGCGCTGATAATAAGATAGTTCATGTGTTAATGTGTTATTATAACTTACCTATCCCTGTCAATCTCGATCACAATCCGATCCGTCGGATTTCTTGACGCCTTGGCATCTTGTTGGGCCCCCTTTTCTTTTTTTATGCCTGAGGAGCCCCTGCGTGGCTAGAGCCCGGGGTGTCCACCGCGTCGGCCCCAGACTCCTCAGTGAGGGCCAGCTCCTCATCGGAGTAGTGTTCGCCAGCACAGACGAAACCCGGTGTGCCCTCACGGTCGTCGCCCTCCTCCTCCTTAGAGGTGCTCCTCCTGAACTGTCGTCGTGCCATCCTGTAGATAAAATAATGTTAGTGAGAAATAATAATTTTATAAATAAAATATTAAGTACATAAAATATGCATAATTAATAACCTCGATGTCACCCGTTTCGTTGGATGGGTTAACTTCTTCATCGACATCATCATCAATTGTGGCTATTAGATTATCTAGTCCATGGCCAATATCAATCACGAAATTATCGTTCGTATGTTGTTCTTGTACTGGATGATGATAGTCATCGGACGTTGGGATAGTTAACCTTTCAGATCTTCGAACTTTGTATACAACCCACCAAGACTTCAAGTCTTTCACATCACGTTTGGTACTACCTTCTATTGCTTTACTGCATGGATAAGATAGGTAATATACTTGTTCTGCTTGGTTAGGAAGGATAAATGGATCATACCCTTTTAACCTCGAGGTGTGTTTCACTTCCACTATTCCTAATTGAGGTCGATGTCTAACCCCTTTGATTGGATCGAACCAATCGCAACGAAATAAAACAATCGATTGTTCTTTACTTCTCTTGAAGACTAGTTCAATTATCTCCTCGATGATGTCATAATACTCCATGCCATCGTCCCCGTAGCATAGTACACAACTATTTGTTGTCTTCAAATTAGGTTTTGACCGTTCGTGAGACGCAGACCGGAATCGGAACCCATTAACATCGTAAGTTCCATGCACATTTACACTTTGTCTTGGTCCACGTGACATGATACGAAGATCATTATGTACGCTCGCACGGGTGGTGTATTGCGTTAGGAAAGATAACGGATGTTATGAATTGTAAGAAATTATATTAAATACTTACATGATACTAAGTAATACTTATATGTTTTCAGAACCAAACTAAAAAGTTTGGCCGTCCTTCTCTAGCACCCTCTTTCATCAGTTTCGTTCTCTCATCCAGATTGGGATTATTACTGCCAGTCCATTTAGTTCGGATGAATTGTTTTTGCATGTCTACCATTTTCTCCATATTATCGAACACATATAATAGTGCCACCATCCTTTCTTCTTGTGCTAACTCTCGCCTTGTACTTCTCCCCACAGGATTACCTTTTCCAAGGAACAGCTTTAGGTCAGATTGGACGTCAGTGCATACTGTGTTGTACCGTGGTACTTGTATGTTAGCATTATGCTCTCTCGCCAAATATTTGTTGCAAAAGTTGGTAATCTCCTGCATATAGTACGATTATGCTATCGAACGCTCCACACGAACCTTGTTTTTCACATTGGACCGAAACCCTTTTAGCCAACGCTCTATGGGATACATCCACCTATACTGGACGAGTCCTTTCAATTTAGCTTCATAGGGTAAATGCACCAGTAGATGCTCCATTGGATTGAAAAACCCGGGCTCATAAATTTATTCAAGCTTGCAAATAAGTATAACTATATCATCTTAAAGTTTGGCCATTTCGTTCTTTTGTATCTCTTTAGCACATAATTTCCTATAGAAGAAACTCAATTCTGGAAGAGCTATCCAGACTTCTTCATGTACGTAGCCACGAAACACAACGGGTATGAGATCTCTTATGAAAATATGATAGTCATGGCTTTTATTCCATTTATCTTTCTTTAAACAACATTGACGCCATGACCTATATTCGACGCATACCCATTAGAAAATTTAAGCTTCCTTTCAAACCACTCCATACATTCTCTCCTTTGTGCGATTGCTAAACAGCACGGTGCTTTCGGCTTCTTAGCCCTACCCTCTATTATGTTCATAGATGGTCGATTGCATATTTCACTGCAATCGAGACGTGCTTTTACATTATCTTTGCTCTTATCAGCTATGTCAAAGTTAGTAACAAAAATCGCCTGGGCCACATTCATCTCTTGGTGCATGACATCAAAATTATGGGGTAAAAGCAAATCATCAGCATATGGAAGATAGTACAAACTGCACTTATATGTCCAATGGTGTGACTCCCCATAACCCTTGTACACATCATTCCTTCCTTCAACCAATCTGGCCTGCCACACCTTTATAGCAGCAACAGTTAAATGACCACGCTTTTGTCTTTTCTCTACGGTGTTTTTTCGGAATGCATTTTTTTGCTTTCTAAACGGATGACTTGGTTTGAGAAAAGCACGATGACAATCCAAGAAACTTGTCTTTCCCCCATGTGGCAACTGAAAAGCATTTGAATCATCCATGCATGCAGGACAGCTTAGTCTCCCATGCGTGCTCCATCCTGAAAACACTCCATAGGCGGGGAAGTCATGAATAGACCACAAATATGCGGGCCTCATGCGGAAATTTGAATTGTTTTCCTATCATATGTAATTGCCTCGATTTCCCATAACTCTTCAAGCTCTTCAACCAAGGGCCTCATGGAAAAGTCTAGATTTTTTCTGGATTTTTGAAACCAGGTACAATAAGGGATAGAAACATAAACTCTTCTTTAAGTAGAAGAGATGGTGGAAGGTTCAGAGGCATGGTGAAAACTGGCCAGCAAGAATACGACGCGGCATTCATATTGAACGGCATGAACCCATCTGTCGTGATCGCAAGACGTACATTTCTTGGTTCCAATGCAACAACAGGATGCCTCTGATCAAAATGTTTCCACGCTTCCCCATCCGATGGATGAACCATGACATCACCCTTTATCCTTTTACCCTCTTTGTGCCACCTCATCTACTATGCTGTTTCTTCAGTTAAGAAACATTGTTGGAGACGTTTTATCAGTGGGAAGTAACGAAGCACTTTTCTCGCCACATTTGTTTGCCTCTTATTTCCTTCGGCGTCATCTATCTCCACATATCTTGACTCTCCACATTTATCGCAAACACTCTTATCCGCATCATCTTTGTAATACAACATACAATGATTTGGACAGTAGTGTGTTTTCTCATATGGCATTCCTGGACCACCTATAAGTTTCTTACACTCATACCAAGTAGGTGGCATCTTATGACCTTCAGGAAGAACATCGGACCACAACGATATGAGTTCGTCAAAACAATTAATCGAGAAATTATACTTGCATTTAATAGCCATCATACGGGCCACAACAGACAGCATGGATACTGTGGTTCCATCGTGCAACGGTTGTTTCACAGACTCAAGAAGCCCCATGAAATCGGACACAGATGTTGCAGCCTCCTCGTCGTCGAAATTATGACCAAAGTCTTCCATCAAATCATTTACCCGATCGATTTCATCAAAACCTTCATCGGGTACGAATAAGGGTGGTGCACATGTTGTACGGCGACTCTCCCCATGATATACCCACAGATGGTACGCGACTTTGTAACCATGTTTACATAGATCGAGCTCCATCTTATCACGGGTTCTTTTTCGACAATTCCCACACTTAGCACAAGGGTATGTCACCTTAATGTTAAGGTCTGACGCATGCTGGAAAGCATGAGTCACGAATTCATCGGTCTTTTCGTACCATTCATCTATGTGTTGTCCATTGGGTTGCCATCCATCATACATCCAACTTCTTTGTTCTGCCATCTATGGTAGGCATGCGCCATTTCACGTGAGGGTTTCATGACAGGCTTAGAAAAGCTTCTAAACCCACCCACGAATTACCGATCGAGCAATATTCATTGCGATACCGGTGGGTTCGAGACGAGATTTCGGCAGCATAACCCTAAGGATTCTCCAGTGCAACGATGGTCCATGAGAGTTATTAGAACCACCAAGCACTTATGTTATGCACAGGACAACCTCTTAGGATTATGCCGTCGAAATTATCGTCTCGAACCCACCAGGGTCGCAATGAATTTTGCTCGATCGGTCATTCGTGGGCTGTCCACTGGGACGCCCATACATGGCAGTCCACTAGACGATTCGGAAACGCTTATCACATCTCGTATGAAAACAAAACGAATCACCGTTCGTGTTCCATACGATTTGTGCCGTTTCCGAATGGGTGACGTACGGCTGGGTCACAATTTAAAAAAACTAATGCGGACATAATATAATTAAGCCTAATATATTACCTAAACTAAAAGGTAATAAATAACATTTAAGAATTAATAAACAATCAATCATCAATCGCAAAAATAATTAATAATTACTCTTCATACTCAATTATTTACAATACATTTATTTCATTAATTTATTTTTTCACAAATTAATTTTATTTATTTATTAATTGCCTAATTTATTCACTAAACCTACTAAAGAGTAAATAATCAATTATTTACAAAACATTTATTTTATTTTATTTTTTTCACAAATTTATTTTATTTATTTATTAATTGACTAATTTATTCACTAAATCGATATTAGTATCGACTAATGATAAATGGCCATCGACACTACACAAGAAGCACCGAAAAAAAATTATTCATTTACCTCGTACGTCCACTGTCAAGATGGGGACGGCGTCAGATATGAGGGAGGGGACAGGAGGGGGTGAGGCGGAGGCAGTGGCGCGGGGGAGGCGAAACTTTTGGCATCTGGGTGCCACAGTTCTTTTCGCAAGTAAGAGTTCGCGTAAAGTTCAAGTAAGACTCACAACAAAAGTGCAAAAGTTTGTTTTCATTTTTCGTATAACTTCGTATAATGTATGCTATACGAAGTTATTACGCAGCACGGGTGAGACGTCAGCGGCGACGGCCCAGGCGGCGTCCGAGCGCGCGGGAGAGCTGGCGGCTGTGGGCGGCGCGGGCTACAGGCGGCGGCGACGTCGGGTGCTAGCAGCGCGGCGGCGGTGCAGCGGCGGCGGCGCGGGGCAAGGAGGCGGCAGCTGCGCGGGACTTAGGCACAAATGTGCCTAAGTCCCACTGAAACCTCGTGTAAAATAGCGTTTCTTTCGACGGCCGCAAGTATGCTGTCGAGTAAGGTACACGTCTCTCGACGGCTACCTTAATGCCGTCGAGTCTGATGCAGTTATCTTGACGGTTTTAGGGCAACCGTCGATAAAGGTAACGGCCGCTGGGATCTGGGGAGGGCCCAACACTCGACGGCCCAACCTATGCCTTCGAGACACACTAATCTCACTCGACGGTCTTTAATTAGCCGTCAAAACTGATAGGGAAGGTTGGGCCCGCGGAGACGCAAGCCACTCGACGGCTATAAAAAAGCCGTTGAGAAAGATATTGATTTCTCTCGACTGTTGTTTATGCTATAGCCGTCGAGTGACAATATACACGACGGTTTGCTTTGACTACACTCGAGACAATTGCATACTCTCGACAGTTCTATTAGAAACCGTCGAGAAAAGGCCCTCTCTCTCTCGAGTTTTACCCTTTGTTGGACTCGGCGGTCAACCCAACGTAATTTGATTTCTAAAAATACAAAACAAAATTTGTTGCTGTTAAAAAACAATGCGTTCACGTTTGTGCATCAAATAATATCATCAGCGAAAATATAAAAATTTTCAGAGCATCTAACGTGACGAACACTACTAAATGGGGTGTTTTCCTACTAAGTTCTAGGTTATCGTACAGTATCGGATGTTTCGTTAGTTACTATACAAAATACTTTAATTCAAAAAATTCAATTTCAATTAACAGTAACAACTTATAAATTGATGTAATATAATAAATTTATTACATTGATTTTCCTGCTTTTAAAAAAATAAATATCAATTAAACTCTAGTATATAGGAAGAAAATTGTATATTTAAATTATGGTTATCTCGACGGCCTAACGCTACGCCGTCGAGAGTAATAACGTCGTTCGTCTGTTAAGCAAATGGCAGATTATACTCGACGGTTATTGCGGTGGCTGTCGAGACTTCTGTGCATTGGTACGCTGTCTCGACGGCCACATATTGGGCCGTCGAGACAAAGTATACAATATCGACGGATCTGACATGACCGTCGAGACTAGTTTCGGCACTCGATATTGTTTCCGTTTCCTGTAGTGGACTTAGTGCATTCTTGGAGTGCTTCTGTACCCACCTAGTAGTGTGTCTTGCAATCCCCTAACATCAAAGCAATGAAATCATCAAAGCTCTTGTGTGGATCTTGTGTTTGATCTTTTTTTTGGTTTTGCTTACAACTATTTTATTTCCTCATATTCTTCTCTTTGCTGCTACTCCGTGATGCCTTGAGGTTGCAAGTATGACCTGAGAACCTTCTTGCAACTTAGGAGGGGCTACAAATCAAGTTTATTGGCTAATTACATATCAGTCAATACAGTTTCATCTCCGCAACAATTCGCGTTTGATTTTTATAAAAATATTAAAAACAATTGAGTGGTTCAAGTTGGAGAAGGTATGTGACTCATATATCTATCTACCATAAACTTTCGGAGTCCACTGGATGCATCGTTTGGACACAGTGAGGTGAATACTAAGCCTCAAAAGTTTTGCTCGAAGCTCCTGACAGCCAGCAATGTTTGATTTTCCTGATTTTTCTAAAAGTACTTTGAAGCTCAAGGTTGGTCGGATGTTGTACAACTCATA
>SPJY01025704.1:3428238-3524899 GCA_005191435.1 Raddia distichophylla | reverse complement strand
CTACTCTACTCCCTCCTTCCACAGCTCCAGCAACCAGTTGCTGCTTCTTCACCTTGCTGTGTCATCAAATAGAACCAAAAGGGGTCCTCTCTTGCCTGCAGGGACCATTCCCAGTTGGACAAGTAGTCCTAGGCAATGCCCTCCTTGGTCAGGTTCAACTTGATGATTGCGGCTATCTGGTTGATCAAACCCCCCTTCTCCGGTTGAACCTTCAGGTGAAGAATCGGCTTGTTCTTCTTCAGAGCTCTCCTTGGTAGACCAAACTACTATCTTCACTGCGCTGCAGATAGAACTAAAATTGTGCCCACCCTGCGAATGAGTCCTTCAAGGTGATCATAGGGTAAAGCAGGTCAACGTTAGCGCGGAGGTGAGAGCGAGCTTACACACCCCACGGAAAAATCTTGCTTTGCGAGTGCTTGCCTCGATGATTGTTTGTGTAGCGTGTAGTATTGAACGAAGAGGCTCGTTGTTCGAGCCAATCTCTGGAATCCCTCACATACATGGTTGAACATCACCATCATGAGGAAGGAATTGGGGTTTAGGTTGACAGGCTGCACCTTGCACTGCATCAGGAGAGACACCACAAAGGCGCTATCAGGCATGCAAAGCTCGTACACTGAGAACAACTCGACACAGACAAATTCTCCTTTTTGCCGTTGTGGTGTCTCCTCAACATCGGGCACCCTTTAGGAGTTGGGGTTGATCTCTCCCACCAACTCCATCTCCTGGTCCTGGAGACGCTCCTTCGTGATCTTAGTCTCCCCGAGCTTGCCCATATATAACTTAAAATTTTTTAACGAAAGGTGCGGAAAAAGGCTAGGGCAAGGAAGCGTAATAGAGAATCAGGTAGGATGGAAAGAGAGCGAAAGTGGAAAGCCAAACCCCCTAGGTTCCTATTAATAGACCGGAGGGCTCAACCACCCACAATTCAAGCCCCCAATGGTCAAAAACTATTTAAAAAATAAAAAAGCCAAAACTCCTGTGAATTGTCACGTCGTGCACCATTCAAAAAGGTTAGTACAAACTAAAGTGTTAACGTTGCTTCGTACTCCCTCCGTTCCAAATTATAGTTCACTGTTGACTTTTGAATATTTTGTTTGACCATTCGTCTTATTTAAAAAATATATATATTATTTATTTTATTGTGATTTGTTTTATCATTAAACATACTTTAAGCATGACTTATATT
Source organism: Raddia distichophylla (assembly GCA_005191435.1). Taxonomy (NCBI): domain Eukaryota; kingdom Viridiplantae; phylum Streptophyta; class Magnoliopsida; order Poales; family Poaceae; genus Raddia; species Raddia distichophylla. The sequence continues at coordinate 3,523,710 of SPJY01025704.1, read as the reverse complement.
TTTGCATGTTTGCTCTAATTTTTTTAATAAGACGAATGGTCAAAAGGCGTGCTTAAAAGTCAGCAGTGAATTATAATTTGGAACGGAGGGAGTAACAGTTGTTTCTTGGAAAAGTTGCCTGAGCTTGTCATACATGCTTGGTGTCCGGTTCCAGATGTTTTTACCCAGCCTAGATACCATCTACCCGGCCCTAGCTCGCATCAAGTTGCTCGGATGCGTTAGTAGCTCTATGCTTTTAGAGCAAATCCCCCCTCTGAAGAATTTTAAAGCCTCAAGACAGGGTCCTGCAGCCGAACCAAGCACCTGGAGCATCCAGTTCCTCAGACAAGTTCTATCTGACCTACGCATCACCGATCAAGATAGCTGCGCATGCAACACTAAGGAATGCAAGACAAGGTACCTAGGATATGGTGTTCCCATATTAATTTCTTCTGTTTTTTAAATTTTGTTGTGATTTAAATTTCATATCAAATTTCTTTGAGCTTTTTATGATATTTCATTAAATACTACGAATGTCGTGTTGATGATATGTTTTTTGCTATGCTTTTTTGTTATGTTACAATTGAATAATATACGACGTAGCCTTTAAATGTACTAAAATAATGTTTGAATTTCAATATTCAAAAAATTAATATTTTTTATCGATTAGTGAATACAAAACCATGCATAAATGTAAACTTATTAGTGCATATAATTTAAATTCAAACACGTGTTGAGTGACCATGCAAACACATGAAATATTAAACTTTCACCCAAAATTCTCCGGAAAGCTTCAATTTACAAAGGAGTCACCACACGATAAGCTTTTAAAAAATATTTTTTTTATATACTTGTAATTTCATGTAGGAAACGGCATGGAATGGTTTGATAATTTGAATTGAGTTTTTTGAAATTTTTAATTTTGAAATAGAGTTGTTTGACCGTTTAAGCCCTTTAGGGGGTGTTGCCCTCGAGACAGGCAGTTATCTCGACGGCTAAGGACGAAGCCGTCGAGACAAAGCAGCTACCTCGACGGTAGTCAACAGTCGCCCTCGGTAGAGACAGTCTCGACGGCTTTCCTTGTGGCCGTCGAGACAACCTTCCTCGACGACAGTGTCGACGGCTGGGTGTAATGCCGTCGACACAGGTAGGGAGAGACTGTCTCGACGGCTTTCCCGTAGCCGTCGACACAAAGCCCGGACAAGGGCTGTCTCGACGGCCTTTACTGGGCCGTCGAGACAACAGCATTGGATTCACCCGATACGGGGTTGTCTCGACGGCTTTCCCATGGCCGTTAAGACTGTGACGTTTAGATCTGCGCGTAAGGGCTCGAGACTTGGCATTTTTGCCAAGTCCCCGAGCCCTTTGCCCTCACCGCCGCGCCCCGCGCCACGCCGCCCCGCGTCGTCGCCCCGTCGCTGTCGCCGCCCCATCGCCACCGCCCCGCCTCCTCGCCGGCGACCCATCGCCGCCGACCCGTCGCCTCCCTGTCGCCGCTCTCCTTAGCCGTCTTCCCGGCGCCACTGCCCCGCTGCCTCCGCCACCCCCTGTCATCTTTCGCACCGACATCGAGGTATTTTCCCGCATTTTTTTCTAAAATATTGGTAGTGTAGTATCGACGGCCAGTAATATTTAGTCAAGACTAATTGCAACATAATCATGATTAACATTATTTAAAAAAATAAAACAGTAAAAATTAAAAAATAATAGGAAATGTAGTTTAAAATTTAGAAAAATGTTAGCTATATATTAATGTACTAATGATCACTATTGATGATGATCTTCAATGTTTATCGTGCGAATAGCTAGCGTACGTGGATGAGTTTAGTGGATGTTACCTAATCGTACGTCACCCGTTCGGAAACGGCACATCTCGTATGAAATATGGACGGTGATTCGTTGTGTTGTAATACGAGATGTGACACACTTTTCTGAATAGGCCAGTGGAGCCTCTTATGGGGGTCCTAGTGGGCAGCCTACGAATTACCGTTCGAGCACACGTCGCGTTGTTGTACCAGATGATTCGAGATGAGATTGTCGACGGCGTGACCCTAAGAGAGGTTCTCTTATGCATAAAAAAAAGTGCTTCGGAGCTTTTATCGGCTCCCAGGCCATCATTGCACTAGGAGAACCCCTAGGGTTATGCTGCCAAAATCTTGTCTCGAACCTTCGGTACCGCAGCGCAACGTGTGCTTGAATGGTCGTTCGTAGGTGGGTCTAGAAGCCTTCCAAAGCCTAATGGCGATAGGTAATTTTCAAGATTTTATTGTAATTCTTTAATTCACTATCAATTAAATTAACTAACTAACTTTTATTCTTCATAGCAACTTTTCAAATGTCCACCACAACAAATATGATACTCAGCCAGGTAACGTACTAGGCATCCTCGTACGCCAGTACTACCCTAGTTTGGTCGGTGAGGAGGGGGCACAACATCCCGCTTATTCTTGGGGTGACTACAAGGTGGCACCGCACGGCTGAGGAGGCAACATCCAAGCTAACATTCGGTGAGGAGGTGACAGCACCGCTGCCGAGCAAATAAGACGGGAGTTATGGGTGAGTGATAACATTTCTGTTTTCCATTTGTGCCAGCAGGGTTCCGGTTCGGCGGCTCTAGGTGAACTTCACGGCACGGAGGGAGGTGACACATCAGCGAGCCAGTAGGGTCCCACCTGGGTTACCGGCCTCTTCGCGAGCGCCCTGCCGATGTTCACCCAGCCATCCAATCCCCCGTCAAGCGTCCCCGGTAGAGCGATCCTGATCATTAGCTTGCTAGGTTTATTACATTCAGTTTGAAACTTGGACTTCGATGTGTTAGATGATTGTGGTGATGAACTTGGGCTTGATGTGTTATGTGTGGTGATGAAATTATGTTCATATTTGTGCATTTCTTTATATTTATGAGCTTTTGATGAATTTTGATGAATTGTGGTCGCATATATGAGACGTGGGTATATATGAATTGCGATGAGTTTTGGGTTTGTAGATGCTGCTGTTGCTGCTGGGAGTAGCGGCGGTAGCCGTGAAATTTTTTGAATTTTTTGGTTTTTAAAATATTTTTTTCTGTTCTACTGCTATCTCGACGGCCAATGGGAGGCCATCGAGACTACCCCTAGGCCTGTGTGCGCCCCCACCTTTCATACTGTCGACGGCTGTAGGTAGCCGTCGATACTGTCTTCCCGTGCCACGTCTCCAGAAACCTATCTAGTTGGGACCCACTTGTTGCTTTCTCGATGGCTAGTGGTCAGCCGTCGAGACTACGCCGCTCTTACGGCAAACGGCGTTTGGTGGTTCTGTATCGACGGTTATGACGGCAACCATCGAGACTAACGCTCTCAACGGCCAGGCTGTCGAGATAATGCCTCTCTCGACGAAGCGTCCTCGACAGCCCTGTCTCGACGGCTGGCCATCGAGACTAGGTTCTCTAGACGGTTTGTTTACTTTTCTCGACGGCTTAAACCGTCGATAGTGTGGCAGTCTCCTATAGTGATCCCTATGCCCGGCTGTTGATGCGAAAATTTGTCGTAGATCGCAACATATACGTGGTTCGACTGAGGACCTGTCTCTTGATGGTATCAAGTATTTGGGGTTTAGATCGTGCTAGTCAATTTGACCCGTAATTGACAAGGAAAAGATAAAATTCCCTAATCAGATTATGACCAATAGATGTAAATACGGGCAAAAAGCCAATAAACGATGTTGATTAACACGGTTGTGTAACAACGTAAAATATACCGGCTGCCATGCAAGCCGATAGAACGAGATGAAGACATAAACCTACTAAACAGTAAACTACTCAATAACTTCTACGTCGGTTAACAAGAGAAATAATCAAGCGATACTCGATTATTCCACTTGTAAGATAACAACAAGTATCAGATCGAAATAAGATGAGGTGGTGATACTTGCAAGAGATGCAAACTATAGATTGAACTCAATCAAGGCCGTCTAGTATGCGAGATAAACACAAGTAAAAGGCTCGAATTACACCAAGACAACTTTTAACTACGGGTTGAATCTTACTCGACAAAGTCAATCAGATTCGAAGTACCACAACGAAACTATTAAAAAAACAAAAGGTATGGTTGTGTTCGAGCCTTACATGTACTGGGAGAGCTTATTTATAGTGCTAGAGTCCTATATTGGCACAAGCCGACTCAAAGATGTTACCGAAAAAACTAGAAAACAAACTAAGACATGTCTAATCTAGATACAAACTTTTTTTGTAGTTGACTGACACATAGCCTATTACGCCTTCAGTAAGACGATTGTGCTCCTGGGTTCAAGCCATTTTCTGGTGTCAACACTGAGAGGCTTGAATCAGGATAAATTTCATGTCTCTTTCACATTTTCCACACTTGGATATTTTCCAACATCTTGGAATCCCTTTCGTGTTAGAAATAAGATTTTTTGATCTCTCAATCGAGAAATAAGCTCGACGGGAAATAAAGTTCCTAATTATCGAAAAATATTGTAATATTTGATCCAACGATCATCTTGAATTATCAAAAAAAAAATGTAGAAAAACTAAAGGAGACAATAGGGAATGTGATAAAAGTGAGAATCAGATTGTGCCTAAAAAGTGAAACACATATTATAAAGAAAGAACCTAGTTCTAAGAAATTTTAAATGAGATTGAAGTGTTTTGTTCTATTGGCTACAAATATCTATTTCCAATGACATGCCTATTTCTTTGTCTCGTATTGCCACTAACATTTTCCATATAAATGTAATGGAGTCTATGGTGAGTCCGAATCAAGAAGAAGAGGATGATGAGGACATCCCCAATATATATTAACATGAACATAATAGCCATCACTCCTTCCACTATACTTATAGCGATGTCCATACTGCGCTGATATGATCAAAGGGAACGACTAATAGGGCCACACTGCGTAGACATGATGAAGATTAACATCAACTGGGCTTGGATCCTTTTTGGTAAGACGTTCAAGCCATCAATGCGGGAGGAATAACCTACCACCATCAAGCACAAATACCCCCCCCCCCCCCCCACCCACCCACACACACACACCCCAAATGGCCAAGCAAGCCCAAGCCCAACTTTCCAGGAGGTCTTGTTCGGCCAACAACAACCATTCTATGATCAAACAGATGCCTAGCTTTTAGGCAAATGAGCACTATATTCAAAGCAATTATATAATAGGTCTGGAAGCATTGAAAAAGTTCCTTCGGATCGATGAGAACCGTTGAAAAAAATCAAACAGATAGAATATGTTAGGTGCTTCATCACTTCTCTTTTAGGCCTAAGACTGATGTATCCCAAAGGTTTTGCGAGGCTGTGCACCCCTATATCAAGCACACCCTATCTAGTCATCATACATCCTCTACATTTGTCCTCCACCGTTCTTTTTTTTCTTATATTTTGTTTAATACTAACATGAACGACTTAAAGCTTCAACATATTGAGTGCTTAATTTATATTTGCAATTTGAATTGCTTTTACCTTAGTTCATACCTATTCTCTGGTTGCATCATAGGAAGATATCTTCGTGATTAGGTTCATTAATTGTGTTTTCAATATGATTGATAATGCTTTGTCATATTGATTGAAACGATTATCAGTTTTTAATCTTGTGTGGTTGGCAGACGACTCAAAGACTCCGTGACAATCAAAGCTATGTATCCCACCAGAAGATTGGGCATCGTGCACATCAGTTTGCTATGTCCAACACCACGTGTACATTGTAACTCATCTGATAGGCTCTACACTTATATGCAATAATATTTGCCCTATTAGCAACATGTGTACTTGGCCACATTATCTAGGCCTCCCTCTCTTGAGTTGTGGTATCGCCTTTGTTTGCCTGATGTTTGCCTCCCCCTAGCCTCCATCCATGTAGTTTCCCTACACCTGGCCATCCTCTTAGGTGTCGTTGGTGCCTTCCACAATGTGACTTGGTTGTCTTCACATTGGCGACGAACAAAAATAAGTCAAACAAGAGATAGGCTATGAATGGCATGGTAGATGAGGCCAGTATGGGAGAAGATGGACTTGGTATTCGTGAAACATATAGTATAAGCAATGACAATAGAGCAATGATTGGCTGGGATCGAGCAGAGTAGCTAGTAGGTAGACAGGAAGGGGGAAGACCAATGGTTGTGTGTGGCCCTGTAGGGGAGTGATGTCATTGTCAGGCATAGTGGAATTGATGAGGGCATCACCAGCGTGGATACGATCAGTGTGACCGCTGCCCCTCCTTCCTCTCCGACCGCTACAACGACGACCGACGCTGCTCCATCTTCATCGCCAAGGGGCCTTAATCCAGAAGCCCAGTCTTTCAAGCCTTCTCCGAAGAAGCGGCGCAATAAGTCCAAGACTCGTGAGGCCTCGACGACTCAAGGAAGGCCCACATGGAAGCTCAAGACGCCAAAAAACACTCATGAGGCCTCGACGACTCAAGGAAGGCCCACATGGAAGCCCAAGACGCCAAAAAGCTCGGTTCGGCCATCCAGCAGCACGTCAACTTCAAACGGGCGTAACTCGGGCTCCCGAACTCCGATTTCGGCGTGCGACCACTCGTTGGAAAGATTAGGAGATAAGCTTTCCAATGGATCCAGCCCCACATCTAAATTCGTCCAGGAGCGTCGGGAAAATGCAGAACAATGTTTCGGGCCAGAAACTCAGGGTGCTGCGTCACCGTACTTTTGGGCCTATGGCCCATGTAACTTAGGGTTTTGGTGGGTGCCCCTGTTTTGGCCGCCCCACTCCCCCTGGCCGCCGCTATATATGTGGCCGGTGCCTCTCTTTTACGCTTAGGTTTTGTTGTGTTTTGGTTGACCCCTTGTGTGTCCCTCCTCGTGTTCGCGTGTGTCGACTAGACCACCCGTGACGAGAAACAGAACCTCACCCATGTTTGAGTTATTGGATTGAATATGCTATCATCTTGTTCTTGCTTGTTCTCGGTTGCAGCAGGTTCAAGGATCGATCGGGTTTCGACTTGGTTGATCGGTTCAGCGAGGTGACGTTGCGATTGCTTGGTTGCTGATCTCGTGGTTAGTAGCCGATCCATCTACTTCGCTGTACACCAAACCGACGTATCGTTCCTCACCAGAAGATCGGGCCGACCTAGTGTGCATCAAGTGGTATCAGAGCGACGGTTGACTGGTGAGAACACCCCTTATCTTTTGTTTAGTTCATCTTGTTCGTCCTAGAGTCCAGAAAATTGCCTGAAAAAAAAAATCTGTTTGTCGTGTGATTTCCCTTGATCCAAGCCTGTTTAGCCTTTGCTATTACTTCCTAGTTTAATTCTTGTTGAAATTGTGTTGCTTCGTGTGTCGTTGCTGGTCTTAGCGTGTTGATCTTTAGAGTTTCGAGTTTGAATCACGTTTTGTCACAGTGTTCGTCGTGTTCTTGTTCATCGCTGTTCTTGTGTATCCACCAGATCGCAGCTTTTGCATATCAGCACCATACAGCCACATCCACCAACACCAGTCCGTGACCTTTCCAACAGATCGCCTCCACCTTCCTTGCTGCGCCACCCAACCAACGCACAAAAATAAATCCACCGTCGGTTGTTACCAAGAAAACAAGTCACGCATTGCTGTTTCCATCTTTAACCAGCCGCCCAAATCAAAACAGCCATCTAACAAAACAGCCAAGCCATCTAATCAATTCTTGCACAAACCGATCCACACTTTCCATAAAAAGCACCTTCCATCTGATCCGTCTCCACTTTCCTTGCTGACCAAGCCGTGTCAACCTTTCCTACCCACAGCTTCCTAAAACAAACCAGCCCACGGCTTTTCACCAAACAGATCGCACCTTCTTGGTTGATTTGTTTCCTTCTTTAAATAACAACCGTGATTGCACTTGCCAAACAGCTGCATTAATTAGTTTCCATCATTTGCTAATCACGTGCATCCACCCAATCTTGTAAGTGCAGTACCTTCCATGTGCTTAGTTTTCGGGCTGTACAGTTACATGTGAAAAAAAAAGGCAGGTGCAATAAGAAAAAGCCGCACCTTGAAAAAGAAAAAAAAAGAAGGGAAAGAAAAATAAAAGAAAACGTGTGAAAAAAAAAGAGCGCTCGTTGTGAAAAAAAAGAAGTTACAAAATAAAAAGAAGAGGAAGGATTTTCATCTCCGTGTTCAGTGGCTGTTCTGTGACTACGTCTGTGATTAGGCTCGCGTCTCTAGCACGGTCTAGCCTAGGACCAGCACGTACCGTCGTTGAATGTTCTTTCAACTTGTTTTAACTAGTGTGGTTCTAGTATCTCCTTGCTACATATTATACCTATCCAAGCTCCACATACTATTAACCACAGGAGAAGCACCTTGCAATCGCTTTGTCATCTCTGAGTGCAGATTACCGTCAGTCACTGATTGATCTTGACAAGCTGCAGGGTAAGAACTTGTAAGAGCTTGGTGAGAGCTTCGAGAGTAAAGACTTGTCAATTCCAGCTCCTATTAGTAGATAGGTTATACACCCCTTTGTGTATTTTCTTGTCTACTACTAACAATGACAGGTCCACTTGGAGAAATGAAATTCATGTGGGATCAAGAAACCCGGGATAAATTAAAGATACTTGTCGAGAATTGCAATCTTTCCACGACCAAGAATGAGAAAGATGGTGTGCATCTGAGTGCTGCAATGACGAACAACTACAAGAGCCTTTCATCCCAACATATACTTAATGCACCGCCGGAACACGCTAGTCAAACTCAACGCCACAACCTATTCCACACTAGGTTTGTTGTGCGGGAACGAAGGGTAGAAGTTATCATTGATGGAGGAATTTGCAGCAACCTCGCAAGTCAAAACATGGTCGAGAAGCTTGGCTTGCCCACGACTCCACTTAAACAACCTTATGAGATCGAATGGTTCAATTCAAATGGTAAGGTTCAGGTAACACACACTGCGAGAGTGAATTTCTCTATTGGTTCATATTATGATTTCATTGATTGCGATGTCATACCCATGGAAGCATGCTCACTTTTATTAGGAAGACCATGGTTATATGACGTGGAAGCTATTCACAATGGTAGAACCAATCAATATTCATTTATGCATTATTGTGAGAAATTTATTTTGGAACCAATGACTCCTGCTGAAATAAATAAGATTAATGCTTATAGAGTTAAAAATCATGTCCAAGAGGGTGATAAAATTGCCAGCAGTGCACAAATCATTGAGCCAAAGATAAAGGAGGTAGTCCATTTAGATAACACTGTATCCTCCCCTGATACCACATTGGACACACATGTTTCTTTGCCCCCTGTTGTCACTAACTTTTTGCAGGAGCATAAGAAGGAGTCGAGGACGACTCCAATTCAAGAAGGGGAGAATGATGAGGGCATCACCAGCATGGATACGATCAGTGTGACCGCTGCCCCTCCTTCCTCTCCGACCGCTACAACGACGACCGACGCTGCTCCATCTTCATCGCCAAGGGGCCTTAATCCAGAAGCCCAGTCTTTCAAGCCTTCTCCGAAGAAGCGGCGCAATAAGTCCAAGACTCGTGAGGCCTCGACGACTCAAGGAAGGCCCACATGGAAGCTCAAGACGCCAAAAAACACTCATGAGGCCTCGACGACTCAAGGAAGGCCCACATGGAAGCCCAAGACGCCAAAAAGCTCGGTTCGGCCATCCAGCAGCACGTCAACTTCAAACGGGCGTAACTCGGGCTCCCGAACTCCGATTTCGGCGTGCGACCACTCGTTGGAAAGATTAGGAGATAAGCTTTCCAATGGATCCAGCCCCACATCTAAATTCGTCCAGGAGCGTCGGGAAAATGCAGAACAATGTTTCGGGCCAGAAACTCAGGGTGCTGCGTCACCGTACTTTTGGGCCTATGGCCCATGTAACTTAGGGTTTTGGTGGGTGCCCCTGTTTTGGCCGCCCCACTCCCCCTGGCCGCCGCTATATATGTGGCCGGTGCCTCTCTTTTACGCTTAGGTTTTGTTGTGTTTTGGTTAACCCCTTGTGTGTCCCTCCTCGTGTTCGCGTGTGTCGACTAGACCACCCGTGACGAGAAACAGAACCTCACCCATGTTTGATTTATTGGATTGAAATTGCTATCATCTTGTTCTTGCTTGTTCTCGGTTGCAGCAGGTTCAAGGATCGATCGGGTTTCGACTTGGTTGATCGGTTCAACGAGGTGACGTTGCGATTGCTTGGTTGCTGATCTCGTGGTTAGTAGCCAATCTATCTACCTCGTTGTACACCAAACCGACATATCGTTCCTCACCAGAAGATCGGGCCGACCTAGTGCGCATCAGGAATGAACTCAAGATGCTATATGTGGAGGATAGAGAGGGGTGACACACCAACCTTCGAGCGAAAGGTGGGTGGTGAGGGCGTGAAGTACTACAATGGCCATCAAGCGAAGGGTGTTAAACGAGGGTGATGGGCATGCTGGTGGCTGCACATGGGGAAAGTGACAATGGTCGACCCGCAACAAAAGGCAACATGGGCACAATGGCTTCTTGTCTCTCTCTCCTTTGTTCCTTGGAAAAATTCGATATATGCTATTATAAAGTGGTCTCAGCCTCCTCCGTCCTCACCGCCTGTGTAGCCTCTGCCGCCCGGGAAGGGCTCCTCTCCGTCACGTGGACATGGCCGGCAGCGCTCTACTCGAGCTCCTAACGACAGCCATGGCGGCGCTCCTGCTCACGCTCAGGGCGTTCCTAGCCGCAATGAGCGACGCGGCAGGGCTCCTAGTTGTGGCCGCGTCGACGGCGCTCGTCAAGTGGCTCGGTTCGATGTTGTTTGCACTCCGACATTGCTTGTAGGATGAGCCGCTGCCGGTGCTGAAGATTAGAGAGATAAGAACAGTGAGGAGAGGGAAGGAGGAAGAAGAAGATGGAGGATGAAATGTGGGGCCATGTATTTTAGGGTGTATTTCAGGGGTGTTTTCAGCGTGAAAATTAATTAAAATGACCATAATGGCATATATCAGATAAATGCAACTTTATAATGGCATCGAACAAAATGAAGCGTTTTATAATGGCATATCTCAGATACAGCCACTTTATAATGGCATATATCAAATTTTTTCCTTTTTCCTTTCTTACTCATTACTTTGCCGAGTCATTGTGGTCATAGCCACCACTACAAGGGAACGATCCTTCTATCTCGGCACATCAGTCCCGGTTAACTACAAACCCGGACTGATAGTGGCATCAGTCCCGGTTCGTAGCTACTAGGCCAAAAGCACGATTTTTCGTCCACATTAGTCCCGGTTTATATCACGAAACGGGATAGAAGAGAGCTTTGGCAGATGGGTACATGCCAGCTGGCACAGGCACAAATTAGTCCCAGTTCGTAACACGAACCGGGACTGAAGGTAAGCTTTAGTCTCGATTCGTATTACTAACAGGGACTAAAGCCTCGTTCTAGCATAGTTCAAAAGGAATGCATATCCTACTCTAGTAAATACGCGTGGCTGGGTGGGTTGGTTAGAAGCGTGAGTGCGGAGTCCCATGTTGGCAGGAGGTTCCAGGTTCGAGTCTTGAGTTCGAGTCTTGAGTTCGCCATATTTTTAGATATTTTCTACACCGTGGTAAATTTTGTGTTCGAGTCTTGAGTTCGCCATATTTTTAGATATTTTCTACACCGTGGTAAATTTTGTGTCCCGGTTGGAGAAACCGGGACTAAAGGCATGTGACCTTCAGTCCCTAGAAATTGTCCCGGTATGGCAACCGGGATTGAAGCCAGTTGCCAACCGGGACTAATGGCCCTTTCTCTAGTAGTGCACATCACACACCACATTGGTGGAACCAACTATGGCCTTCTTTGTTTGAGCTGAAAGTTGCTGGAAACTTTAATCCAAAGAACTTATGATCCTTGGAAGACGTCTTAAAGAGTTCAAAAATTATGAAAAAAAAATATTTTGCAAACTCTAAGAAGAACTATTTAAAACCCCACAAAAATAACAACAGAGTATTATATCATTTGGCTTATACAAAAATAACAAATTTTCATTTAATTTAATTTAAAGTGAAACAAACAAGGCCCATGAAACCGCTTCAGGGTGTTATTTGTGCAATTTTGTATAGTAAATATAGTTGGTTTTTTTAGTCCACGGAGTCGAATAGATGAAACTTGATTCTTGATGGTGCAGAGTAGACTTTTCCCATTACATGCTCCATAAGAGCTAGCTCCTGGTTGTTGTTTAATTAGTTACTTTTATGTAGAAAGAAAGAGAAAGAAAAGTATATATGGAAAAAAGTGAGAAACTGAAATAGAAAACTGGATGGATGGTCGAGTTTGGCGGCTTGCATTCAAGTTTCGATTGGCCCATGCTATGCATGCCGACATGCTTAACTTGGCTAGCTAACATAAGCTCGATTGGCCCATTGAGCTCTCTCTCTCTCATCTACCTTTCAGAGAGAGTGAGAGATATGAAGAAGTCCATTTGCAGATCGATAGGTAGCTAGCAAGCTTGGACCGATGGACATGTCCCTTTCATGCAGATCCATGCATGGATCCTCCCGTCCGAACATTTCTCTTAATTCGTAGCTAGCTAGCTGGTGGCCGCAAGGCATATTATTAATTCATGCATCATGCATGCATGGCAGCCACTCCATCTCCATGCATGGATCGACCTGCCCAATTAAGCTAGCTTGCAAATATAATTTGCTTGTGGCTGGCTGGGAGCTGGATCGATCTGCAGATCGATCGATGCAATGAGCTAGCTAGCTAGCTGCTTGTGCAGGAGTACGTACCTTTCACCATTCTCTGCACGAGTGAATGCACATGTATACACACACATACACATGCGCTCATAGCATGCATGGCATGGCATTCGATCGCATTCCGCCGTCTCTCTCGTCGCTGGCCAGGCCAGTACCGATCCATCGCAGCGAGGCGCTGTCTCTCTCATTGCAACAGTCACACGCTACTCGATCCGCTGCCTAGCTCTAATATATGAAGATCCATCGATCGATCGATCGCTATATATGTATGTGTTGCATCGGAGAGGGACTTGGCACGCGCGCCGCATTGTGAAGTGAGTGATCTTCACTTCTTTCATACCCGTCCACACACAACATGTAATACAGATCAGCATGGTCATGCAACAACAAGTGTATAATGTATGTATCGTTTTCGATCTGATGGTCAATCACCGCCAACTCATGCTTTAATTGTAGCTGTAGGTTCCATGCAAACTATATACTCTCTCCATTCCAAAATATAGGGCGTGCATGTTTTTTCAAAACTCAATGTTTCAAATCTTTGACTAATAATTCAGTAAAAAAATGTGCATGTTTTATTATATGCATGTAATATGTATTTAGATCCGTATTTAAAAGTACTTTGATATGATGTTAGTTTTGTAGTTGTTAATGATATATTTTGAAAGAAATTAACGGTAAAAGTTATGCTTTAAAAACCTTGCAAAAAATTTATATGCCTTATATTTTGAAACGGAGGGAGTATATATTTTAGGTCTATCTCTGAGTTACGTACGAATTTGTATTGTTCTTACATCTGCAACAAACGGACATATATGTAGTTACTAGTTACTGGCCCTATCTTTGCATGTCAGAGAGAGAGAGGGAAGAAGCAGTAAAGCAAATCATCCATGAATGCGAGTATATATATGCATAAATATGCTCCAGCTGAAGTGCAGTATACATGTATACTGCACAGCAATGCAAAGTTGGGCCTCCCGTGCAGCTTGCTCTGCGGCTTGATGAATCTGTCCTGCAAGAGCTGCACCTGCAAGCTGCGTGCAGGCCGGTGCAGTGCTGAATTGCTGATGCAGATGCAGAGAAATAAAATGCCGAATGACGAAGCGTAGATTCTGCACAAGAAAACAAGCAAAATAAATGGCATCTGCATACTGCATCTGCATCTGCTGCTCCAGTTGGGCAGTTGATCAGGCTGATGCGGGACCATCCAGCTGAAATGGTGGCAAGAATCAGCAGCGATCGATGGACCCTGCTGCTAGCTTATGCTGATGCTGCAGCATTCAATTCAATTCCGAGACTCAAGGATCGGAGGAATGAATATTCAGTACGTGCGTGTGATTGCTGCCTGCTACAGTGCTAGCTGTTGGGTCCAATTTGACAATAGTGCGTCTAGTTTGGGTAGGATTAGATTTCATTGTTCATATTAGAGTAGGAGTTCTGAAGATAAGTTTCCTAATATTTAGAAGTAGTGTTTGCGTAGGAGTACTATAATTTCTACTATAAATAAAGCGCACCAGTTGAGGCAACACAAAAATTCATCCTTTGCGATACTGTTTCTCTTTGTCGTTCTAGCCGAGATCTTTTTGCCACAAATCTTGTCTATAATTATACAAGTACGTACGTATAATAGATGTAGCTAGTTGTAGTTGTTCGTTAAAAAATAGAAGAAGTCGACTAGGTGGATTGGTCCGAGAATGCCAGACTTATCAATTTGTCCGGTAAACTACCCTCTTTCCTTAAGAACGATGACCAATTCAATATTACAACTTTATCCTAAGTGCCAATAGAGTTAAGCCAATGACGAGCAATACAAATTAAAGTACCGGCCACTACAGGAAACGTCAGCAATGTCGAGCGCCCAAACTATCGACACAAGCACACAAGCCGTCGGGACAAGCTTCTCTCGACGGCCAGCCGTCGAGTGAAGGCCGTCGAGAGAGGCACACTTTCTCGACGGTCGAGCCGTCGAGAGAAGTATTCTCGACGGCTTAATAAAACACTGTCAAGTGTACTGCGACAGACGCCGTTTACGCATGACGGGCATACTCTCGACGGCCACCTAAGAACAGTCAAGTGATAGGGTCACAGACTCTCGACAGCCCAGCACAAACAGTCGACAGACTAGGGAGTGGGCCCCACAAAACCAGCCTAGGATTTGTAGCTAAAAACCACAAAACCAGCGTTAGAGACTCTCGGCGGTCAACCCAACGTAATTTGATTTCTAAAAATACAAAACAAAATTTGTTGCTGTTCATAAACAATGCGTTGACGTTTGTGTATCAAATAATATCATCAGCGAAAATATAAAAATTTCCAGAGCATCTAACGCGACGAACACTACTAAATGGGGTATTTTCCTGCTAAGTTCTAGGTTATCATACAGTATCGGATGTTTCGTTAGTTACTATACAAAATACTTTAATTTAAAATTTTCAATTTCAATTAACAATAAAAACTTATAAAATGATGTAAAATTACAAAGTAATTACATTAATTTTTCTACTTTTAACAAAATAAATATCAATTAAACTCTAATATATAGGAACAAAATTGTATATTCAAATTAGGGTTATCTCGATGGCCTAACTCTAGGCCGTCAAGAGTAATAACGCCGTTCGTCTGCTCTAACAGACGGCGGCTTATACTCGGAGGTTATTTTTTCGATCGTCAAGACTAATAACCAGTGGTACGCTGTCTCGACGGTCTTCTTCTGGCCGTCGAGACTAGCGTAGTATATCGACGGGTCTCAGATGGCCGTCGATACTAGTTTCGACACTCGAGATTGTTTCCGTTTCCTATAGTGAGCGTTGAGATGAATCCATTTGGAAGTTTTGATCTTGGGCTAAAACCAACACTAGCTAGCTGCAAGGGTTTAATTAGCTAGCCACATTCCAATCACCTTGATCAGATGCTGACCGCTACTTAATTATGGAGGCCACCTAGCGGCTGTCACTAGATCTCCCCTTCTCTTCCAGCCAACCAGATACTTCATGGACATTGGACAACAACAACAACAATAATAATTAAAAAAAAAAATTTGCATGCAATACCAAGAGTAATTTTATTAGTTTCCATCAGAATATGACAAACAAATATCTTCACTGATCCATCCAACCGTATCAAAAATCATATAGTGCGTGTGATTTTGCAAAGTGAAAGTGATGATGAGCAAGTTGGAACCAACTGTACGTACGTATAGGATCCATGGATCGAGGACCGTTGTATATATTGTACGTATATACGTACGTATTAAAAGGAGGATTTTGACGATGCCGTCGCTAGGTCCGTCAATTCAGACCGCAAAACCGTCGCTGCTGCGGCAGACTTGTCACCCTAACTTAGTTTTTTTTCTCTCTTTTTAATTAAGGACGCAAGGACGTGATTTCCATCACTTGACTGGAAACGAAATAAACTGCAACATATTTTACATTAATAAATAAGTAAATCTATATATAGTTTGATACTGTAAATAAGGTCCAGCAATCAACTAGTTGATATGTCTTGGTTGTTGCAAGTTCATTCAAATGAAAAAAACTAGGTATGCAAGAGGTTATCTATAAAACCGAAAGTATATGCCAAAATAATATGCATACATTTTTATAGTTAAATCATACACTTTTTACAACATCGAACCATATGTAAATTTAATTATTTACTAGTGTAAATTTTTAGACGACGGAGACGGAGAAATAAGGTTTTTATTAACTCATGCTAGGGTTAAAATCTGCTTTAAATATCTTGTATTTTCTTCATACAGAATGCCAAACATGGTAACATACTTTTGGTTTTGAAAGCATTTACCCCATTTGAATGTGGAGCGGTTTTAAAGCAAGATTTCTTAACCGTGAAGAACACAGTCGGCACATCCAAAAACCGTAAAAACCAAGCAATTTTTGTTGGTTTTTCAAGCCATTTTATGGTTTCCTATTTGACGCAGGTTTCTTCTATCGTGTACCTAGCTATATCAATCATTGTTAGTGTTGTGCTCTGAGATTAGTACGTATACAGTGGTGCCAAGTCAACTATATTATTGTTTTCGGGACGAATTGTACCACACCTTTGCATTAACGTCTGAGTGAGAAAATTAAATTCATCTTTGTTTTAACTAGTTTGATCATCAGTTTTATTATCCTGCTTGTATGGGCCTTATTAATTTGCTACAAACTTAAAGCTCGGCTATAATCTAACCACATATGTATTCTTTTTTTACAAGACAAACATGTTGATAATTTGACGAAAATATTAGAATCCCTAAAAACGCTCTTTGAGTTTGCCTTTTGGAAGCTGTATATATGGAAGGAAAATTCCATACACACGAGCAGCACTCTGTGCTGGCTTGGGCATGTACCGTGCTTCGACCCCGTAGGCATGATCCATTCTCAACCACTCTTGCCTGGATATACACACACATGTAGGCATGCTGTTAGACACGACTCGAATCCGTCGCATCTGTTCAACAAGGGATTAATGCTCCATTATTAGTAGTACCGCTTCCTTTAGTGGTGAATTAAGGTGTTGGGTAGTGGTACGTGCGTGCGCTTATATCAGCTGGATATAAGTTGTTCATCTCGATCGTCTTTTTGCATATGTGGAGGAGAGAAAAAGAGAAGAGATATAAAAGCTGGCTGTTAACTAATAGCCTGTCTATAGCGGATTACAAGGTGTATTGCATCTATTAAATATGGGACCATATTAAATTTAATAGCCAATACTATAGCTAATCCATTAAATATGTTGTCTACAATCTATCTATAAATGAAATGTAGCTTTTTTTAGCTAATAGCTGGCTATATATACCATTGGAGATGCCCTTATAGCATAAATACCACCTTAATTTTGTTGTACGGCAGAGGGAGAGGAGAGTTGAGACTTTGTAAGCTCATACTCACACGCTAGAAATACCATTGGAGCAGCTAGGGACGTTATTATCTCTGTTGTGAGAGACCTGGACTAGGATAAATAACTACATATGCTCGTGTTCAGTTGATCATGCTCAATTAAGTTGACAGCTTTTTCATTCATGATTTGCATCGAGATTAAAATAGTTAGCAACCCAAAAACAATCGCACTAAATATAAAAAAATAGAGCATAAATGCAGTTTTGGAAAGACGGGGAAAAAAGGAGCGTAAATTGAGATGATGAACGGATAAGTGAAATGTGATTATTAGTGGAGTGGGGGCGCATGGAGCCCATCCCCCGTGGCACAGCATGAAGCAGCCACCAGAAGAGTCTCTGGCCAGCACGCGCACGCACGTGGCAACACAACGACTCCTGTCCACGTCACCACTTACCGGGTAGGCTAGGCTAGGCTAGGGTAGTCTTCGCTGGCTTAGGGCTTAGGCTAGCCACTTGCACCATACTGCATGCAGCTTGTAGTAATAAATCGTCAGCACGCCACTTGTAGCCAAGAGCTCATCTATACTCTTATACAATGCGTTAGAATTGTAACCTCAGCGTGACACGTGTCCGCTCTGCACAGTGCCGAGCGTGACAGCCGTCACATCGCGCACGATGGCGTCCGCGGCTCAATCCGACCTTCCATTTAAAGATTATATATAAAATAATTTTTTCCATGGGAGCCTTAATAACGTGGGCCGGTTGGCTTGCTGGTTTACAGCGCTAGAACTCGTGTTGTTCTCGGGTTCGAATCCCATCTCCCCCTATTTTTTCAGCCATTTTCCTTGCACACATTCCCACCCTTCTTCTTTTATTTATCTACCTTTTCTACCTCCTACCCAACACAAAGCACGCATAGCTCAGTTGGCCAGTTGCCTGCTGCGAGGACGGAGGTCGCGGGTTCGATTCCTCGCCTCGTCGCACCATTCCAATTTTTTTCCCTCTTATAGTGACTACCACATGGAGCTTGCAGGTTGGGCCACGTCATCCTGTACAAGTCCACAAATGATTTTAAGTGCTACAATTGTTGAATTCAATATAAAATAAATAAGAAAATAATATAAAAAAGGAAAAACTAAAAGATTTTTTTTGCATTTCAGTACTACAGTTGTTGAATTCAATAAAATAAATAAGAAAATGATATAAAAAAAGTTAGGAAAAAGTAAAAGCAATTTTTTTGCAGAACTTTAAAAACCCAAAAAAAAAATAAAAACATGCATTTCAGCGTCAACGTAGAAGACCCAAAAAAAGGAAAAGAAAAATTAAAAAGATGCAAAGTGCAAAAATAAACATGGTGAAATTAATATAAAGAATTTAGAAAAAATCTTGCGAAACTCTAAAAACCTAAAAAAGAATAAAAACATGCAATCCAACGGTCACCGTAAAAAACAAACAAAAATGTAAAAAATAAGAACTCGGAAGATGCAAAATACAAAAAATTAAGGTGGTGAAATTAACATGAAAAGTTTAGAAAAAATATTCAAATGAATTTAGCCATTATGTCGATGTGAGTTGCTCGAACATGTCGCTCATGAATCGTAGGGGTGATGTACAAAGGGAGATTGAGGAAGGGTGGGGGCGTGGAGGATGATTGCTCGAACATGTCGCTCATGAGTCGTAGGGGTGATGGGCAAGTCATTGAAAACATGTGTGGCCGACGAACATCGGTGGGCCCCATGCTGGGCGGTCCGACCAGGGCCTCGATCCCGCCAGAGTGGCACGGTGGGGAAGCAGGCGGCGCCGCCGTGGCAGCGGCAGCAAGGCATGTTGCTGGAGGTGGAGTGAGGAGCAAAAGGAGAGGAAACAAGGGGTGGCATGCCGCGGGGGCGGTGTCTCGCTGGAGAAGGAGACGGTGGAGGTGGGAAGCGGCGCAGCGGTGGTGAGAGCCGGAGCGGCGGCCCCAAATGAGGCGGCCAGCGAGCACCAACGGAGGGCGAGCACACGGCGGCGCCTGTGTGCCGGGGCCTTGTTGCTACTGGCGCCCACGATAGAGGAGCTGGATGCAACGCGCGTCGATACCGGCTCTTTGCCGAGGCGCCGGCGAACGGAGGTGCCATGCCCTGCCCCCACGCCATCATCTGCACCGTCGTCATCAGTATCGCCCTCATGTCGGCGAGTGGGCTGGAACAGCGGGCGACAGGCCGCAGGGATGACCCCGGGCGGCGGCGGCGGGACCGAATCGGGGATCCCCAGCTGCCAGAGGAAGGGAGGATGGGTGACCGGCTTGTCAGCACCGACGTGCGAGGAGACCGCCGTGTAGTCCTCGAACTCGCCGAGATGGATGACGACGTGGTGGGTCGTCACCCGCGGCGGGCACGGCAGCGGCGCGCCGGCGAGGCGAGCGGGGCCCTAGCGCCTCCGCGGTTGGCTTCAAGGTAGGGGGAGGATTCGTCGAAGAAGTTGATGTCCGCTTCGAGAGGGATGCTCGCTGGGTCTCTCGTCCAGAGCTAGACGCGGAAGGTGGCTGTGTCACTGCGGAACCCCGTGTCAGGCTTGACGACGTCCACGCGCGCGGGGCCAGCTAGGAGGAGATCAATGACGCCCGTGGACTAGGACGGGAGAGGGAGACCCACGATGTAGGCGAGGACGCGGAAGCGCGCCGCGCCGGGTGCGCCGCCGGCATGGAGGTCATCGGGGAAGGGATCCAGTCGGAAATCCCTGCCGTGGGCGTGGAAGGAACGGCACGCCACGTGCCTCGCTTGCTCTGGGCGGGTGAAGCACGCGAGAAGGCAGAGATGGAAGAGGTGGGTGACGGTGATGTCGTTGATGGGGACGTCCGTGTAGATGCTGATTAGGTTGGCGACGAACTCGGTGTCCGGATATGGCCCGCCGGTGACGGAGACGATGATGGCGCGACCAAAAAACACTTGTGTTCAACGAAAGTAGAAAATGAGGTTCTATTTGTTAAGTTTTGTTTTTTCTACAATTCTTTTAGTTTGGCATAAAAAATAGAAAAAAAGGGACGTAGTCATGGTGGTAACGGTACACAAAAAATTATAGCAAATTCTAAGAAGTCTAATGCTTACTACAAAAATGAATTAAAAAATATCCTTTGTGTTTGTTCTATGTTTTTTAATATCATAATAATATCGTGTGCAGGTTTAATACAAATAAAGAAATAACCTACTTTTTTTTTTTTTGAGAATAAGGCCATCCATTAAAATATCAGAACATCAGAGTACATCCAACGACAGACCGATAGAGCTACCATACTCCAACAACCGGCAAGAGGAATACACCACAGACCAACTGTTGTCGCCATCGAACTCACTCCTAACGCCGTGGCCCTTTATGGGTTGACAAACGGATACAGCTCAGGACACCAAGCTACCAGCCAGCATCGGAACTGCAACACCGTGGCTCGCGACGATGAGGAAACATCGCTGCCCAGGAGGCCCGCAAACGACAAGTCAGGGGTCCAGAGCGGCGCTCCCTCCACCCGAAACAAAGAAGCACCAGGTATATAGCCGCGGTCGGGGATCTCCGACGACCCGACAAACAATCCTCCCCCGTAGCATCACACAAAAGTGGACATCCACAGGAAGGCCATTCAACCTCCAGCAAGCAAGATCTGAACACGCCATGCACTCCACATCTCCACCCACTCGAGAATCATACATTATTCTCACTGATCTAAGAAAGTGGCAGGCAGGCATCACACCAGATCTAGAGTCGTCCCCTGACCTGGCGCTCGCCGTTGGCCACCAGAGACAACCGCTGGCTTCGTGTATGACCGGTTGTGCAAGAACGCACCACCGACCATGGTCTCCACCGCAAGCACCTCTGACCACCATCCAGATCTGCACAAAAAAGGAGAGAAAGAGCCAAAGCACCGCCAGAGAAGCCGGCGATGAAGACTCAAAAGCAACATCTACTTTATTTGGATCCTCCCCTCTCCAAAACCTTTGGTACCCTATCTCCTCCATCGGTCCCAAGGTCCTTCTAATCCTTTCTCACCGTCAGCGTCACCGTAGACGTTAGAACAGATCAGATCTGGACAGGACAGATAGGGGAGAGAAGGAGAAGGGGAAGGGAGAGAGGAGGAAAGGGAGAGAGAAGTAAGAGGAGATGGGTCCCCTCCCCCTCACCTCCGGCGAGGTCGCCGGTGAGCGCGAGGGAGGGGGCCAGCAGGCGGCGGCGCTGGGACGCGAGGGCTTAATGTTATATTGATTTGACAATCTCACAAATAACCTACTTTTCAGGAATGCATTTTTATGTGTCTTTTGGTCACTATAAAAATGGAAACAAATATTCATCTTTCCTTCAATTTTAATGCAAATAAAGAAATAACGTACTTTTAGAGAATGCATTTTTACGTGTCTTTTGGTCACTATAGAAAATGAAAACAAAGCTGTGTAATTCTATATGGTTTTGTTAAAGTCATGACGGTTTGGAAAGCACAACCCAACTATCTGTTTGCAACCACATATCGCAAAACTTGATTTACCCACCTGTTTATACATCACATAGGCCTTAATCATAATACATACACAGCATAGTAATTAATCTGAGCTTCGTTACCTACGGCGCATCGCGGGCGCGCATGCCATCCTAGTGTATATATATATATTCTTGAGGTGCTTGGGAGTAGATCCCTCTCAAGCGTGAGTGTTTCTTTTTTTCCTTTGTCGTTTGCTAATCTTTAGATCTTTAGATCTCTTTCTTCAAAATTACACGTGTGGTTATTCAGAGACTGGGTTGAAGGGATCGAAGGCTAAGAGGGGGGTGAATTGGATTACTTTTAATTTTTTTGTTTTTTTTCATGATTATGCAAATTAAAAGTTAACTACTTAGCTAGAGAATCCTAGAACTACACAAGGAGAAGTATCACACAAATTAATTTGACAAGTATCACACATCACAGGCATGCATATAAGAGAAAGGTTGCGAGAAAATAAATTACGGGAAAGTAAAAAGACACAAGGATATTTTTCCGAGGTTCAGAGACAAACTCCTACTCCCCGTTGAGGCAAGCCCTCGACACATGAGAACCGGCTCCCTCTCGAGCCTTCCGCGTGCCTCAATCCACTCATGGAAACTCTTTCACCAACACATGGCGAGGTGAGCTCCTAACCCCTCACACGGTCTTGAGGGCTCCCACACGCAGTGAGCTCCTCAAATCCACGCCACCAACACACGGCGGCGTCCACCAACACATGATGGACTTCACACCATCACCACCAATGCACGGCGGAGGTCACCGACACACGGTGGACTTTTCCCCAACACATGGAGGCACAAGAAACCGATGAAAGCTTGATGAAGACAGCTTGGTGAAGATCCTCCTTCCGACAACGAAATCCCAAGGAGCATAAATCCCGAGGACACTCACCTCACCAACACTCTTCTCACATGCACATGAAAACTCTAGGGCAAGGATCCATGGGAGAGAGCTCACACACTTGCGGAAAGGTGGCTAGGGTTGCAAATGAGTCTCTCACCCCTCCCTTGAACAGAAAAGGCTTTTATATACTCCCCCACTTCGGAACCCTAAGAAATAGATCTCAGATCCAGGTTCAAGCCCTAGGCCAGACAACACCCCGGACAACTCCCGGATAGTCCGAACGAAGGCATGCATTCTTTGTAAAAAATACAATACGAGACAGAAGGGACACAACAAGGTCCGGACAATCCGGCCTAAGGCAGGCGCTTACTGGAAAAATGGAACTAGCAAGTCAGGGAGGAGATAACTTAGGCCGGACAGTCGGCCTAAGGCATCAGCTCAACTATGCAGTAGAACAGAATACTCAGCTAGGACAGTCCTACTCCCTGGGAGACCCACCGGCAATTTTCGACAGATCACAAGGCTTGTCGGTACAATAAATACCGGGGTACGAAGAGTCCGAAAGAAGGCGAGGGCCCCACATGTCAGGCGGGCGATCAGGCCCTAGCGTGTGGGTGAGCTCCTCAGCAAGCCAGGCGAGGGCCCCACACGTCAGGCGGGCGATCAGGCCCTAGCGTGTGGGCGAGCTCCTCAGCGCGCCAGGCGAGGGCCCCACACGTCAGGCGGACGATCAGGCCCTAGCGTGTGGGCGAGCTCCTCAGCGCGCCAGGCGAGGGTCCCACGTGTCAGGCGGGCGATCAGGCCCTGGCGCACGGGTGAGACCCTCAGCGCGCGCAGGGGGAACGCATGAGGGCCCCTCACTGTCAGGTGGGGCCCGCGTGGCAGGAAGCATCCCGAGGGGAGTCTTCCGGACGAAGGCTCTCCCCTGCTGCGAAGGACAAGCGTATTGAATACGACATCACGCGCGGATGGACCGATGAAGAGATGATTACCGCCATAGTGACCTCTGCAGGTCAGATCAACTGTCACTGTGGTGCTGCGGAATTGACCGGCAGAGAGAGAGTTTGCCGTCATCAGGATGGCCGCCCGCGTCAGAAGGAGCAAGCTGGGCCCCGCCCGTTCTTTCACCGCGCGTGTTCAGACGAGTCAGAGGCCACTTGCGAGGCACGCGTGGGCAGCGCCGCATGGCACAGTAATAGCACGTTTTCGTCTCTCTCTCGTCCATTACGTCTTATCAGTGTACTAAGTGTACTGTACTGCCTACCCCCTCGGCTCTCCCCGCCAGTCCGAGGCTTGTATAAGAGGAGAAGAGAGAGAGGGGGGGAGGTTGGACATTCTGTAATCATTCCCACACAACCATAACAAGAAAAGAGCTAAGGCTCGGCAGGAGTAGGACTATTACCCGCGAGGGGGTCCGAACCTGGGTAATCCCTGCGTGTCTCTCCTCGCCGCGCCCGACACTCGAATCGAACCGAGCCCAGGCTGATCGGCTAGCGGAAGCATAGATCTGATAGGGGTGTGATTCACCGTGGTTAAGTGAAGAACACGCCGTCAAGGCTTGAGAGAGAAAGTTTGGTGCCGGAGAGGGTATTTGGTGAGGTGGAGAACTTGTAGGCGCTATGAGAAACGAGCTTGAGAGCAAGAAACCCGGACCCGAGACCCTCTAAAAGACTTCGAAAACTGAGATAACTAATGACTCAACTGTGCTCCTGGGACCCTGCAGCCAGAAAGAGAATTTACACAAGCAACTAGGTTACGCCAAGAACTCACCCAAGAACGTAGAAGAAATATAAAAATAAAGTCCTTAGTCTTGAGCGAAGTCGACGCCAGAAAGTCACCGCTTTGTGGTGTCCGTGAAAACCGAGAGTTCCCATTTGAGAATTAAATGCATCAATCTCCAAAATAAATAACAAAGCCCATGGGAGCTTGATTCTTACATGGGTTATTTTGTTCCGCATTTTTTTTTGGCAAGGTAATACTGTATGTTCGGAGTGAATGTATAAACTAGTTGAGCTGATCAATGTTAACCTATATTTCAAGAGATTTCTTGAATCTGCTCCTCGAAGCCGGTACACCAAATGATGCAATCAATACAGCCAAAACCACGCCTGTGACCCAAGTTAATTCGCAGGGTTTTTTAAGTCCACCTATGAGATACACACGAAATACATGCAGGATCATCATTAGAACCATCATACTTGCTGACCATCGATGAACTGATCGGATTAACCAAGCAAAGTTGACCTCGGTCATTATGTATTGAACATTTTCTTTATGTTACTTTTAAATTTTTTTGGAGGCAGCTTCATGATTAAAAATGCACTAAGGAAGCCAAATCATTTAAATTTTCATTTAAGTTTAGCCCACTCAGAACATGCTCATCGTTTAGCCCACTCAGAACATGCTCATCGTGATAAGAAATATAGATTAGCAAAATGAAATATTTTATGTGTTCCAACGATCAAGGTGGTCTAGTAATTTGGGATCTAGGCGTTAAAGTTAAGGAACCGATTAGATTTATTTATCTATCGGTCGATTTTCTAGGCCGTAAATCAGGCATCTCTATAGGTCATATAAAAGATTCAACGAAAACATCTAGCTAGGTACGTGAGAAAATTGATTGAGACTTCTCTAAATATCAGTCGCATGATGATTAGCAAAAGCGTAAAAATAAACATTTGTTAAGTAAATGACCTTTTAAATTACTGAATGATGATGAATAAATGCGAAAAATAACTTCTACAGAATAAATTGTTAGAATTGTTGGGCCTGGCCCATTTAATATCTGAATAATTCTTGTAAAATCTCAAACACCCATGTATACATGAGGCATGTGAAATTTCTTTAGTACCATATTGCTAATGTGAGGAGTGGAGGACATGCTTAAATAGTGGAGCTTGCTCCCTCCCACTAGAGAATGTGATGGGAGAGAGAAATAGAGAATCACACACGCGCGCTCGCTCACGCGGCGCGGCGCGGCGCGGGCGCACGGCACCTGGGTGAATGGTCCGCCCGAAACCGGACCCTCGTGCTTGCGCAGACGCAGCCTCTTTTTGCAGTTTCTTTTTCTTTTGCTCTCCGGATTTTGCGGGTCAGATATGGAATATGCAAATCGTGTTGGACTCGGTCGCGGCCCGTTTCGCGATCCGTTTGCCTCACGCGTTTTGCTATATAAATCTGCCGCCGCGCCGTCCAGAGGGATCAGATCAGATCGCTCCTAGGGTTTGCCACCTCCCTCTGCTGCGCCGCCGCTTCGGTTCTTCCCCATCCCGTGCGCCGGCGTGCACCGACGTTCGGGAGAGCAGGTCTCCGGAACCGATCGCCCTCGAGCTCCTGCACCGGGTAGGGCGAATCAGGTTTTTGGGAAGCGCTCGGTGCGACTGCTCGCTGCTTCCTTCTTCCGCTTCGCGAGGACTTCTTCCACTACACCGTCACGATCTGCGTCGGAAACACCTTCTCCAAGATGGCGTCCGATTCGGAGAACCAGAACCAAACCCCGCCGCAATTCGTACCGTACGGTGACGACGACCACGTCCAGTAAGTCATCACCTTCGCGAGTACACCAGAGAGATATACGTGTAGTTTTCTGCATGTGTATCTAGGTTGTACTTCTGTGGTTTCAACCTGTTTTATCTATCTTTCAGACGTTGTGCATGTTATATCTCCTGATTAAAATAAACCTGAAAGTGCTAATTATTCCAACATAAATACCTATCATCTAAACCGCTCACTCAAACAGAGGCGAACCTTAAATATCTGCAGTCTTTGAAAGGTCTAGTTAAGTTATAAAACAAGTACCTAAAATGAGAATCATTCCAAATCCGGGATCGTTCTCAAATTAATAGGATTTTCGAATTATAAGGGCATGAATTAACACCGCACCAAAAAAGGTATATTTGCGTCGATTCAATACCAGTCATTTGAGACGGATTTTGAACCAACACAAAAAATTATTTCCCAGCAAAACACAAATTTGGACAGAAAAATTAGAGAAAATGCAAAAAAAAAATAATTTCCAACGCGATATCACATCCCTGCCACCTATGCACATTTTGCACACTATTTCACTTCAAATTCAAATGATGATTTGCTTAGTTGAAATTCTAATGTTGCTATAGGGGATTAAGACTTACCCTTAATGAAGGAGTTCTGACCTCTGTTAAAAGGGAACACATCTTATATGAAATTAGCCAGAAGGTCTCGAGCTGCCTCCGGCAAGGATCCTTGCCTTGAGCTGCTCACAGCCCGAGTGCCGAGCCTCCTCTGTCCAACACTCTTGGAGCCCCTCTCGCGAGCCTATCCGAGCTGCCCGCAATTCAGGTTGCTTAGGTGCTGGCTTGGTAGAGCAGGTAGTCGCTGCCTAGTGGGCCAGATCGGCAGGCCCTGGAAGTCAAACAGATTTACAGTAGGGAGCGTCCCCACGTAGCGGTGACATACCACGCCTGTGAGCATTAAATGGGCTAACACAAAACATGCGGGCTCCAGCACCAACCCATTACACCAACTCGCATACATGGGATAAGAACCAATGGTCCGAAGCATGCATCCGCATGAGTTTGAGGCATGTGGTCCCACCGGCATGCCTATAATAGAGCCAAAGAGGATGAGGAAAGAGAGGAAAGAAGAACATTTTCTGGTAGCGTTGCTTGTAATAGTAGTACCTCTCACTTAGCCATTTTCGGAGTCTCTAATAGTCCTTTGAGAATTTACTCTTTGCTCTTGTATCCGCTCTTGTATTCAGTCTTGTATACATCCCCTTCCATAAGTAAGAAGCTGAATGTAGGGCTATTATCCCACGGTGGAGACTCCAACCAAAGTAAAATCCTTGAGCCATCCATCTCCTAAATGCCACCTCCTGTTGTAGACGAAGGAATCTAGTTGGGCCTCACACCAAGTAAATAAACTCGGCTAAGGCCCGTTTCCAAACACAAACAGTTGACACCCCACTATGGGGCCCAAAACAAATCCTCGTCAGAAGATGTCCTCAGGGATGGTTGACCCCCATAACTCCACTAGTGATCTCGACCTCGCTTTCTTTGACTGAGAAGACATCGTGGAATTCTACAAGGAATGGGGGATCTGACACCCCGGAGGAGGATGAGGCCATGGACATGAAGTATGTTCCGATGACCATGGCGGAGATGGTTGGTTGCTCCATCCACGCCACCGAGTCGTTCCAAGAGATTATGGAACAACAAAGCCGCCTCCCATGGCGCCGACACAACATTGTCCTCCTCACGCCACGTCTTCATGGTCAGCCACGACCACACGCCAGAGCATGACTCGGTCGAGCAGTTGTGCGGGGTTTATGTTGGCCAGTCGCTGGCCTCTAGACGCTGCCACGGAGCCCGCCTCTGTCTTCTCCATCCGACCCAGTGCTGCATAGGCAGTAGAGGGCCATGGTCATCACTTATGTGATTCACAACCTCAAGCTGTAGTTACTAGTTACTGGCCCTATCTTTGCATGTCAGAGAGAGAGAGGGAAGAAGCAGTAAAGCAAATCATCCATGAATGCGAGTATATATATGCATAAATATGCTCCAGCTGAAAGTGCAGTATACATGTATGATGAATCTGTCCTGCAAGAGCTGCACCTGCAAGCTGCGTGCAGGCCGGTGCAGTGCTGAATTGCTGATGCAGATGCAGAGAAATAAAATGCCGAATGACGAAGCGTAGATTCTGCACAAGAAAACAAGCAAAATAAATGGCATCTGCATACTGCATCTGCATCTGCTGCTCCAGTTGGGCAGTTGATCAGGCTGATGCGGGACCATCCAGCTGAAATGGTGGCAAGAATCAGCAGCGATCGATGGACCCTGCTGCTAGCTTATGCTGATGCTGCAGCATTCAATTCAATTCCGAGACTCAAGGATCGGAGGAATGAATATTCAGTACGTGCGTGTGATTGCTGCCTGCTACAGTGCTAGCTGTTGGGTCCAATTTGACAATAGTGCGTCTAGTTTGGGTAGGATTAGATTTCATTGTTCATATTAGAGTAGGAGTCCTGAAGATAAGTTTCCTAATATTTAGAAGTAGTGTTTGCGTAGGAGTACTATAATTTCTACTATAAATAAAGCGCACCAGTTGAGGCAACACAAAAATTCATCTTTTGCGATACTATGTCTCTTTGTCGTTCTAGCCGAGATCTTTTTGCCACAAATCTTGTCTATAATTATACAAGTACGTACGTATAATAGATGTAGCTAGTTGTAGTTGTTCGTTAAAAAATAGAAGAAGTCGACTAGGTGGATTGGTCCGAGAATGCCAGACTTATCAATTTGTCCGGTAAACTACCCTCTTTCCTTAAGAACGATGACCAATTCAATATTACAACTTTATCCTAAGTGCCAATAGAGTTAAGCCAATGACGAGCAATACAAATTAAAGTACCGGCCACTACAGGAAACGTCAGCAATGTCGAGCGCCCAAACTATCGACACAAGCACACAAGCCGTCGGGACAAGCTTCTCTCGACGGCCAGCCGTCGAGTGAAGGCCGTCGAGAGAGGCACACTTTCTCGACGGTCGAGCCGTCGAGAGAAGTATTCTCGACGGCTTAATAAAACACTGTCAAGTGTACTGCGACAGACGCCGTTTACGCATGACGGGCATACTCTCGACGGCCACCTAAGAACAGTCAAGTGATAGGGTCACAGACTCTCGACAGCCCAGCACAAACAGTCGACAGACTAGGGAGTGGGCCCCACAAAACCAGCCTAGGATTTGTAGCTAAAAACCACAAAACCAGCGTTAGAGACTCTCGGCGGTCAACCCAACGTAATTTGATTTCTAAAAATACAAAACAAAATTTGTTGCTGTTCATAAACAATGCGTTGACGTTTGTGTATCAAATAATATCATCAGCGAAAATATAAAAATTTCCAGAGCATCTAACGCGACGAACACTACTAAATGGGGTATTTTCCTGCTAAGTTCTAGGTTATCATACAGTATCGGATGTTTCGTTAGTTACTATACAAAATACTTTAATTTAAAATTTTCAATTTCAATTAACAATAAAAACTTATAAAATGATGTAAAATTACAAAGTAATTACATTAATTTTTCTACTTTTAACAAAATAAATATCAATTAAACTCTAATATATAGGAACAAAATTGTATATTCAAATTAGGGTTATCTCGATGGCCTAACTCTAGGCCGTCAAGAGTAATAACGCCGTTCGTCTGCTCTAACAGACGGCGGCTTATACTCGGAGGTTATTTTTTCGATCGTCAAGACTAATAACCAGTGGTACGCTGTCTCGACGGTCTTCTTCTGGCCGTCGAGACTAGCGTAGTATATCGACGGGTCTCAGATGGCCGTCGATACTAGTTTCGACACTCGAGATTGTTTCCGTTTCCTATAGTGAGCGTTGAGATGAATCCATTTGGAAGTTTTGATCTTGGGCTAAAACCAACACTAGCTAGCTGCAAGGGTTTAATTAGCTAGCCACATTCCAATCACCTTGATCAGATGCTGACCGCTACTTAATTATGGAGGCCACCTAGCGGCTGTCACTAGATCTCCCCTTCTCTTCCAGCCAACCAGATACTTCATGGACATTGGACAACAACAACAACAATAATAATTAAAAAAAAAAATTTGCATGCAATACCAAGAGTAATTTTATTAGTTTCCATCAGAATATGACAAACAAATATCTTCACTGATCCATCCAACCGTATCAAAAATCATATAGTGCGTGTGATTTTGCAAAGTGAAAGTGATGATGAGCAAGTTGGAACCAACTGTACGTACGTATAGGATCCATGGATCGAGGACCGTTGTATATATTGTACGTATATACGTACGTATTAAAAGGAGGATTTTGACGATGCCGTCGCTAGGTCCGTCAATTCAGACCGCAAAACCGTCGCTGCTGCGGCAGACTTGTCACCCTAACTTAGTTTTTTTTCTCTCTTTTTAATTAAGGACGCAAGGACGTGATTTCCATCACTTGACTGGAAACGAAATAAACTGCAACATATTTTACATTAATAAATAAGTAAATCTATATATAGTTTGATACTGTAAATAAGGTCCAGCAATCAACTAGTTGATATGTCTTGGTTGTTGCAAGTTCATTCAAATGAAAAAACTAGGTATGCAAGAGGTTATCTATAAAACCGAAAGTATATGCCAAAATGATTTCTTAACCGTGCAAAACACAGTCGGCACATTTAAAAACCCTAAAAACCAAGCAATTTTTGTTGGTTTTTCAAGCCATTTTATGGTTTCCTATTTGACGCAGGTATCTTCTATCGTGTACCTAGCTATATCAATCATTGTTAGTGTTGTGCTCTGAGATTAGAATGTATACATTGGTGCCAAGTCAACTATATTATTGTTTTCGGGACGAATTGTACCACACCTTTGCATTAACGTCTGAGTGAGAAAATTAAATTCATCTTTGTTTTAACTAGTTTGATCATCAGTTTTATTATCCTGCTTGTATGGGCCTTATTAATTTGCTACAAACTTAAAGCTCGGCTATAATCTAACCACATATGTATTCTTTTTTTACAAGACAAACATGTTGATAATTTGACGAAAATATTAGAATCCCTAAAAACGCTCTTTGAGTTTGCCTTTTGGAAGCTGTATATATGGAAGGAAAATTCCATACACACGAGCAGCACTCTGTGCTGGCTTGGGCATGTACCGTGCTTCGACCCCGTAGGCATGATCCATTCTCAACCACTCTTGCCTGGATATACACACACATGTAGGCATGCTGTTAGACACGACTCGAATCCGTCGCATCTGTTCAACAAGGGATTAATGCTCCATTATTAGTAGTACCGCTTCCTTTAGTGGTGAATTAAGGTGTTGGGTAGTGGTACGTGCGTGCGCTTATATCAGCTGGATATAAGTTGTTCATCTCGATCGTCTTTTTGCATATGTGGAGGAGAGAAAAAGAGAAGAGATATAAAAGCTGGCTGTTAACTAATAGCCTGTCTATAGCGGATTACAAGGTGTATTGCATCTATTAAATATGGGACCATATTAAATTTAATAGCCAATACTATAGCTAATCCATTAAATATGTTGTCTACAATCTATCTATAAATGAAATGTAGCTTTTTTTAGCTAATAGCTGGCTATATATACCATTGGAGATGCCCTTATAGCATAAATACCACCTTAATTTTGTTGTACGGCAGAGGGAGCTAGAGGAGAGTTGAGACTTTGTAAGCTCATACTCACACGCTAGAAATACCATTGGAGCAGCTAGGGACGTTATTATCTCTGTTGTGAGAGACCTGGACTAGGATAAATAACTACATATGCTCGTGTTCAGTTGATCATGCTCAATTAATAAGTTGACAGCTTTTTCATGATTTGCATCGAGATTAAAATAGTTAGCAACCCAAAAACAATCGCACTAAATATAAAAAAATAGAGCATAAATACAATTTTTGAAAGACGGGAAAAAAGGAGCGTAAATTGAGATGATGAATGGATATGTGATTATTAGTGGAGTGGGGGTGGAGCCCATCCCCCGTGGCACAGCATGAAGCAGCCACCAGAAGAGTCTCTGGCCAGCACGCGCACGCACGTGGCAACACAACGACTCCTGTCCACGTCACCACTTACCGGGTAGGCTAGGCTAGGCTAGGGTAGTCCACGCTGGCTTAGGGCTTAGCCTAGCCACTTGCACCATACTGCATGCAGCTTGTAGTAATAAATCGTCAGCACGCCACTTGTAGCCAAGAGCTCATCTATACTCTTATACAATGCGTTAGAATTGTAACCTCAGCGTGACACGTGTCCGCTCTGCACAGTGCCGAGCGTGACAGCCGTCACATCGCGCACGATGGCGTCCGCGGCTCAATCCGACCTTCCATTTAAAGATTATATATAAAATAATTTTTTCCATGGGAGCCTTAATAACGTGGGCCGGTTGGCTTGCTGGTTTACAGCGCTAGAACTCGTGTTGTTCTCGGGTTCGAATCCCATCTCCCCCTATTTTTTCAGCCATTTTCCTTGCACACATTCCCACCCTTCTTCTTTTATTTATCTACCTTTTCTACCTCCTACCCAACACAAAGCACGCATAGCTCAGTTGGCCAGTTGCCTGCTGCGAGGACGGAGGTCGCGGGTTCGATTCCTCGCCTCGTCGCACCATTCCAATTTTTTTCCCTCTTATAGTGACTACCACATGGAGCTTGCAGGTTGGGCCACGTCATCCTGTACAAGTCCACAAATGATTTTAAGTGCTACAATTGTTGAATTCAATATAAAATAAATAAGAAAATAATATAAAAAAGGAAAAACTAAAAGATTTTTTTTGCATTTCAGTACTACAGTTGTTGAATTCAATAAAATAAATAAGAAAATGATATAAAAAAAGTTAGGAAAAAGTAAAAGCAATTTTTTTGCAGAACTTTAAAAACCCAAAAAAAAAATAAAAACATGCATTTCAGCGTCAACGTAGAAGACCCAAAAAAAGGAAAAGAAAAATTAAAAAGATGCAAAGTGCAAAAATAAACATGGTGAAATTAATATAAAGAATTTAGAAAAAATCTTGCGAAACTCTAAAAACCTAAAAAAGAATAAAAACATGCAATCCAACGGTCACCGTAAAAAACAAACAAAAAATGTAAAAAGTAAGAACTAGGAAGATGCAAAATACAAAAAATTAAAGTGGTGAAATTAACATGAAAAGTTTAGAAAAAAATATTCAAATGAATTTAGCGACTACCACATGGAGCTTGCAGGTTGGGCCACGTCATCCTGTACAAGTCCACAAATGAGTTTAAGTGTTACAATTGTTGAATTCAATAAAATAAATAAGAAAATAATATAAAAAGGAAAAACTAAAAGATTTTTTTTTTGCATTTCAGTACTACAATTGTTGAATTCAATAAAATAAATAATAAAATGATATAAAAAAGTTAGAAAAAAGTAAAAGCAATTTTTTGCAGAACTTTAAAAACCCAAAAATAAAATAAAACATGCAATTCAGCGTCAACGTAGAAGACCCAAAAAAAGGAAAAGAAAAATTAAAAAGATGCAAAGTGCAAAAATAAACATGGTGAAATTAATATAAAGAATTTAGAAAAAATCTTGCGAAACTCTAAAAACCTAAAAAAGAATAAAAACATGCAATCCAACGGTCACCGTAAAAAACAAACAAAAATGTAAAAAATAAGAACTCGGAAGATGCAAAATACAAAAAATTAAGGTGGTGAAATTAACATGAAAAGTTTAGAAAAAATATTCAAATGAATTTAGCCATTATGTCGATGTGAGTTGCTCGAACATGTCGCTCATGAATCGTAGGGGTGATGTACAAAGGGAGATTGAGGAAGGGTGGGGGCGTGGAGGATGATTGCTCGAACATGTCGCTCATGAGTCGTAGGGGTGATGGGCAAGTCATTGAAAACATGTGTGGCCGACGAACATCGGTGGGCCCCATGCTGGGCGGTCCAACAAGGGCCTCGACCCCGCCAGAGTGGCACGGCGGGGAAGCAGGCGGCGCCGCCGTGGCAGCGGCAGCAAGGCATGTTGCTGGAGGTGGAGTGAGGAGCAAAAGGAGAGGAAACAAGGGGTGGCATGCCGCGGGGGCGGTGTCTCGCTGGAGAAGGAGACGGTGGTGGCGGGAAGCGGTGCAGCGGTGGTGAGAGCCGGAGCTGTCGGGGATAAAATCACGGCACATTGCCATGGCCCACTCCCTGACGGCCCAATCGAACAGCCTCCTAAGGCCTGGCTCCCTAGAAGGTTCTATCAGGCCCATATGCATCCTGCCGAACAACTTCCTGGCTGGCACGGTGCGTAACGGCCTAAGACTTCGTGTTCGAGTCCGACTCGAACAAAAGTTCTGCACGGCTACGTGAAGACCCGGACGTAGTTTCCCGGATTGGAGTAGACGTCGTGATCCCCAAGAATTGGAGTAGACGTCGTGATCCCCAAGAATTGGAGTATACCTTATCTACCTCGGCATGTATTTGGCATGTGTACGAGTTCGTTACGAACGCGTAGTTAGCCCGGCCCAATTATCCCCCGGTTGGTCGATTGTTCAACACTATATAAACCGAGCTTCTACGGCGTGTAGAGGGCATAAGATCCTTGCATACTACTTCCTATACACCATAATCTTGCCGAGACCTGTTCGTCTCGCCGAGTTCCTCCTTGTAATCCTTTCTCAGGTAAAGAAGCGTTGGACGTAGGGTTGTTATCTCCCCGGAGAGGCCTGAACCAGGATAAAAACCCTGTGTCTCCCTGTTGCTCGTTGATTGCTGTTCGCTCTGCTCGGCAGTGTCTTCTATCTCCCCTTCTCAAGAACCTTAGTTGACTTGGGACCGATATCCCAACCGTCGACAGGAGCGGCGGCCCGAGATGAGGCGGCCAGCGCGCTCCAACGGAGGGCAAGCACACGGCCGCGCCTGCGTGGAGGGGCCTTGCTGCTGCTGGCGCCAGCGACAGAGGAGCTGGATGCAACGGGCGCCGATACCGGCTCTTTGCCGAGGCGCCGGCGTACGGAGATGCCATGCCCTGCCCCTGCGCCATCGTCTGCGCCGTCGTCATCAGTATCGCCCTCATAGCGGTGAGTGGGCTGGAATAGCGGGCGACAGGCCGCAGGGATGACCGCCGTGTAGTCCTCGAACTCGCCGAGATGGATGACGACTTGGTGGGTCGTCACCCACGGCGGGCACGGCAGCGG
Source organism: Raddia distichophylla (assembly GCA_005191435.1). Classification (NCBI taxonomy): domain Eukaryota; kingdom Viridiplantae; phylum Streptophyta; class Magnoliopsida; order Poales; family Poaceae; genus Raddia; species Raddia distichophylla. Next base: position 3,488,221 of record SPJY01025704.1, on the reverse strand, counting down.
CGCGCCGGCGAGGCGAGCGGGGCCCTGGCGCCGCCGTGGTTGGCTTCGAGGTAGGGAGAGGATTCGTCAAAGAAGTTGATGTCCTCTTCGAGATGGATGCTCGCTGGGTCTCGCATCCAGAGCTAGACACGGAAGGTGGTCCTGTCACTGCGGAACCGCATGTCGAGCTCGACGACGTCCACGCGCGTGGCGCCGGCGAGGAGGAGATCAACTACGCCCGTGGACTAGGACAGGAGAGGGAGACCCGCGATGTAGGCGAGGACGCCGAAGCGCGCCGCGCCGGGCGCGCCGTCGGCATGGAGGTCATCGGGGAAGGGATCCAGTTGGAAATCCCTGCCGTGGGCGTGGAAGGAGCGGCACGCCGCATGCCTTGCTTGCTCGGGGCAGGTGAAGCACGCAAGAAGGCGGAGATGGGGGAGGTGGGTGACGATGGATGTCGTTGATGGGGACGTCTGTGTAGATGCTGATTAGGTTGCGACGAACTCGGTGTTCGGATGTGGCCCGCCGGTGATGGAGACGATGATGGCGCGACGGTGGAGATCCGCCGCGTCGGCGTGCATAGCATCCGTGATTCCCACCGCGACGCGCACGGAGGGGGGGCGGCGGCGCGCGCCGATGCGGGCGGCGAGCTCAGAGCGTTGGGCCGAAGCCATGGCGGTGGTGGGTGGAGGCGGTGCCTTGGCGGTGGTAGGTTGGTAGCGGTGGTTTGCGGCGCCTCTGCGTCGGCACTGCCGAGATATGTGGCCTAAGCGGTGGCACACCAAGCACCGGATTGGTTCACGGCACACTGCAGCGAGGTGGTCGCGGGTGAAGCACCGGGCGCAGGCCCCCTTAAAACGGCGGCCGCCGGGGCCATGGCGCGCGCCCTTGACTGGTCGCCAAGACAAAGAAGGCAAGCTGCGATGGGGTCGACGGCGCCTCGGTTGGCCGAGTTGCTAGGAGGAGGAAGGAGCACGCGCGACGGCGCGACAATGGAGCGGAAGGGAAGTGAAGGCTTGGCAGGCGGCATCGATGGGGTGTGAAGAATGCCGGAATTGGCAAAGGAGGCATGCGTGGTTGGGGGTGGAGCAGTAATGGCTGGCGGAGGGGCAATTACTACCGTCGCAAAGGTGCACCAGAGGGAGCTGGTGGTTGGGGAGAAGGTGGTTGGGGGAGTAATGGCGGAGCTGGGCTTACCGGCAATGGCAGCAGCCGCAGGGAAGGGGCTTGGCTGCCACCGAGACCAGGAAGAAGGGGGAGCTTCTCGCGGCGGCGTGGTGGTGGCGCACTGGCCGGAGTGGAGGGGCATGGAGCTGGGATGGCAGCGGGGCGGCCGCCGGAGCCGGGATGGCTTGCGGCGGAGCGGGCGCACATGCTCCCTTTTTTCCTCCCAACATCCATCCGAACTAGCTAGCCTGACAAGAACAAACTCCATTATCATTCGGTGTTTGTGTGTGGCATGCTCAGCCTCACAAATTGGCAAATCAACTACACATCGTCGTCGCCATAGTGGCCACCAGTGAAGAGGATGATGAAGCCTGATAGAAAATATGACCCGATGGAGTCTAGGAACGACACTGGGGACACTATATTTGGTAAAGCAGTTCATCTCTAAGGCTATATTTGTGCTGCTAGACTATGGGCGCTACTCCCCAATCAACGCAGCTGACCGTTGTGTGTCGTGGCCACAAGCCAACTACGACCACTGCGAGCCTGTGCCACTACAAACTCATTCATGGGTTACATCATATCCTGTTTTCTAACAAGTGGTATCAGAGACGGTCATTGGTGTAAATCCTAATAAAGCCGACATGAAAAGTTTGTCAATCTTATCCATAAATGGCTAGATGTAATTAATACTTTATGGTACTTGTTAATTAGTAGACAATATGAGGACTCCAATTAGCATAATATATGGAAATTGGAAAGACAGAGTAGCAAATTGTAGGTGTTTTCTTTATCTAAAATGAAAGCAATTTGCAGGCACCCATCTACCCAACAACATCCATCTCTTTTAGTAAGGCGATCGGCGAAATGAGATCGTGGTGCAGCGCCGCCGCCGCCGTCCACATCGACGCCGGCGTTGCGCCCCTGCGGCATCACCACCGCGCGCCTCCTTCTCTCCGGCCGCTTGGGAGAAACAAAATTAGAAGCCCCAAATTGCTGTTGGTCGGATGTACAAGGATAGTTCTCCGACGTCGCTGCAGCGCCGCCGCCGAGATGCCGGCGGCCAATGAGAAGAGTTCGCCGTCGGGTACTGCTTGCTCCGGTTCTCGTTTCAGCGTTTTGGCAGCCGCTAGTGAAGATGAAGAAGAAGATCATCCATCAAGCAGAGTCAATCTCTTTTTGCAAGATGCTTTGTCATCACCACTGCTTGACTTGTCCTTGCCCTTGGACTTGTTCTTCTTCGTGTTAGGACAAACCGAGGCGATGTGGCCTCGTTCATTGCACTCGTAGCAGCGTATGGAGGCGAGGGCTTTCTTATCCTTGAAGTTTCTGGCCCCGTGCTTCTTGAAAGCTCGGGTGAGCCTGTTCACCTCTAGGGCCAGGCTTGGGCTTCCTTGTTTGCCCTCAAAGCTAGACTTGGACTTGTTCGTACTTGGCTTCTCACTTGGCTTGGACGTAGTGACCTTGAGAGCGATGGACTTCTCCTTGGACTTGGGAGGCTCATCGTCTTCACTGTCGTTCACCAGCATCTCATGGGCAACCATTTGCCTAAGTCAGTGATGGCGTAACCGAGCCCCTTGGCCTCCTTACTCTTGAGGATGACGAACTCCCTGTACTGCTTCCTAGGAAGCACCGACATCATTCTCCTGCATACATCCAGGTCAGTGATGGCGTAACCGAGCCCCTTGAGCTCGTTCACCAGAGGGTTAAGGCGAGTGTACATGGCATTTGCATCTTCGCCTGGGAGCATCCTAAAGCGATCAAAGCGCCTTCTCAAGACTACAATTTTCTCTTCTTTTATCGCATCCGTACCCTCATGGATTTCTACTAGAGTTTTCCAAATGTCATATGCAGTGGGAAGATTGCTCACCCTCTCAAAGGCATCTACCCCCAAACCCGAAAACAAAGCATTTTTAGCCATAGCATCTAGGTCAAGTTTTGCAATTTGTTTAGCAGTGGGTCATGTTTCCTTGTTAACCTCAAATCCTAGAGGAGACTCTACCACAGCCCAAACCTGACGACCTAGAGATTGAATGTAAGTAGTCATCTTAGTTTTCTAGTGACTAAAGTGGGCGCCATTAAACAAAGGAATCCTATTCCCGGCGACATTACCCCCTTCGGACATTTTGACTCTATGCGTTTAAGCACCATCGGAGAGCACCGGCCCTCTGATACCACTTGAAAGGATCTAAGGCCGCGAGGGGGGGGTAAGCGGACTATTTGTCATGTTTTAGAGCGTATTTTTGATTTTTATAGTTGTTAGTCAAATTAATGAACCAAGGCCTATAGTGATCCTAATTTGACTAAACTAAACGACTAAAACTAACGAGCAGAGCGGTAAATAGAACTAATCCTAACTAGCAAAAGCACAATACATCATAGCCGAAGCAACAATATGAAAGTGCGGGAAGTAAATGAGACAAAAGGAGGCTCACCGATTTTTTAACGAGGTTCAGCGCAAAGCACCTACTCCTCGATGCGGAATCTCCCCGAAGAGAGGCCAGGACTCTCTCCTCCCGTGCCCACAAATCCACTCGGTATGCTTTTAGGGCGTAAGCCCAAGGCTCGTTTCCGACCCGTACACCGAGGCTGGGATCCTCCACAAGTCGGAGGCTTTCCCGACACCCCGGCACCACGGACGTGGCGCCGACCTTCGCGAAGAAGGTATTTGTACACATGACCTTGGACGGAGACCTTGACGTTGCCGGAGTCGCGGAGGTCTTGATCACGGACGGCGTCCCGGGACCTTGGACGATGACTCCGGCGCCCCGGAGGTGTAGACGTACGCGGGTCTTCGACGGCGGCGAAGAGGAAGCACCCAATCACGAGCCGGGTGGCCTTGCACCGGGGCAAAGGGCTTCGTTGCTGTAGTTGTACGGTTGGTGAAGTGGTACGCTTGACGGGGATCTTGTACCGGTGAAGCTCGGGGACGGCAAGGCGAAGTCTCAACTCCGGCGGGAAGGACCCAAAGAGCACTCGAGAAGATGACCGGAGGACTCACCAAGAACCGCCCAAAACGAAGGAGAACTCACTGGAGAAGAAGGGGGAACCCATGCCTTACCTCTTCCCTTCTCTCCCTCTCCTCTCCTCTCTCTCACCCAAACCCTAGGACCCTAGGTGGAGATGGACATGGGCAAGGAGGAACCCATGGGAGAAGTTCTCAAACACTTACAAGCCATGGGGTGGAAAATAATGAGCTCTCTCAAGTCTCCTCTCTCAGCCACGAGATTTATTTATAGCCCCCAACCTGAGCTAGGACACGTGGCACGATCTGGACAAGACAGACTCGAGAAAACGGTTCAGATCGACGGATCTATGAATTCACCGGACGCGTTCGGAGCCCGCTGGACACGTCCGGTCGCTATTGGACCTGGAGCGCTGCTCGTCACCGGAGGCGTCCGGTCGCCTGCCCGTACGCTGGCAGCCCCGCTCGCAACCCCTTCTGCCCGAGCCCCCACCGGACCGTCCGGTCCCTCACTGGACGCGTCCGGTGGGGCTGTTTGGGCACAGCCCCACTGCTCAGTGGCTCTACTCTCCCTCGCTTGCCCCTCGGATGCCCGACTTTGATTCGGTTAGGTTTTTTGTCGGCTTTTGGACTTGGATAAGCACAGGTTGGCTTCGGATAGGATCAACTTGGCTTTTGGGCGGGAGTTTTCGCGCCTAAGGTGTTTGAGTGACTTGGTGGCTACGAAAACGACTCGGACACGTCACAAGGTGCCTCGGATTCTTCCGGGCCCTTCCGGTGACTTCGACCCTAAGCAAACTACCCCTCGGACACCTGGCACTCTCTCGATCGCTCTCGAAGATTCTAGACTCCGCTAGACTCAGAATTGAGATGACGAATCGAGTAATCAATGGGACCGACCTGCCAGAGACTGAGACTGGCACCTGACGTACTCGAGCCTCAGGCACGCACGCAACCAAAATCATTAAAAGAAAGGCTAGGAAAATAAAGTCCTTAATTGGTTGACGTGGCACCAAATGCCAAAACCCTAGACCTAGGAGTCCTAGGACTTACAGAGAGGTGTTTGAGAGGGGGATTGAGAGGGAGGAGGGAGGAAGAAGAAGAGAGCCTACCTTAGTCTCCTCCTACCCATCCCCAAATGTTTCCCCCCTCTCACATGGGGCTATCCGCCTAGACTCCATGGTGGAAGAGAGGTGAAGCCCTCCCGCTCCGGACTTGTGCTCTTGGTCTTCACCACTACCGGAAGCACGAAGCCTTCACCACACGTACGTATAGATGGCCAAACGGGCGATCCGGCACGGCCCGGCACGGGCCCGTTTAAGCCGGGCCCGGCACGGCCCATTTAACTAATCGTGCCGTGCCGTGCCAGCCCATGGGCCAAGGCCCAGGCCCAGGCACAGCACGAGGCTTGCTTAGCCGTGCCGGGCCGGCTCGTTTACATGGCAGCCCGTTGGGCTAGCGCGCGGCCGCGCGCAGGAGGAGGCGGGAGAGCGCCAAAAAAATTTTGCGCTGGGGAGGATTCGATCCCGCGACCTCTCCAGGGGCGCTACACTGCCTGCGCAAGCTTAGCTAGCCAACTGAGCACGCTTCGGTTGTGCCTTAGATACACCAAGGCTTGTTAATATACCTATATTGAATGAATAAAATTAAAAAAAATATAATCGTGCCGTGCCGGGCTGGCCCACGGGCCTGGCCTTCGGCCTAGGCACGGCACGCCATGTCGTGCTGGGCCGGCACGGCCCGTTTATTTTCGTGCCGTGCCGTGCTCGTGCCGGGCCAAAAATGCGGGCTTTCATGCCGGCCCATTTGGCCCGGCCCATCTGGCCATCTATACACGTACGTCTACACCGAGTCGTACCCGGAACTTCTACATCAAGCGAACGGCTAAGTCTTTACCGCATCAAAACCCACCAAGCATTGTGATCACTGGATATGCGTATTTGGTGCTCTCCTCCATTGTGTCGGAGGTGTGCAAAATCTTCCATTGCATTGGAGGTCGCCTTCACTTGTGTAGTCGGTGTGTGAGGTTGCCGTCACCTTATAGCAGGTTTTGCTCACTCCACCGATGTGTCGGTGAAAGAGTCACTAGTTGATTGAGTGCTAGGGACAAAAGGGTCCCGGTTGACACACCGAAGTGTCGGTGGTGAACTTGCTCAATGGTGAGTATGTGTGTAATGTGTAGCACACCGAACATTGGTAAAACATCTCGGTTTGTACCCTCTATCGCATGACTCTCTAATTTTTGCACCTATGAATGATTGCATGTGGGTGAGCCATCGAGCCACCAAGTAGTCGACTTGAGAGCTTGCACCGCTTTGCTTCCGCATATTGAACTTGACTTGTGCTTTCGCTAGTGCTTCCGCTCCTAGAATTGTGTAGAACCATCACCACTAAGTGGCTCATTAATTGACTAAGTAATTTTGCAATTTGGCGTGAGTGTTAGGATAAAATTGTGTTCAAATTTGAAAAGCCGTCAATTCACCCCCCCCTCTTAGTCTAGAATCCTTACACGTATCGAAGAATTACTATCCTCTGGGTAAGAGGAGACGTACATTCCGTGTTGGGTCGCTAAACTGGTTTAGCAATTCTGGACTTGCAAATAATGAGCAACTTACATGCAAGGTACTCTGAGATATATGCTAGCATTTGTGGTAGTGTCACGTATATTAGTTATTAGACTTTTGTTTCTGATTTATTTGTTGAATTACCCATCACATTTGGTCCTTTTGGAGTTGTCTATGATTGATTGTTGATTTCATCTCCTTGCTAAAATGGTGCTTTATAGCTACAATAATATGAATAGTTATTTAGTTTTTCAAACCTGAAAGGTTTCAGTTCATAATAATATCAATTGGACTTTTTGTAGTTGTCTATGGGGTTAATTTTTTGATTTCATCTCCTTCCTGAAACAGGGCTTTATAGCTACAATAATATGAATAGTTATTTTAGTTTTTTCAAACCTTGGATGGTAGATTCTCTATTCTAGTGAAAATAGAGCATATGAATATAGTTTTTGGAACCATGCTAATGGGTCGTGTGGGGACTTTTATTTATCCCGTTGCAATACACGGACATATTTGTTAGTATAACATGAAATAATTAACAGAAATAATAGAAGGCCCAAGTGCCCAAATATTGATGCTTGAGGGTGTGTATAGGAATATAGGATGCTTGTGCAGTACTAAAAAAGAAAATTTGGAGGAATAAATAATAGAATTAGCACCCGTAGAGCTTTATTGATTACTAACAGAAACAAATCGAATTTGCAGGAATAATAAAGCATTTTATGTTCGGTTTTGGCGGCTAGGGAGGCCCGCACAGGGAAGTCCATACCCGCGCCACCCTCTTCCCCTCTAGGCCTACATGGGCCATGGGCTCATCGTGCAGACCGGGTTACAAAAGATACGGAGTACAAAACTAGGTCGGCTCACCGAGGGGAGGCAGCCGGACAGACCAAGGAGGCAGTCTCTCCCTAGGGTTCCATGAGGAGAACGGCGCGGCTCCACCTCCGCGCCTCGCCGTCCATCCTCCGTCGGCTCCACCTCGTCAGGGCTCCACCTCATCCGGCAGCTCCATAACCTCTGAAGGTAAACCCTTTCCCATCTCTTGATCTGTTGGGACCTTCCTGTCTTCTCTAGATCTGAAATGATACGTATTTCTTACTTGGGATATTGGGATCCCTGCTTGTTGTTGGGAGTCATGGATTTTTTTTCTCTTTTTCATAGAAATTTTAAAGTCATACCATACTCCTGGGTCATGGATTTTGTTGGTGTCATGAATGTTCACTAGTCAGTACAGGAAATGTCGATCAATCTCTATATATGTTTGTGTGGAAGGTCTTTGAATATTTTCGTGGATGCAATAAACCTGGTCGTTTGATTTATGTTACAGTTTACGCCATGTGTGCCGCTTACTCTGTCGGACGGACCATGGTATTCATCTGTCGGGCAGCATGCATCAAGAAGACACTGGCTGCTGGCATGGAGAGGAGTGGGCCATGGCACGACATTCTCAAGGCCATGAGGAGGTTTGGTGGGCAAAATGTGAGCTACACATCACCTGCCAACAGTTGGAAGCCCATTCTCCCACCACGTCGGCTCCGTCAATATACTCTGCCACCCCAATTCCATTATCCACAGTGGCGGATCCACCGCCCGGGCAGGGAGGGCAACTGCCCAGGCTTCCGCGGATGCCAAGTATCATCAACAATGTAGGTTTCAAGTCCAAAATTAAGGGAAATTCACAAACAAAATCCTGAAAAAAATACTAATATTTCTTAAACTTTCATTGTTATGAAGAATTTCTATTTTTATGAAAAAAAAACCATTAGATCGACTGTGTATCAAATCCGAACTCACAAAATCGGGGAAAACGTACCAAAGAGAGACGAAGGGAGATGAGGCTGGGGAAGGAGAGAACCACAGGAGAAGGCAGCGCAGGTAGCGGTATCGAGAGGGGAGCGGCGGAGGCGGAGCAGGAGCAGAGCGGAGCAGCGAACCAGCCCTCCAGGAGGCAGGAAGCGACGCAGTGTTGTGTTGGTGATGAGCAACACGCACGGCACGGTTTATAAAAAAACCTTTGTTCATTCGGTTCCGGTTTACATTTTGTCAGAAAATCGGATTTCAGGACGATGAGTTTGGTGTCGGTGTCGGATACATATTCGGATAGTATAGGATAGTAGTATATATTTGGATACAGATTAGATATATATTCGGATAAATATTCGGTTGATCGGGTCATGTACAGGTAACTGAGATATTTTAAGAAACTAAGTACCCACAGCCTTATCTGTAAAGGACACCCGTCCTATGCCCAGCCATTCCCCGCCCATCGTCCCGCCGCCTCCCCTCCGTGCGCAGCCCCACCGCCCATCCACCGTCGCCCGCGCGCGCCCCTCTGTGTATCGTCTCTTCGTTGTCGCCCACGACGCCACTTCGTCAAGCGGTACCCCTCCGTGCGTCACCCACCACCTCCTATCCCAACCTTGCCGCCTCCGTGCACCACCCCTCCGCCGTCGACTACACCGCCCCTTCACCAAGTGCTGCCCCTTCGTGCGCTGCCCGCACGGCCCCTTCATGCGCCGCTCACCGCCTCAGTGCATCGCCCCTTCGTCATCGCCCATGCGGCTCCTTCATCGAGCGCTGCCTACCGTCTCCTGTCCATGCCGGTGTCAGGTCACCTCTGTTCACAAAACATTGTTTCTTTTTTAGTACCCACAATCATGCTGCTATATTCTGTTATTGATAAGTTTGAATGCCAAAAATTCTTACTGACATGTAGAAATGCCGATGCAGATGAACTTGCTAATTTGCGTTGCATTTTTTTACTCTCTTTGTATTCTTCTTATTGTAGTTTGAATCTGGCAAAAATCTAGCATGCACATAAAGTTTGTACTTTTCTTGTTTTATTTCGCGAGCAGAACCGCAACATGTAAATGGCAAACTGGTCGTGCGCAAAAACAAAAAAAGATTTAGATGATGACTGAATCAATGCTGAGGAGTAGATCCTGTGATGCCATGAGGCTGTTTTTGGGGATGTGCTCTAACACCAGCAAGCTTATCGCGCTGTCGTCGCTGGCGATGTTGACGTGTGCCAACCTCCGTGCCGAACTCGATTCTTTTCTACCCATAACCAGATAAAATTAGGATAAAGCATGATATAGCCTACTACCCTATCAATAATAATCAACCCATTTGTTAACCACATGGACAAGAAGAGGACTAGGCCATCTATGTTATTCAATGTTTTGCTCAAGCTAAGTCTGAGCATATCCACGTCCGCAATCGACAATGTACTCTCACTGCATAACTTCGGATTTTTTATTTACATGTGTCTAACCTCACAACTTCATATGGGTAAACGATTTATATATGTTAGAGATGCTTGTTATAAGTGTGGCCACCATCTTATCGTTTTTATTTAACTATCTTTATATCTTATACAGTGAACATAATAAGCATGTTCCATTGGCACATTATAAATTATGATCATTCGTGAAGTTTTATTTTTATTGAACATAAATAAAGAAAGTCACGTATGAAAAGGAGATGGATATGAAATAATCAAAACAAAATAATAATATGACCGGACCCCAATTAAAAACTAATATAAAGTATGAAAGTGACAAGAATTAGCAAAACATATTTTACAAAATTCTATTAAAAGTTTATAATTTTATAATATGAATAATATATATAAAGACGATAGAAAATGTTTCACATCCAAGTATTAGAACATCTAGAAGCTCTTTTTATCATAAATATTATCTTTCATAGATAAGTAAAGAATTGTCTAGATATTAGATAATTAGGTAGAAAGATCTAAATTGAAAATATCTTGATATGGATGTTTCTAGATTTATGCTACATGGTGCAGTTTTTAACACATGTTACATCACAGTAATATTGTAATAGTATAAATAGAACACTCCCCTTTATATTATTGGAGATCCTGTTTTAATCATTATGTCCAATTAAAGCTTATTTTCAAGTTTACTATGACATAAATTATACATTACATATTATCTCATAACATTACAATATCTTTTCAACAAATATAGATAGCGATGTTTTCATTTCATAAACCTTCTATTGCAACCATTTTGTGTAATTTGAGCTTACTTTTAAGTTCAGGATGATGTATACATTAAAATGTTAAAATGAAATATTTTGGTTAGAAAGTTATTTTTTTTAGGTCACGTATTTAGTTTTTGCCCACGTTCCTGAAAATTTCTATATTCGCCACTGATTATCCAGATGTAGACCAAGCAAGGTAATGCGCGTTTCCATCGAATTCATGCTTTTTGTATAGGACACGAACAAAATGCCGGAGCCTCCTTCTAACTAGCTATACAACAGCACTGAACACTGAAAAAAGTAGTTATTGCAAGATGGACATTAATTTTTGGCACTAGTTCCAACAATTCGTTAATATCATGAGAAGGCATCACTATATTATAGAGGGTACTATGTATGTTTGAAGAGTTACCTACATCTTCAATGCTTCTTTAGGACACTCTTGCATTCCATCTTGATTCATGTTTTGAATGTCTACAGACTGTTTTCTATGTTATTTCTTGTGATTCTTCCTATGTGAAACTCTCCTGCCTGATCTACATCTAGATTAGGTTCAATTTAACACCATAAAGTAACACTTTACATCTTAGGGCATCTCCAAAGGGCATAAGGTTTATGATGTGTTCCAGGTACTATATGCAGTTGAACAGCTTGTTCCTCTTGACAAACTCCAAAGGGTCCATTTTGCCCTAAAACCCTTTTGCCCCATCAATAAGCTTCACATACATGCAACCAAAGCAAATATTGTGAAACCGTGCTATGTAAGGAATTAGATTAATTTGCAGGAATTATGAATAATAAAGGGAGATTTTACTAAGCACTTGGAGAGATCCTTCATTCACCTGTTGCTCTCATATCATGTGGTTGACCGGTGTTTCGTTGATTTGAAATTAGAGCATCTGCACATTTCATCTGATTGCACCTTTAGTTAAGGAACAATGTTTCTTTTGTGAAGAAAACTCCAGATGGAGTGGACAAGGACTACTCAAATGCTGCAGATATACTCCGTTATCTGATGGAGGTATATATGATGGGAGAGATGGGCTTCACAATACTTGAGGACCATGAATATCTGTTCCAGCTTATAAAGAAAGGTGCTTCCAATTATGAGTATTTAATTGCAACCAGTGTGGTACTACTCCCTATGGCAACCAGATCTGTGGCCTTGAGGAAATTTCATGGGCAGGTTTTAAGGGTTCTTCCTCCTAGAGATTACACAAGGAGCTGTATTCTTGCACGAGTGGATGCCAAAGGTTACCTTCGAGAAGCGCTAGATAACTCCTATCTGTTCAGATGCATTAAATATAGGATGAAGTATGATCCATATGTGTTTGACAGTGCTGAGGTTCTGCTGGAGTTGGAGTGAAACTTTGGTGGTCATCAGTATGATGGCGCAATACTTGCTAATGGTGACTGTGAACTCATACTGTATGTTCACAACAAGATGCTGCTGATAAAGGTACAGGAGGGTCTTTGGAGAACCGGTGCTCTACTTGGTGATCTATACATAGAGGAACTATTTACAGACGGTAGCGCCCATCTGGTTAAGTCACTTTCAAAAGCTGCACCTGAAGGAAAGCAAGTTAATTATCCATGATGATGCACTGGTAGTGTAGAAAGAAGCCGTCAGGTATAGTTTGATCGAGTGATGGCTCGCTGGAAGTAAAGCCTGTCATGTGGAGATTTTTTTTGCGTCGTCCGACGTTTCTGCTGGGAACAACTAACCAGTAACGTTGCATAGCCGGAAGCATTACTTTGATGGAGGGCCTTTGTTTTTATCTACGTAATTTTAATTCACATGTGCTGTAGCACTGTTATGTGTATTTATTTTGCCTTGGATGATAACTATGAACTTACGCTTATTAATTTGAAACTTGTTGGTACACTTAAAACATGTGATACTAACATAGGCTACACAGCCTAGCCATAAGCATTACTCCGATTGTATAACTTTCGTTGTATAACTTTGATTCATAAATGGTGTAGCACTGTTATGTGCAGTTATTAGTTGAAGGAAGTAAAATGAATTTGCATTGCTAAAAATTATGAAGGGGCGAATGTATTACTTGCGGCTTTTGAGATTCGGCTAGCTTATTTGTTTCCAATAACGAAAGTATGGAACCGGACAGGCGGGCCGGTGTAAACTAACCTGCAAGGCTATCTGAACCAAAGAGTGTGCTCACTAATGGCGCTAATGCTCTATCTAGACAGTCGCCAACGTCGCTAGGGATGTGCGGTCGAGATGACCAAGCGGCACTATAAGCCAAATCCACCACCATATGGCTAGATCCACCACCGAGCCTAGGCACTAGTGTTACAGCTGCGCAGTAGAGCCCTGTGTGACTGAGAGGGTGCTTGTGCACTTGTACGTGTGTGGGCCGTGTGGGCCGGTTTATGGTTAGGGCCGATTGGCCGTAGCTAGGCTCGGAGTACAGGGCTCTCTTTTCTAACTAGTTTAGTTTAGTTGAGCCAAAAATTAAGAAATTTGAAAAAGATACATAAAAAGATTAAAACAATTATTAAAAAAAATCTTTTTGAGATATTTGAGTAAATTCAACAAAATCACAGAAAAATATTTTAAAATATTTCATACAATGGCCTATACAAAAATAACAAATTTCAGCTCAACTAAACGAAACCAAACCAAAAATAACTAGGAAAGAGGGCCTAAGACCATGCCTAGCAGCTGGGTCAAATGGCTGGGCCTTACTGTTCATGGCACTATTTATCTCATTTGATCTGTTCGTCTTCGTTTGGTCCGTTTGCAGGTGGACCAAATGTGTTGTTTTATAGTGTTATTTGATCCGCTGAGATTTGAGGCAACTGCTGGAGATGGCCTAGGCAGTAGTTCCAAAACTGTCAAGGCATCGCTGTAATGACATGTCTCTGAACCTATCTCGATTTGCTGACATGTCTCTGATATAACACTCCACCTTGGGCAAACTGTGATATGCCAATGCCTCGTTAAAAATTCCATCCAAAAACCCAGTGGAGAAAAAAGGATTGGACAAAAGAGTGCATCGCACACGCATGCTGCATTGTGATATTGCCTCTTTAAAAACCTTTTGTGAGGAACTTCAGGAAAAACTCACATTAGAGAAAAAGCATACAATATATCTATCTTCAAGAAATATGCATCTACAGGATACCTATAATTCTTTATTCAGGGACTCTCCCTCTAAACACTACAAATCTTGAAATCGCCTCATTCCTCCGTGAACACATTTCCAGAATGTTGAGGTGGGCAATGCCTTAGTGAACAAATCTGTCAGATTCTCACTAGACTTCACTTGAACTACCTCGATCTCACCACTATTCTGCAGTTCATGAGGGTAGAACAACTTTGGAGGAATATGCTTCGTGAGATTGCTTTTAATATAGTCCTATTTCATTTGCATGACACAAGCAACATTATCCTCATAAATGGGAATGGTGGTATCGATGGTTTCTATGCCACATGACTTTTGGATGTGGTTCACCGTTCTCTTTAGCTAAACACCCTCACGGACAGCCTCATACAAAGCTATGATCTCAAAGTGGTTAGTGGACGTGGCCACCAAAATCTACTTGCAAGATTTCCAAGAAATCGCAGTGCCACCATATAGGTAGACGAACCCAGTCTGAGATTTAGTCATGTGCGGATCAGACATATAGCCCGCATCAGTATATCCCACCATATCCTTAGGCTCGTTCCTCCCATAAAACAACCCAAGATCCTACGTACCTTGCAGGTATCTTATAACAGTTTTACTCCCGCCCAATGCTTTCTGGTTGGTGCGGAGCTGTATCTAGCCAACAAATTCACCGTGAAAGCGATGTCAAGCCTGGTACAATTTTCCAAATACATCAATGCGCCAATGGCGTTGAGATAGGGAACTTCAGGTCCCAAAATCTCCTCGTCCTCTACCCTAGGTTTAAATGGATCCTTCTCCGTTTCCAGGGATTGGATCACCATGGGGGTTTTCAGGGGGTGTGCTTTACTCATATTGAACTTCTCTAATACCTTCTAGGTATAGAAAGTCTGGTGCACAAATATCCCACCTGACACATGTTCGAGCTGCAGGCTGAGATAGATTTTGGTTTTACGCAAATCTTTCATTTCAAACTCCGTCACAAGGTGAGCACTAGCTTCACCAATGTCCTCTGTCGTGCCAATGATTCAGATCATCCACATACACAGATATAATACAAAATCCACCCAGGGATTTCTTTGTCAACACGCAGGGAAAATCATCATTGTTCGTGTATCCCTGCTTCAGGAGGAATTCACTCAGCCGGTTGTACCACATCCTACCCGACTGTTTCAACCCATATAGCGACCTATTCAGCTTGACGCTATACAAATTTCTGTCTCCTTGATTCGGGATTTTCAGTCTTTTAGGGACTCATATGGACATGGTGACCGATACATATATATATATATATATATATATATATATCCATTAACTGTATTTTCAAATTCATACAAGTTGCCAAAGATATCAAGTATCATAAGGTTATTTCACTCATGACAAGAGAATATGTTTCATCATTGTCGGTACATTTAGTACCAGGGTACCCACACCTAAGGGACTGACGAGTGGACCTAGCTAATGGGGCCCCCATGAAGGCGGAGGAAGACCAAGGAAGAGGCGAGGCTCCAGCGAACACGTGGCGCCCTGGCGAGCACGAGGCAGAGGAGGCGAGCACGGCCAACCAGCTCCGGTGCGAGCAGGACACGTGGCAACCAGGCGAGCACAAACCAAGGTGGGCGGCCAGGTCTGCGGGCCAAGGAAGAGCAGGCCACGTGGCGTTCCTTCGAAGGAGTCTCTCCCCCCGCGGCGTATCGAGCGCATTAAATGTGCGGGATATGGCGTGGGACAGAAAAGCTCATGATGAGGGTGTAGGGCGTGCTGTCAGGTTAACAGTGCTTGTGCAGCGGTCACTGCGCAAGGATGGACGAGACGGGGCAGTCGTTGCAGAGGTGTCAGGCGGCGTCCCCCATCTCTTCAGCTGGAGCCGTTGAGAGGCAGGCAAGTAGGGCCCGCCAGGCAGCAGAGGGTGGCCAAGTCGTCGCCCATGCCCAGGCAGTTAATGGGTGCACACTCCCTCCCCCTTCTCTCTCTCTTCCCGCGACAGCCCTAGGTATAAAAAGGGCGTGCGGTGCCCGATAGAGAGGACTCTCTCTTACACACTTACACCCCATCGGTGGCTTGTAAGATTAGCCAAGATAATATGATAATCCCACTGGCAGGAGTACGGCTATTACCCGCATCGGGTGCCCAAACCTGGGTAATTCTTGGTGTGTTTTCTCTGTGATTCATGAGCTAGATTAGCAGTGCATTCTACTCCCACCGCCGAACTAAATAATCCCCCCAATGGATTTGGTCTGGTGAATTTACACCGACAATCATAATCAACACCGGGTCTCTGCGTGAACCCTTGTGCCACAAGCCTGCTTTACATCTCACCACCTGGTGATTCTTATCCCTCTTCCGGTAGAATACCCATTTAGCTCCTACAGGGAGTACCTTGGGCGGAGTTGGCGCTACAAGGTCAAACACATTTCTCTTATTTAGAGAGCGCAATTCAGCCTCAATTGCTTCTTTCCATTTACCCCAGTCCCCCATTTACCCCAGTCCGAGCGCTATTGACACTCTGCCTTGGTCTTAGGTTCTTAATCCACATATTAGACAATTTTAGAGGCAAAGTATATGACGACAACAATGGACTTTCGGTTATATAATTCTCCTGAATTCACATAATTCATGAAAATTTCCTCATTCAAATCATACGTCTCCGCGGGATTTCCCAACACAGTGGAACCAGCCCCTTCCATTCTCCCAGCACCTAGAAAAGTGCATGCATGGTCGTTGGGTTCCGCGCCTACAGGGCGCCCACCACCTACAGGGTGGTTATTGAGTACGGGTCGATCAATGATGACTACAGGTCGCCCTTTCTCTTCTGGCAGGGATAACGAGTCTACACCGATTCTTCGCTACAGGTGCACTCGGATTTCTCCCTCTTTTTCTACTAAAGGGAGCATGATTGTAGGTATATGCGACTTAGTTAACTGTAGGTATATGTGTCGACGGGTGTAACCTTGGGGCACGTATCGGCAAGTGAATTTGATATTTAGGGCAACGGGGCGCATAAGACGAAGATTCGATGGTGCACAAGAGTAGGACACAAAACTTATCCAGGTTCGGGCCCTCGATGCAAGAGGAAATACCCTACTCCTACTAGGATGGTATTATGTGGGATCTCGAATACAGGGGAGCCCTATATGAAGGTTACAAGTGCTCGGATGTAGCTTACGAGGTGTTTTTCTGATGCCTAACTACGGCGCCCGACCTCCTTTATATAGTGGAGGAGGTGGGCTTACATGGTAGGATCTCCTATTCGGGATAGAGTCCTATTCTAGTAAGAACCGAGTCGTATCGTGGTCGGCTTGTACAATTATCGATATCCTTCCAGATTGGGGGTGTCCTGCCTCTTTAGGTTGATGCCTTGACGCCCAAGTCTTCTATTGAAGCCTCCCGATACTCGTGCCTTCTCTCCTCGCCTTGGGCCCCTCCCTTCCGGGTGCTTTTTGGGACTTGGTGAAGATACCCAGGGCCCATGCATACCACAGGAGCCCCCGAGTGCGTTGGCAATTGGCTTGCGTGCGGTAAACTGTTGGATCAAACAGCTTGTAAATATCTGCAAAAAGATTGTAAAGGACTCTATTGAGCCTTAAGTTACAAACACCGGATTTTGCTGTGCAAAACTCAGACAATGGACAACTGGTGGCATGTTTGCAACCTTTTTTTATGTACAGAGTGAAGCATTCCCCTCTGTCTTTTTAGAATGGACAATGGCTCTCGGAGAGCATGATATCACCCGATCGGCACCTGTCCTAACCCTGAGGCAGATCAGCTTGTGGCTCTCTAGGAGCGTACCTAATAGGAAAAAATCAGTCAAAAGGCGTTCATGACTGCGTTATAGTCTATGACTGGCGACCTATAAATAGGCACACCTTAGGTGACTATTTCCAGTCTCATCAACACCTACTCGTTGTACGGGCAAAGAGTAGCTAGTGACCCGACTTGGGGTATGCCATGAGATTTTTGGGGGAATATACATGCATCGATATATACACAAATATATTCTCAGCTCTGCTGGCGGGTTGCCCGCGAATGGGTGCACCAAGGCTTGAATAGGCCTCATGTTAGTTTCGCCCTGTGAGTCATTGACGTAGGGGTCCACTAAGTAGGCCTGTTAAGGGGTTTGCCCTTTGCAATGGACTTTAATCCCAGTTTGGGTAGAAAAATTGGTCACTGCGTATTCCAGAGAAGAATACGTCACTCGGTTCTGACCGCGTGACGTGGGCAGTGCCGCCTTGGGGAAGCGAGACCATCTAGTGCACCGTCCCGTCGCTACAGCTTCCTTGTACTGTGTTTAAACAGGGACACACGTCGGTGATCATTTGGTATTCCCGGCTTATAAAAGGAGAGCGTTTCGGGGGATTTTCTTCACATCTCTTGCTCTTCTTCCTCCTCCGAAACTCCTTCCATTCCTTCTCCCTCAAATCTTCTCAAGATCTAGGAGATCTACAATCTCTGCCCCCGCTGGCGTCGGAACTTTTGGCGGTGCTCCTCCACCCCACCCAGACCACCCGGGGGCTAGGATCCAGTCGGTCCTCCCCTCCCTGAGGAGGAGGGGGAGGAGGTCTGGGCGGCGATCCTCGCCGCTGAAGCCGCTGCCGAGGAGGCTGCACTCGCCCCTACTGGGCGGACTTCGACCGTGCCAAAACGGAGGTGCGGGCGGAGGAGACCGTCCGCCTCCTCCTCCGTGCGGAGCCACGCCTGTGGGCGGCGCAGGCCACCCTAAAGGACGCCTTCGCCGCCGTTCTTTGTTGAATGGCGGTGGGGGTGTGTGTGTGTGTGTGTGTGTGTGTGTGTGTGTGTGTGTGTGTGTGTGTGTGTGTGTGTGTGTGTGGATATAGATATTCTTTTTCTTCTTCTTTTTCTTCTGCTTCTGCTTGCCTGCGATGAGCCCTGGCTCAACTGTGCAGCGCAGCAGTTTAGAATTAGGAAGTCTAGTTGCGAGCCAGCGAATAGCCCTAGCTCTATCTGTGTGGAGCCCCAACACTTTTGTAAGAAATCAGCCTTCGGGCTAATTATAAATATATGAATGAAATTCACCTTTAAAAAGACTTCTTTCAGTTTAGCTTTAAATGCTCAGATTTTCCTTTACAAAGAACTTGTCTTTGATCAGTTTCTCACTCCGAGTGATTCTTGCCTAGTGATTAATGCTCGACTAATTTCGTAGAACCCTTTAAGGCAAATTTGCAGCGCTTTTGCAAACTTATAAGATGATAGCTAGAATTTTGGGCTTACGATGTTATCGAACCCAAATTTGGGGCAAGATTCGGCCCAAGTCCAACGAATCTCTATATAATGGGAGATGTCACAATTTTTAGGGTTTAGTGTTCCCTCTCAGCGCACACAAACCTTGATCTTTTCGAGCTCGCCGCCAAGTCTTAGATCCAATCTCTAACTTCGAGAAGAAGCTCTAGATTTGGTCCAGCTTGCCTCCCCCGACATCGCCATGGACTCCAAGGGTAGTGATTGGGCAAAGTCTAACATTTCTGACCGTCGCCTTAAAGGCTTGGTGAAGGACCATTATCTGCCAGAACGGGAGCTCGTTTCTTGGTGCAAATACTCAAGTAATTCCTCTCCTGCCCCTGACACCCACGAGATCATGGTTTTTGCTTCCTTCTTCCTTATAGGCTTTGGTCTTCCTTGCTCAGACTTCTTTAGAGGTCTTTTGCATTTTTATGGGATTGAGATTACTCATTCGAACCCCAATTCGATTCTTCAGCTATCCACCTTTGTACACCTGTGCAAAGCGTATTTAGGGATTGTTCCCCATTTTTCTTTATTCTGCACGTTATTCCTCCTTAAACCCCAGCCTAGCAGAGCTAACCCGAGTGCTTTCGGTGGAGCCGGGTTCCAGCTTAGGGAAAAAGTCAAGAACAAGTACTTTGACCTTCCGTTAAAGACTTCCCTTAAAGGCTGGCATGCCGAGTGGTTTTATTGCGAAAACCTCTGTCCTGCACCCCCTTGCTTTGGGCGGCTCCCACTAGTTCCGGTGGAATGCTCAAGGAGGCACATCAAGTCCCTGAGCTCTGACCATAGCAAAAATCAGCCCTCTGCTTTTCGAAGCATTGGGATGAAATTCACTGACTCTGACATAGAATCAGAAGAAGAGGAACTCGTACCCCGCTCTAGGAAGGGCATCGAGATAAAGGATCAGGTCCCTCCTTCGTTTTCTGAAGGTGCCGCTTCCCCAGTGCGCCCGGCTTCCTCGAGCTCTGCGCCAACCGCCAAGCCAGCTGCTGCCAACCTGGGTGGTACGTCCGGCTCTAAAGCGAGTGGTCCGGCACCGAAGAAGACTGTTGGCCTCAAGATCAGATTGGCCGTTCAGTAAGTGCGTGTATTGTTTTCTAATGAATTTTGTCTTTGTTAGACTTCATCTCATGACTGATATTCTTCTTTTTTTATAGGAAAAGCACCATAAGTCACACTGAGACAACCCCCTCGAAGCCCCTGCCACTAAGGCAGATGACTTGGGTGTCGCTGCCCCTGATGTTGCCACCGATGAAGCGGCGAAAGCTGCTGAGGTAGCTCTTGACACCGTGGTTAGCAATGTTGTTGCCACGGCTGCTGCCACTCCAACTACAACCCCAGCTGTCGTTCCCGCCATTCCTCTTCAGCCCCCAGGTGAGACAGGAAAACGAGAGGTTCTACCGAGTGATCCTCTCATCGACTCTTTCAGGACTGGTAAGGAGTTGGCTCTTCTGCCCGCAGCTAAGAAGGCCCCTCAGACTGCTGAGCAAAAGAAGCTAGCTGAAGTGAAGGCTCTTGATGCCCAAGAATGCCAAGACTGGGAGTCTTTGGGCAATCTTTCGAGCAAATGTTCCATCCTTTTTAGGGTGAACTACTGCCCAAACCCTCTACTTTGGACTTCACATCGTTTGTAGCTTTTGATGCTTATGCCTCCTCTTACGTATGTTCCAGAGCCTCGATATGCGTTCCAGAGAGAAGACCAAGATCATGGAAGATCTGGCAGCTAAACTGGAAGCAGCACAGGATGGATCTAACGAGAAGCTTGTCGAGACCATTCGAAGTAAGCATCCTACCTTGTTCTACCTTTGATTTTTTGTTCCTTGACCCACTTTAACCCTTACTGTTGCATGCAGGACACGAGGACTCTATCAAGAGGCATAAGGCGGAGAATGCTAAGCTCCATGAGTAGGTCAAAAATCTAAAGCAAGATCACTCGGTGACAAGTGACAGGCTCAAGAAGATGGAGGTTGAGCATTTCCAGATCAGCACCAAGCTGGAGCAAGCCCTTAAGGAACTTGAAGGTTTGCCTTCATCTGTTCCGTCTTTCTTTTGTCTTTTATCCTTGTTTGGGCTGGTTTATAGTTTGATCTCTGTCTGACAGATTATCAATGCAAAACTCAGGCCCAGTTTAAGGAGTTTGACGCGAAGGTAAAGGCTGCTGAGGCTTCTAATGCTAACCTTATGAAGGCAGTCGAGACCGTGCTTCATACTGTTTATTCAGAGGAAGAGCTCACCCCTGATGGTAGCGAGACGATGTCTCAACTGGAAAGCCTTCCTCAACACTTTAAGCAGTCGGTCAAGGATGCTGCCATCCACTGTACCAGCCAAGCGTTAGCCATCGCCAAGTCCTACCACCCTGAGATGGACCTGAGTGCTATCAAAGCCGGCTTCCCAAGCTCTTGTACCTTGCAGCAGGCTAAAAACCTTATCAGAGATGTGAAGGTTACTGCCGCTGCGTTGGCGTTAGATTTAGATCTGGAAAGAAACAATGAGAATGCTTAAGTTATGTTGAAAACAACTTCTCAATGCAATAGAAGAATGTAATATTCTTTTGCTTCTAAATTTCCTCTTGTTTTAGACGTGTTTGATTCCGAGTGGCTAGTTTTCATTCTTTTCGTTTTTGGCTTGTGGTTCAATTTTGCTAAGTTTAGCCCATGAGCGCCGAAATCTAGCTCTTGGCACTTGGTTCTGGGCGCTTGGCACTTGGCTCTTGTTCCTATTCGCTTTAGGTAGCGTCATTAGCTCATGAAGGCTAAGCTTTAAACTACTCAGAATGTTTATAGATCCCTCAGAATTTGACAGCCATAAACAAGCGAAAACTAGAGCTTTATTAATGAAAGAGGTGCGGCGACTCCGCACTTTCACTGCTTGATCAGAAAGATCAAGTAGGGAGTCAAGTAGATTTTATTACAAGGGAAACTAAGTACAAAACTTAGGAATAAAAATGACGTAGCAGTTCTATGTTCCACGTGTTGGTGAAGACTTCTCCACCCTCGTTCTTCAGGCGATAAGCTTCTGGGCGCACCACGTCCTCGATGATGTACGGGCCTTCCCACATCGGAGGGAGTTTGTGCTCATGCTTCTGGTTCCTTCGAAGGACCAGATCCCCCTTTGCGAAGGCTCGGCTCCGTACGTTAGCTTGATGATATCAACACATCCCTTGCTGATATCTTGCTGAACGAATCATGGCCGCTTCCCTTGCTTCTTCCAGTCGGTCAAGGTCTTCCAACCTGGCCTCATTCGACTGGTTTTCTTGATAGCGCTGCACCCCTGGATATTTGAACGTGAGCTCTGTTGGAAAGACGGCTTCTGTTCCATACACAAGGAAGAAAGGAGTTTGCCCTGTCGCTCGGCTGGGAGTTGTACGGAGCCCCCAGAGTATATACGGTAATTGTTGTATCCAGCGAGTAGCGTATGGTTTGAGATGATCAAAGATGCGGGCTTTGATCCCTTGCAGCACCATGTCGTTAGCGCGCTCGACTTGTCCGTTGCTCCGCGAATGCCCCACAAAGGCGTAGCACATTTGAATACCTTGCTCGTCGCCCCAATCTTGGAACTCCGTGCTTTTGAACTGAACGCCATTATCAGTGATAATCCTGTTCGGGACTCCAAACCTGACCGTGATGTCTCGGAAGAACTCCATAGCTTTGGTTGTTGAGATGTCCGCCACAGGTTTGGCTTCAATCCGTTTGGTAAATTTGTCTATGGCGACAAATAGGTCAGTGAAACCACCCGGCGTCCTCTTGAGAGGATCTACCATATCCAGGTTCCAGACCGCAAAAGGCCAGGTTATTGGTATGGTTTGCAAATCTTGGGCTGGCATATGTGTTTGGCGTGCAAAGTACCGACACCCCTCACACTTGCGCACAATGTCCTGCGCATCGGTGACCACAGTCGCCCAAAAGAACCCTTGCCGGTAAGATTTACCTACCAAGGAGTGAGCTGTCGCGTGGTGGCCACAATCTCCTGAGTGAATCTCTTGAAGGAGTTCGCGACCCTCTTGTTCAGAGATGCATTTCCTCAAGACACCAGACGCACTCTTGCGAAAGAGCTCATCATTAACCACCCGGTAATTCCTGCTTCGACGCTGTATATGCTCCGCTTGACTCTTGTCATCAGGCAACTCATCATGTAAGATGAAGTCCAGGTAAGGCCGCGTCCGTGCTGGTTGAACTACTAACACCTCTACCTCGGGTCTCTCCTTCTGACTTTCTATTGCTTTCGAAAGCTTGATGGAAGGCTTGCGTAATTCTTCCAGGAAGGCACCAGCTGGGACCGGAGTCCGACTGGATCCCAAGCGAGCCAATTCATCTGCTTCTTCATTGTCTTTGCGCAGAACATGGCTTAATTCTAGCCCGTCAAATTTATCCTCTAATTTTCTAACTTCCTGACAGTATGCGGACATGCTGTCGTCAACACATGACCACTCTTTCTGTACTTGGCTGATCACCAATTGAGAGTCTCCTCTGACCATCAACCGTCGGATACCGAGTGATATGGCCATGCGGAGCCCATGGATGAGTGCCTCGTACTCAGTGGCGTTGTTGCTGACTGGAAACAGAATTTGAAGAACGTATTTCAACTTTTCTCCTGTTGGAGATATGAGTAAGATCCTAGCCCCCGCGCCGCTGAGCATGAGAGAACCATCGAAGTACATGACCCAATGATCAAACTTCTCTTTGGCTGCTGGAACTTGGGTCTTTGTCCACTCGGCTACAAAGTCTACCAAAGGTTGGGATTTAATAGCCGTGCGTGGTTTGAACTTGATCTCAAAAGCACCAAGCTCAACTGCCCACGTTGAAATTCTGCCTGTAGCTTCTCGGTTGTGTAGGATGTCTCCAATCGGGTACTTAGTTACCACCGTAATCTCGTGATCTTGGAAGTAATGCTTTAGCTTACGAGACGTGAGAAGCACCGCGTATAACAGCTTTTGCACTAGAGGGTACCTTATTTTGGATTCTCCCAACACTTCGCTGATGAAGTAGACGGGCCTTTGAATTTTCAACAATGAGCCCTCCTCTGCTCGTTCAACGACCAACACAGCACTAACCACATGGGTAGTTGCGCTGATGTAGAGCATGAGGGGTTCCTGCGGCATTGGTGGTACCAAAATCGGAGGTGTAGTGAGAAGCTTATTTAGCTCCTCGAAAGCTTGTTGCGCTTCAGCTGTCCACTGGAAGTTCTCCTGCTTCCTAAGAAGCTTGAAGAAAGGCATGCCTCGGACGCCCAATCGAGGGATGAAGCAGCCGAGTTCTACCATACAACCAGTTAGTTTCTGCACATCCTTTTGCTCGGTCGGTGGCCTCATCCGCATGATGGCCCCAACCTTTTCTAGATTTGCCTCAATGCCTCGATGCGAAACAATGAAACCGAGTAGCTTTCCAGAAGGAACCCCGAAGTCACACTTCTCTGGATTCAGCTTCATCTTGAAAGCCCTCAGACTTTCAAAGGTCTTAGTCAGATACTTGATGAGATCCTTCTTGACGTGTGTCTTGACGATGACATCATCTACCTATGCCTCAACATTGCGCCCGAGCTGATTGTTGAAACACCGCTAGATGGTGCGCTGATAAGTCGCTCTAGTTTTCTTCAGCACAAAGGGCATTGTAATGTAGCAAAAAGCCCTAAATGGTGTGATGAACGAAGTCTTCTCACAATCCTCTTTCTTCAGACTTATCTGATGATAGCCCGAATAAGCATCCAGAAAACTTAAGAGCTCGCAACCCGCAGTGGAGTCCACAACCTGGTCAATGCGGGGGAGTCCAAAAGGATCTTTAGGACATGCTTTATTGAGGTCAGTGTAGTCGACACACATGCGCCACGTCTTGTTTTCTTCTCGACCAAAATTGGATTTCCTAACCAGTCGGGATGGAATACCTCCCTGATGAAGCCCGCGGCTAACAGTTTGGTTATTTCCTCCTTGATAGCTTCCTTCCGATCCTGGGAAAATCTTCTGAGGCATTGCTTGATCGGCTTCGCCTTCTCATCGACATTTAAAGAGTGCTCGATCACCTCCCTCGGGACACCTGGCAAGTCAGATTGCTTCGATGCAAACAGGTTTCGGTTAGCCCTAAGGAAAGTGACAAGTGCGTCTTTCTATTTGTCATCGAGATCCATCACGACCACGGCTGTTTTAGAAGAATTGGTCAGATCAAGAGAGATCTTCTTCACGCCTTCTGCCGACTGAATGGAGAGCTTGCTTTGCTTCTTGGCTGGAATTTCTCCTTCGTCTTCGAGCGCAGCAGCCGCCATGCGGATTTTCTCCAATTCAATTGAGGCATCAGCAATCTGGGCAAGCTCATAGCTTTCGGTATCACAAGCATAGAATTGCTTGAGTGATAATCCCGTTACGGCCAGGCATCTTTATCTTGAGGTATGTGTAATTCGGCACAGCCATGAACTTTGCAATGCCAGCCGGTCCTAGGATTGCGTGATACGCCATCCCGAAATCGGACACCTCAAAATTCAGGTGCTTAGTCCGGTAATTTTATTTTGTCCTGAACGTCACAGGAAGCGAGATGCGCCCGAGTGGAACTGCAGAAGTCCCGGGAATTACTTCGTGGAAAGGCACTGATCCCTACTTAAGTTCAGATCGTGGGATTTGCATGGCATCCAAAGTCTTGGCAAACAAGATATTGATCCCGCTGCCTCCGTCGACCAGGACCCGGTTAAGCTTAATTCCGCGCACCACGGGACTTAGCACAGAAGGATACCTGCCAGGGTATTGTACCTTGTCCGGGTGATCTTCGCACGAAACGGTAATTGGCACTTCAGACCAGCGCAAATATTTAGGCGTGGTCGGCAAGACTGCGTTAATCTCCCTAGTGGTAAGCTTCTGCTTCCTCTTAGATTCGTACACATCCGGTCCACCCCATATGTAGCTGATCTCGCGCTGCGCATCATGGAAATCATCATCTTCAGTCTTCTTGCCTTTAGGGTCAGATTCCTTGATTTTCCCCGCAATCTTTTTCAGCCTGGAGCAATCTTTAAACTTGTGGTTACCTTGCTTGTGGATCAAGTATGGCCCATCCAAGATTTTCTGGTCGTAAGACTCGTCGGGCTACTTCTGACGTGATGTCTTCTCCACTGCCACAACGGTAGTCTCCGCCTTGCGCTTCTTCTCTTTGGACTTGCCTTTGTCTCCACTGTCCTTCTTGGACTTGGATCAGTCAAGCTTGTCCATAGTGGTAATAACTATTGTATATGCATCGGCTTCCAGATTGGCCAACACAAAGAGACCCTTCATGGTCTTTGGCTTTTTGATGGTAATTTCTCGAATCAACGTTTCACATTGGCAACCCTTCTGAAAGGAATTGATGATCAGTGCCTCGGGAACGTCTCTAAGCTCATTCTTCTTTTGAGTGAAGCGCTTGATGTACTCACGAAGAGTTTCATCTTTCTTCCGAATGATCTGGTCAAGATCCCACGTCCCTCCAGGTTTGTCATAGGTACCTTGGATGTTAGCAATGAATTAAGCTTTAAGCTCCTCCCATGAATTGATCGAATCCATGGGCAGCCCGGTCAACCAAGATTGTGCTGCCGGTTTCAATGCTACGGGGAAGTAGTTGGCCATGACCTTCTGATTGCCGCCTGCTGCGCTGACAGCAAGTTCATAAACCTGTAGCCAGTTTAGTGCGCAATAGCCTTGATGTTAAAACCTTCAGGCCATCGTACACGGCGTAGATCTTCGGTAAGGGCCTTTACCCCATCAAGTGGTCGAGGCTCAAGCTCTCGGCTGTTGCCATGCCGCCCCGAGTGGTCAGGCCGCCTATTTGCGAAACTTTCAGCCACGTCGGCCCATCGCCGGTGGTCCCTCCGGTCAGGTTGGCTCCTGCGCTTCTCGCGATCTTTCCTGGAGTCGTTAATCTGTTGATGCAGATCTTGTGCTCTGCGAGATTCGTTTACGCCAGGTGCTGGAGGGGGCGCTCGTTGCGGGAAGCACTCAGAACTTCAATTGGCTTACCCTATCTACCGCCAGCTTCCTGGCCGGCTAGTTTCAAGGACGATGAGAGCTCCGAGACTTACTCCGAACAGATTGCTCCAACGCCGGTATCTGGGACGAGTGCGCTAAATACTCTGCCCGGGGCGTGCGGTGAACCGCTGGTGGAGGAGACTGTGTGGGTCCGGTGCGAGCGGCTACGGTTGCGGCGGGAGCGGCTTTCAGAGCCGCTGTAGCCAGGGCTGTCTGTGCGCCCTCAGTTTTGGGCCTCATGCTGGATGAGGCCGGAGGTGACATCGCCGAGGCCCTCAGCGATGGCCGGACCCAGGTCAGCCATGGAGAAGCGGTGGGGGTCTCTCTCCACCTCGCGGACAACCTGGGCGATCCCGCGCGCCTTCTGGTGGCTGCGCCGGAGCGGGTTGGCCATGGCGTCTATGAGGGAATCGACTGTCGGCCGTGAGCCGGGGTGCGCAGGTTGTCCTCGCGGCAGACCCCAACCATGGCACGGCGGACGGAGTAGCGAAAGAAGTTCCGGGCGGCGCTGCAGCTCCTGGGCCTCCACGTTCCCGGCGTCATCATCGGCCGAGGCTGCGAAGACGCGGTGAGACGTGCGTGAAGCCGGGGAAACGTCCCGGTATCGCCCGCGGAGGCGGAATCGCCCAGTGGCTCGAACTCCATGGGGGTCTCACTGACGTGGGTCAGCGAGGGGTCCAGCTCGGGGAGCGATTCCTCGGGGTGAAGCTCTGCCCCTGGGGCGAGAGAGGTGTCAACCTCCATCTTGTCAGCCCCAACTTCGGCGAGGTATTCCTCTCGCCAGCCCTCGTACGATGGACCCAAGTCGTCTAGATCATCGCACTCATCGAACTCGAGGTCCAGGACCTCGTCGCTGCTCGGAATCTCAGGCATGTCCGAGGGAATGGACTGCTGAGGGCTGCTCATGGCCCCACGGTGGGCGCCTGCTGTCGGTGTCTGGGAAACGCGCCTGCTGAGGGCAGCGGGTCCACGGACCGGCAAACGAATTTGTAGTTGGAGTGAGGCCCAACGACAACCCTTCCCAGCAGCCCGGGGCGGCGGCCGAGCTCGCGGGGGCTCTGGCCGCGCTGTCTTCCCAGACTACGCCTGGTGCGACTTGGGATCCGGGTACAGATCCATGGTACGGTGAGATTGAAAGGGAGTGAGAGGAGAGGCGAAAGATACACAAACCGTGAAGACAAATGATTTTTACCCTGGTTCGAGCCCCCACTGCTCTACTCCAGCACTCGTTGATTATCTGGTGGAAAATAGTATAAGGGCGCCGAGACCGGGCTAGAAGGCGCCGGTCCCGAGCTTACAGGGGAGTTTCGGACACTCAAGTGGCTAGAATCTACTGTGCTACGGCTACTGCTAAGGAAGCTTCGGATGCTTGGGCTCTCTTAGACGTGGTTTGGATTGGATCCCGTGGACTTGGTCGTTACGCTGTGCGGGCTTCTCCTTTTATAGGCGCGGCGGGCTGCCCGGAGATGATACGGCGAGCCCCGCGCCCATTCCTGCTTTGTCCATCTTTAGTGGCGGCGCCCTTGTCTCATTCTGGGCTCCGTCCTATCTATGGCCTGCAAAGAGAAGATGGTCTGGTTAGTACTGGACACGTGTTTGTCTCGGTGCGCTTACACGGGGGAGCAGCCTGCACAGGCAGAAAGCACTTTCTTTTATCCCCATATAGCATTGACTGGTCGGAGCCAGCTTCGTGCCACCCGTTAGGGGTGTCGCGTAGCGCGGCAGCCGCTGCCATCTACCCAAGGGACAAATGGCACAGCGGGCTGCCCGCTCGGCTCTCCCTCGGGCTACCGAAGCCCTGGGGAGGTGTGGTCCTCTCGGTCAAGGCCGAGGAAAGCGTAGTGGGGCGCAACAGTTGTCGCCACCTGTCCAAGGGACAAGTGAGCTGTCCGTGGGCCCTCTCTCGGGCTAAGGGTAGCCCGGGAGGTGCACGACACCTCAGGTTAGGTCCGAGGGAGGCGCGGTTTGACTCGGTCAAGCCCGGGGATGACCTCGGCGGGCTAGACGTCTCCTTTGGTACGGCCGGGGGTGGCCTTTTGGGTTCCTTCTTACGCGTGGCAGGCCAGTACGGATCCGGCCCAAGGCCCATCTCAGGGTGGGCCGCTCACAAATCACCAACACATATGGTACACTATGGGTCTAGTGTTCCAAGTTCTAGCTCTAGGGTTCTCCCATTGCCCAATCCTATTCCAAACCCTAGGCTGCCAGTCGTTGGGTGGTTGTGTTCTAGGACGAGGGTTTCTGGTGTATTGCCAAGAGTGGTAGTAGGTACTCCCCCTGGTTGTAGCACATGAGGAATTGGCACCATTGGTAGATGCACGAGGACCAGGACCCTTTCCCTTTCTCCCCTTGGGATTCTTCTCGGGGGTGAACGCTAATCCTCCCTTCTCGGAGACAGGTCGCTGGTCCTTGAGCATCTTGTCCAAGGCCAAACTCCCCTCGTAACTCCTAACCTCAAACTTGGCTAACTTAGCCCTCAACTCAACATTCTCACTCACTAGCCCCTCATGCTTAGCTATCTTAGCTCTCAGCTCACAATTTTCCCTCACAAGCTCCCCATTCTCTATGATTAATTCTCTCGCCGCCAATGCACCCTTGCAATGGTCGGGATCGTACAAGCCACCATTACCCCTTGAACCACTCGAAGACGATGCAATCACAGTCGGACCACTAGAGCAAGCAATTGAACTTGAAGGAACATGCATAAGCAAAGTTTCAACAGGAGCAACAAATTTTTGCTTATTACTAGCACTAGGTACAGCAGGTAATGGTGCAGGTAAAGCAGGTAAAGGAACATGTGAATCAGGAGCATTATTTTACAGACTTGTAGGAAATGAACTATCAGCAGGAATGCTAGAAACAGCTGGCTGAGGCACAAGTAAAGCACTACTAGCTGCATCAGGCAAATCAAGCACTGGAGCACTACTGCTAGCACGAGTAGGCAAAGTAACAGGTGGTGCAACACTAGCAGGAGCAAGCAACTCAGAACTAGAAGGCAAAGGATCACAAGTCATGGCATCTAGTTCAGTTGGTGTGTCAAGCTCAATCATCTCATTATCTACACACTCTTGACTAGAAGCATACTCAAAAGTGGGTAAAGCATTTAGAGCATCATCCAAAGCATTTCGAGCTACAAGCATGCTATTTTGAGCTTCTAGTGCATACTTTTGATTTAGCAATTCATCAATCATTTTATCAAATTCATTGTGTTCTTTACACACATCAGCATGTTTCTTTTTAAGTTTAGCATACTTAGCACCAAGCTCTTTCACAAGGTCATTTGCTTGTTGAGCTACTATCCACAACTGCTCAAAAGCTTCAGGAGAATCCAAGTCAAGATGTAAAGTGCTTCCACTAGAGGCAGCAGAGACACTCACCTCGTGATCTGAAGACTTGGAGGGATGTGCCACGAGGCACCGTGGAGGAAGTACTGGCTCTGGAGTAAACTCGATGTCAGATTCCCATCCCTCTTCGTCAGAGGTGGCTGCCAACAAGCTTGTAGGAGGAAGAGCAGGTGGTGGAGGCACCGACTCGAGAAGTGTGAGCCTGATCAGTGCCTTCTGCTTGTCCTTGGTCTTCTCCTTGGCACCGCCTTCACTTAAGGCAGAGGAAGAAGAAGACTCGTCGCTCGTGCTGTTGCCGGTCTCCCAATCACCGATGAAGGCTTGCTTCTTGCCTTTCTTGTCGGTGCGACGGAAACCCAACTTGTACCTTCTTGTCTTGCCCTTGGGCT
Source organism: Raddia distichophylla (assembly GCA_005191435.1). Taxonomy (NCBI): domain Eukaryota; kingdom Viridiplantae; phylum Streptophyta; class Magnoliopsida; order Poales; family Poaceae; genus Raddia; species Raddia distichophylla. Next base: position 3,457,458 of record SPJY01025704.1, on the reverse strand, counting down.
TGCCCTTGTCCTCACCGCTGCTTGCCTTGTCCTTGCCCTTAGCCTTGTTCTTCTTCTTGTTTGGGCACACCGAGGCAATGTGGCCTCGCTCATTGCACTTGTAGCAGCATATGGAGGTGAGAGCTTTCTTGTCCTTGAAGTTCTTGCCCCCGTACCTCTTGACGCTCTTGGTGAACCGGCCCAACACAAGTGCCAAGTTATCCATGGACTTGATCATCCTTGGACTCACTTGCTCACCCTCGGAGCTTGACTTGCCGCTTGGCTTGGACTTCTTGGCCTTGAGTGTGATGGCCTTCTCCTTGGACTTGGGATGCTCATCGTCTTCACTGTTGTTCACCAGCATCTCATGAGCAACAAGCTGCCCGAGAAGCTACCCTGGGGTCATCTTCTTGACCTCATGGCTCTTGAGTATCACGAACTCTTGTACTTGTCCATTGGAAGCACTGACGTTATTCTCCTGCATACATCCACGTCAGGGATGGTGTAACCGAGCCCCTTGAGCTCATTCACCAGAGGTTTAAGGCGAGTGTACATGGTATGCATCTTTGCCTGGAAGCATCCTAAAGCGATCAAAACACCTCCTGAGCACTACGATTTTCTCTTCCTTAACCTCATCCGTACCCCTCGTGTATCTCTACCAGAATTTTCCATATGTCATGTGCAGTGGGAAGGTTGCTCACTCTCTCAAAGGCATCTACCCCCAAACCAGAAAACAAAGCGTTCTTAGCTTTAGCATCTAGGTCAAGTTTAGCAATTTGATCAGCAGTGGGTCCTGTTTCCTTGTTAACCTCAAATCCTAGAGGAGACTCTACCACAGCCCAAATTGACCGACCAAGAGATTGAATATATGCAGTCATTTTTGTTTTCCAGTGACTAAAGTGGGTGCCATTGAACAAAGGGATCCTATTCCCGGCTACACTACCCCCTTCGGCCATTTTAACTCTATGCGGTTAAGCAATAGCAGATAGCACCGTGCCTCTGATACCACTTGAAAGGATCTAAGGCCACGAGAGGGGCGGGTGAAGTGGACTATTCAACAAGATTTTATCCTATTTTTGGTTTTCTTGGCAATTAGTCAAATTAAATGAACAAACTATAATTAACTAATTTGACTAAGTGACCGGCCTAGAACTAAACGAAGACGAGGTCTAATCCTAATAGCCGAAGCACTATTGCAAATAGGAATAGCCGAGGCAACTGAATTGAATGTGCGGAAAGTAAATTGCTCAAATAGTAAAGGGGAGGCTCACTGGTTTTTTAACGAGGTTCGACGCATAGCACCTACTCCTCGATGCGGAATCTCCGGTAAGCTTTTAGGGCGAAGGCCCAAGACCCACTTCCGACCCGGACACCAAGGCCGGGTTCCACCACAAGTCGGTGGCTTTCCCGACACCCCGGCACCACGTAGTGGCGCCGACCTTCGTAGAGAAGGTGTTTGTACAAGTGACACCGACGGAGTCTTCGACTTGACGCGTAGCCGACGGAGACTTGGTCACTTGGCGGCGACTCGGCAACTTGGACGACGTCCCGGCGCCCCAGAGTTGAAGTCGTGCACGGCTTCCCTCGGACTTCGGCTCCGGCAAAATGGAAGCACCCAGTCACGAGCCGGGTGACCTTGCCCGGGGCAAGGATTTCGTTGGAGAAGTGGTTCGCTTGGTGAAGACGTTGCCGGTGAAGTCCATGGCGAGGCGAGAACACGGCGAGGTGGAGAACTCAACTCCGGCATGAAGTCCCAAAGAGCACTCAACATGGAAGACCGGGAGACCACCCTAACATCACCGAGACATGGAGGAAAACGGGGCAAAACGACGGGAGAACGGAGGGGAACCCATGTGCTTACCTTGCTCCTTCTCTTCCTCTCCTCTCCTCTCTCTCTCTCACCCTAACAATAGGTGGAGATGGACATGGGCAAGGTGGAACCCATGTGAGAAGCTCTCAAACACTCACAAGGCCAAGGGAACAAATGGAAGAGCTCTCTCAACCTTCCCCTCTTAGCTACGACCTCTATTTATATCCTCAAACCAGAGCTAGGACAGGTGGCGAAGATCTAAGCAAAGATAGACTCACGGGCGGTTCAGATCAATAGATCTAGGAATTCACCGGACGCGTCCGGAGGCTCACCGGACGCGTCCGGTCGCTGTGTTGTCGTTCACCGGACGCGTCCGGAGGCCCATCGGACGCGTCCGGTCGCCGTGTCCGTACGCTGGCGACCCCGCGTGCACCCCTTCTTCTCGAGCCTTCACCGGACCGTCCGGTCCCTCACCGGACGCATCCGGTGGGCCGAATTTCTCTGGCTCGGCTGTAGCCTCTCTAGATTAGCTAGCACCGGACCGTTCAGTCCCTCACCGGACGCGTCCGGTGGGCCTGTCTGGTGCAGGCCCACTGACCAGCCTGTCCACTCGCTCTCTCTCGCTCCTCGGATGCCCAGCTTTGGTTAGTTGGACTATTTTGTCGGCTTTTGGACACAGCTTTTGGGTTGGAGTTTTCGTGCTTTTGGACACCTGGCACTCTCTCGATCGCTCTCGAATGTTATAGACTCACATAGACTCAGAATAGAGAGACGATGACTCGAGTGCTCAATGGGACCGACCTGCCGGAGACTGAGACTCGCACCTCACGTGCTCGAGCCTTGGACACGCACGCAACCAAAATCATTAAGAGAAGTGTCAAACAAATAAAGTCCTTAATTTGGCTGACGTCGCACCAAATGCCAAAACCCTAGACCTAGGAGTCCTAGGACTTACAAAGTCGAGCGACCCAAAACGGAAAGACTGACCTTGTGTGAAGACAGCGTCCGGCGATGTCGAAGAAGCCATCGAAACTTGAAGACGATCTTGACACGACCCCTACCTGGCGCGTCAACTGTCGATGGGTGTAACCTTGTGGGTACTTATCGGCAAGTGAATTTGATATCCAGGGTAACGGGGCGCACAAGACGAAGATTCGATGGTGCACAAGAGTAGGAGACAAAACTTATCCAGGTTCGGGCCCTCGATTGAAGAGGTAATACCCTACTCCTGCTGGGATGGTATTATGTGGGATCTCAAATACAGGGGAGCCCATATATCGAGGTTACAAGTGCTCGGATGTAGCTTATAAGGTGTTTTTCTGATGCCTAACTACTCCGCCCGACCCCCCTTTATATAGTGGAGGGGGTGGGCTTACATGGTAGGATCTCCTATTCGGGATAGTGTCCTATTCTAGTAAGACCCGAGTCATATCGTGGTCGGCTTGTACAATCATGGATATCCTTCCAGATTGGGGGTGTCCTGCCTCTTTAGGTTGATGCCTTGCCGCCCAAGTCTTCTATTGAAGCCGCCCAATACTCGTGCCTTCTCTTCTCGCCTTGGGCCCCTCCCTTCCGGGTGCTTTTTGGGCCTTGGTGAAGATACCCGGGGCCCATGCATACCACAATATGCGATGTAGTTACACCTTTATGGTCAGTGAAAGCATCTGGAAGTTGATTACAACTTGTTGCAAATCTATTATCCGATGAACTTCCAGTTTAGTCCCCTTACTGCATGGTTCTAGGGCCTCGGCGCCAGTGGAATTCCAATCGATTTTCCGGTATTCCTTAGTGTGGCACTTCTCATCTCCCCCTAATACTGGGAAATGGCCCTCATAAAAAATACAATCAGCGTACCTAGCCTTATGCAGATCACTTGTCATAGGCTCCAGATATTTAATAATTGACGGAGAGACAAACCCAACATAGACCCCTAATTTTTGGTGTGGGTCCATGGAGGCACGCTGCAGTGTTGAGATCGACGCATACACATCATAGCCGAATTTATACAGATGGGAAATACTTGGTTCTTGGCCATGCACCAGTTCCATAGGGAGGTTTTATGGTATGCAGTCGATCTTAGTTTAATCAATTCCGCGGCATGCAGTACCGCGTGGCCCCAACTACTAGCAGGAAGCCAGCTAATGAGGACATCACCGGCAAGCCTACGACCCCTTCTTTCACTGCGTCCACTACGACGTCGACGTCGTTGGCCCCTGCGTCAGCTAACAAAGATGGAAAGTGTCGAGACGGCATGAATCCCCATGCCATTCAATTCAAGCCCCTGCCAAAGGAAGAGAACCAAAAGAAGTCCACGTTCCAAGGAGCCTCTGCCAACCAGGCCCAAGCAAAGAGGACGTCGAATTCATCGCCAACTGGGATTCGCGCATCCAAGAGCAGCCTTCACAAAAACGGACGCCCCAGCCACATACGGACTACGACCACTTCATGAAAAGCTATCGAGATCATTTTTCCAATGGATCCAACCCCACCTCAAAATTCCTTACGGATCGGTAGAAAATCATGTTTTACAGAGGCATTCAGAATATGCCCGACGCTACGTCACCGTATAATTGGGCTCAAAGCCCGTATATCCCTAGAGTTTGTGTCCAGCACATGTGGGTCCCACTTTGGGCGCCCCGCCCTTGTCTTGCTCACTATTTAAGGCCGCCGCCGTGTCTCGTCTTTGTTGGGTTTTGTTTAGTCTTGTTTTCCACGTTTGTGTGTTGAAACAGACTCGAATATGCTTGTGTCGACTAGGCCAACCAAATTGAGTTATGAATTCTCAACTTTGTGTTTTATCAAATTATCTATCTTTTGATATTACTTGTTCTTCGGTTGCTTGCAGGAACAGATCTTCGTGGTCAGGTCAATCATGCTTCGGTTCGGTCGATAACGCTCGTCGTGGTGGTTTAGCGATTGCGGGATTTCCAGTTCTTTGTGGGGTTGGAAGCATGATCATTTAGGTCTCCTGACACCTCACCGAAATCTACCTCGTCATCTCTCACCAGAAGATCGGGACCCCCACGTCCGCTCCTATCAAGTGGTATTAGAGCTCTGGTTGCTTGGTGAGATCGGCATCTCTCTTCGTTTAATTTTTGTCCGTCCTATAGTCTAGAAAATAGCTCTACAAAAATATTTGTCGTCAAATTTCCCTTTTAATCCGAGTCCATTTAGTTTTTCCATTGCTACCTAGTTTATTTGTCATTGAATTTGTGTTGCATCATCGTGTCATTGTTGGTCTTAGCATTTTGATATTTACAGTTTCGAGTTCTTGTCACGTTTTTGTCGCAGTCTCGTGTTCTTGTGTGCAACCCGTCGCTGTCCCGTTGTTGTATAACCTTGCTACCGGGTGTAGTCCAAGGCCAACGTACGCGAACAATCACACAAAGAACATGAGAGAAGACGTAGGGGTGGAGCTTTCTCTTTATTAATTTCTGATTTATGTACAATATTGGAGGCTCCCTAAGTGAACCCTCCCTAATGAGCCGGAGGTGGACCCCTGAAACAGGAATGAAAGAAAAAATTTGCTTAAAAAAGAAGAAAATAATTGCAATAGAGGATGACAATGTGTCTTTGTCTTCTGCGCACTTAGAATGCCTAACCGTGACACACATCTTTCTTTTCTCTTTCGCAGACGCACAACTAGACAACTAGCCCATCTATTTTAGTTAATGGGATTACTCCGGGCCTCTATATTTGAAAAAATGATTGCAAAACAGAGTTCAAATGAAATAAATAGCGCCAAGTAGCACAAAGTTTATTATTATTTCTCCAACCAAAACAATGGTTAAGGAAACTCAAAGTTACTACTTCTATTGGATGGCGTGCTATGATTGTAACACCGTGATTTTCATCTTTCTAAAGTGATGCCTACTGGTCGAACCAGTATTCTCCTCTAAACATATCTTGCATAAAAGAACATCTTTGCATTTGTCAGAAATTAATTCATTTCGACGAAACCAAATGGATCAATAAAAATCTACAATGCCAAACAATATTTTTTTTTATTGAGCTTCTTTTTCCCGTAGCCAATTACCACTTGTACGCTCCGCAAGGTGCACTCAAATCTAAAGCTATATAAACAATTAATTTGCTACCTGGCTCTAGCAACTGGCAGTGAAAAAGTTAAATTGTTTTATTTTATGACAAAAAATAACATTTCTGACGGCCACTCTAATACCTTTTGGTTAAATTATCTCTAGTAAAAAACGATATCAAAAAATATTTTCGTGCTAAGACAGTCTTAAATTCCACAATACCAAAGAACTAGCCCGTCTTGAGCCATTTGTTAATTGCTTTCTCGATATAGTATAAAAATATACAACAGATGCATCCTTTTCCACTAAGCTTAATTACGAAGCATCCAAGGAGTTGCATGTTAAGCATTGTCTGAATTCGATAGTGTTCGGTTCAGTTGCACGTTGAATATTGATCGTAGAGAAGTACGATATCTTCTAAGCTAGACTTGCATAGACGACATTGCAAACGCGATGTGTTGAGAATTAGAAGCACAAAAACCCTATTTTACATGGAAAAACCACCTTCAATGTGGAGAGAAAAAAACCACGGAGAAAACAAATCACTATAATGATATCAGTTGTACAGGGTACAAAGGGCCGGGGTCTTTATATAGGCATGCTCAAAGATAAATTTGTAAGAACTAGTACTCCCTCCAGTCATAAAAACAAGTCGCCGTTAACTTTTTGACACATTTTTGACTATTCGTCTTATATTCAAAAAACTATGTAAGTTATCCTTTATCTTGTTGCTATTTATAAAGATAATTTAACCATGACTTATATCACTACAATAAATTCAACGTATTGCAACGGCAATTCTTGTTGCATTAAACCCAAAATTGTGGCAACATGTGCATATTGCAGCAAAGTTAAAATCGTTGCAATAATATCTGTGGTAATAAGAAGTTGCAACGATATCAAAATCATAGAAATAAGTTTCTTTATTACAACAATATGGTTGTTGCAATAGGTTATCGCCATGTTTGTGAAATGGTTGCTATAACTTATTGCAACAGATATTATTTCATAGCAATATTATAATGCAACAAAATGGAATTCGTGGTAAAAACTTATTGCAACAACCAATAAGTCACATAGAAAAACAAATACGTAGATTCTAGGATTCGAACCCACAACCTCTTGACTAAGAGTAACCTCACCTAACCAGCTCACCTCGCATGACTACTTCTCTAAAATATATCATGTTTTCATTTTGACATGTTTTTATGAACATATTGCAAAGAAATAAATATTGCAATATGCCCAATATTGTTTTAATATGTATATATTGCAACAAAATTAAAATCGTTGCTACCCATAGTAATAATCAACCACCTGTAATCTTTGCAATAGGTGAAATTTTTTTGCAACAATATAATTTTGTTGTGATAGAAGTTAGTTATTGCAACAATTTATTTTTTTTGCAATAGTAGCTAGTTAATGCAACAATTTCATTTTCATTGCAATAAATTCAATTTATTGCAACAAAAATAATAAATAATGCAATAATTCTCGATTTTTTTATGATTTTTAATGAATTTTTCTGAATTTTTCTGAATTGTTAATGAATTTTATGATTTTTTAATCATTTTTATGATTTTCCTAATATTTAATAATTTCTTTGAATTTTTTAAAATTAAAAATGCCACGTGGACAGTCCACGGTGGCAGGATTAGTCATCCGAGTGTAATTTAAACCCAAACGATACACTTAAAAAGTTTAGGGATGCGCTTCTGCATTTTTTAGTTCGTTGACCCAGATGACACACCCGTAATAGTTTAAGGACCGGCCATGCACTTTACTCATTTTTTTTTATTGAGCTTCTTTTTCCCGTAGCCAATTACCACTTGTACGCTCCGCAAGGTGCACTCAAATCTAAAGCTATATAAACAATTAATTTGCTACCTGGCTCTAGCAACTGGCAGTGAAAAAGTTAAATTGTTTTATTTTATGACAAAAAATAACATTTCTGACGGCCACTCTAATACCTTTTGGTTAAATTATCTCTAGTAAAAAACGATATCAAAAAATATTTTCGTGCTAAGACAGTCTTAAATTCCACAATACCAAAGAACTAGCCCGTCTTGAGCCATTTGTTAATTGCTTTCTCGATATAATATAAAAATATACAACAGATGCATCCTTTTCCACTAAGCTTAATTACGAAGCATCCAAGGAGTTGCATGTTAAGCATTGTCTGAATTCGATAGTGTTCGGTTCAGTTGCACGTTGAATATTGATCGTAGAGAAGTACGATATCTTTTAAGCTAGACTTGCATAGACGACATTGCAAACGCGATGTGATGAGAATTAGAAGCACAAAAACGCGATTTTACATGGAAAAACCTCCTTCAATATGGAGAGACTTAAAACCAAAGAGAAAACAAATCACTATAATGATATCAGTTGTACAGGGTACAAGGGCCGGGGCCTTTATATAGGCATACTCAAAGATAAATTAGTAAAAACTAGTACACCCTCCGGTAAATAAAAAGAAGCCGCCGTTGACTTTTTGACACGTTTTTGACTATTCGCCTTATTAAAAAAACTATGTAAGTTATCATTTATCTTGTTGCTATTTATTTTATCATTAAAGATAACTTAAGCATGACTTATATTTATACATGTTTGCACTAATTTTTTGAATAAGACGAATGGTAAAAGATGTTTTCAAAAGTCAGCGGCGACTTGTTTTTGTGACCGAAGGTAGTAATATTTTGAGGCATATCCTAACACGATGTTTAATAACACAGTTGTATACTCGTCTATATTTACAAAGCATGATCATGCATGCTCCTTCCAAAGTACTCCCTCAGTTTCAAATTGTATTTCACTGTTGACTTTTGGATATTATATTTAACCATTCGTCTTATTCAAAAAATAAATCTAAAAATTATTAATTTTGTTGTGATTTGTTTTACCATTAAACATATTTTAAGCATTACTTATATTTTTCCATGTTAGCATTATTTTTTGAATAAGACGAATGGTTAAAAGGCGTCTTTAAAAGTCAATAGTGAAATATAATTTGGAACGAAGAGAGTACGTGCATTGCAAGATACTGGCCATCAGGTAATGGTCACATGCCTATCACAACCCCTTGTGCAGCCATATTACTTAATTTACGTAAAATTTCTTTATGCCATTGTGTAGTCATTTAGAGTCTGACGTGTCATCGATTAGTCTTTACTTTTCCTATGCCATTACAATTTCTAATTTGTTGTCCTACGTGCCACTTGTGAAAACTTCAGTTTTCTTTTGACCTATGTAAACATATCCAAAAAAACTCTCAAACGCAATACTTTCAATCTATATTTTTATATTAAATTTATGTTTAGAAATTTTACAACATAAAAGTTTTATTTTAAAAAATACTGAGAAAATTGTATATTCAGATTGTTGAATGCTTAATAACTTTGTATTTTTGGAATTTTTAAATGTTTACATAGCATAAATAAAATGGCAATGACTTATAGGACAATAAAGTAGCAATTGCAATAGTATAAAGAAAGAAACAACTAAGAGATGGCATAATAGATGTTAAGTGACTCTGCAACGGTACGTAGGAGTAGGATATTATCCTTAATTACTACTTTTTGTCATCATGAGTTGCAATGACAGTGCTACATTCACATAGAGACTAGATATAGTCTGACTCAAAACTCTATGTTACCCTGTCTATGATAGCTCAGAGTCCAATAGAATCCTACCCACGCACATTTAACATAAACTCTAACAAATTCAAAGATCAGCTAAGCTACATCGTGCAACAAAGGAGGTCGCGGGGATGCATGGATGAAGAATGTTATTCAAGAGACAAGTAGACTATTGTTTATACTACTAAGGTCGGGTTTTCAAAATATGATATTTTGAACATTGATATTGTTGGTGATTCGTGAACGGCTCACCCCAAGATGGGCCTTGGGCCGGATCCGTACAGGCCTGCTGCGCGTACAGAAAGTCCGAAGGGCCACCCTTGACCGTACCAAAAGGAACGCCTGGCCCGCCAGGGTTATCCCCGGGTTTGACCAAGACAACCGCGCCCCCCTCGGTCCTAACCGGGAGCGCAGCGCACAGCCCGGGAGACGGCCCCACGGACAGTCCGTCTGTCCCTTTGGCAGGTGGCGACAGCTGTCATGCCCCACCACGCTTTCCTCGGCCTTGACCGAGAGGACCGCACCTTCCCAGGGCTTCAGTAGCCCGGGAGAGAGCCGCGCGGGCAGCTCGCCGTGCATTTTGTCCCTTAGATAGATGGCAACGGCTGCCACGCTACGCGACGCCCCTAACGTGTGGCGCGAAACTGGCTCCGACCAGTCAATGCTATATTGGGGATAAAGGGAAAGTCCTTTCTCGGTGTGCAGGCTGCTCCCCCGTGTAAACAGACCAAGACGAACACGTGTTCAGTACTAACCAGACCAGCTTCTCTTTGCAGGCCGCAGACAGGACGAAGCCCAGAATGAGACAAGGGCTTCGCCACTAAAGATCGACAAAGCAGGAATAGGCGCGGGGCCTGTCGTATCAGCTCCGGCAGCCCGCCGCGCCTATAAAAGGAGAAGCCTACCTAACGTAGCGAGGATCTCAACCACGTAAATCTGGACCTTAGCAACACCAGCGCCCGAAGTTTCCTTAGCGGTAGCCGTAGTCTCTAGCTATTGCCAGTGTCCTACACTCCCCTTGTAAGCTCGGGACCGACGCCTTCTAGCCTGATATCGACACACCTGTACTGTTTTCCATCATATAATCAACGAAGGCTGGAGTAGAGCTGTTATCCGGTAGTGGGGGCTCGAACCAGGGTAAAAATCACTTGTCTCCACGGTTTGTATCTCTTTCGCCTCTCTCTCTCACCCCCTCTCAATCTCACTGTACGGTAGATCTGTACTCGGATCCCAGGTCGCACCAGGCGTAGTCCGGGAAGACCGCGTGGCCAGAGCCCCAGCGAGCTCGGCCGCCGCCCCGGGCTGCTGAGAAGGGTTGTCGTTGGGCCTTACTCCAACTACAAATTCGTCTGCCGGTCCGCGGACCCGCAGCCCTCTGAGGCGCGTTTTCCAAACATCGACAGCTGGCGCCCACCGTCGGGCCCATGAGCAGCCCTCAGCAGTCCATTCCCTCGGACATGCCTGAGATCCCGAGCAGCGACGAGGTCCTGGACCTCGAGTTCGATGAGTGTGATGATCCGGACGACTTGGGTCCATCGTACGAAGGCTGGCGAGAGGAGTACCTCACCGAAGCTGGGGCCGACGAGATGAAGGTTGACATCTCTCTCGCCCCTAGGGCAGAGCTTCGCCCCGAGGAGTCGCTCCCCGAGCTGGACCCCTCGCTGACCCACGTCAGTGAGACTCCCATAGAGTTCGAGCTGCTGGGCGATTCCGCCTCCGCGGCCGACACCGGGACGTTTCCCCCGGCCTCGCACACGTCTCGCTGCGTCTTCCCAGCCTCGGCCGATGATGACGCCTGGAACGTGGAGGCCCAGGAGCTGCAGCGCCGTCGTGCTGCGGCCCGGGTCTTCTTCCATGACTCCGTCTGCCATGCCATGGTTGAGGTTTTCCGCAAGGACAACCCGTGCACCCTGTCTCACATCCGGCCGGTCGATTCTCTCATAGAGGTCATGCGCAACCCGGTCCGGCGCAGCCACCAGAAGGCGCGAGCAATAGCCCAGGTTGTCTGCGACCTGGAGAGGGACCCCTGCGGTTTCTCCATGGTTGACTTGGGTCCGGCCATTGCTGATGGCCTTAGCGATGTCACCTCTGGCCTCATCCAGCATGAGGCCCAAAACGGCGGGCACACGGACAGCTCTGGCTACAGTGGCTCTCAAAGCAGCTCCTGCTGCAACCGTAGCAGCTCACGCCGGGCCCACACAGTCTCCTCCACCAGTGGTTCGCCGCGCGCCCCGGGTGGAATGTTCTCCCGCCTAGGCCCGCTTTGGGATGGCTCTCCCCCGAAGGCCGAGCTAGGGTGCTCCGCCTTCTCCCGCGCTCTTTGTGAGGCGCCTTGGCCGCCGAGGTTCAAGGCCGAGCCAATTGTAAGATCAAGCCTCCCATGGACTAATTGATTTTGGTAATTGATGACAACTAGGCCGTACAGCTGGAATGCCAAGGATAAGGACCTTTGTTTTATAGTTCTTCTGATTTCCTTGTGTGCGTCTTCGGCTCGACTACATCTCTCTGGTTGCAGGGTCCCACTGAGCACAGGTGTCTGTTGTGAGCGAACCATCTAGAGCGAGTCCACCTGTCTAGGTTCGAGAGAGTTCGGGGAGCGACAGCTGTCAGGTTTTCGTAGCCTCTAAGCAATCCAAGCCAGATATTTGGTTTAGGCGCGAAACTTCCCGCCCAAGAGTTTTTAAACCTCCCGCCGGTTTCACAAATCGATAAAGCCAGCCCACAAAACCTAGGTGTGTTGTCGGGAGAAGTTGGTAGAGCCAAAACACTAGTGGGGCACAAATTTCAGCCCCACCGGACGGCGTCCGACAACGGTCGGACGGCGTCCGGAGAGACCAAGCCAAAATTTGGCTAAGTCCCGGAAACACCGTCTCTGTCGGACGGCGTCCGACGCCTATCGGACGGGGTCCGACAGCGACGGTTCCTAGCGAACGAGCTCGAAAATCGGCTAAGTCCCAAGCTTCACAGCCACTGTCAGACGGCGTCCGACAGCGACCGGACGGCGTCCGACGAAGTTCACTGTTGATCATCACGCAGCGTCCGACGACCATCGGACGGCGTCCGAAAAACGGGGCGCAACAGTAGCGACTGTCGGACGGCGTCCGATCCGGACCGGACAGCGTCCGACGACGGCTAATCCCGCGACCAAACACCTGGTGGGCACTGTTCACGCGTGCGCTAGCTCACTGTCGGACGCGTCCGACGAACCTACCGGACGGCGTCCGACCAAGTTCAAAAATTGGCGTGACCCACTGTCGGACGGCGTCCGACGGGAACCGGACGGCGTCCGACCGAGTGATCTGAAACTCGTGATTTAATCTGAGCCGTCCATTTCTAGTGTTTCGCCTTGGGGCTATAAATAGGGGATAGGAGCACGGGAGAAACTTGAGAGAGCCTACCCTAGCAGCCACCTTTTGCCCTAGCCACCTAGAGAGCTCCTCCCATGGTTCCCACCTTCACCTAGGGTTCCATGTGCTTGTGAGATTGAGGGAGAGAGTGAGGAAGAAGAAGAGAGCACCCCCTAGCCTCCTCGTCGTCGTCTCCAAGGTTTGTACCCTCTCCATGGTTGCCTTGCCATCCTCCATGGTGGGTTGAGGGTTGAGTGTCTCCGGTCTTGTGCTCTTGGGATTCTTGCCACCGGGAGACATCGTCGTCGCCGAGCTTCATCAAGCGTACCGCAAGCAAACCCTTCTCCGTGAAGGTCACCGTGCTTCCCACGGTGCTTCCTCTCCGTTCGTCGGGGTGTGCAAAGTCCGCCGTGTGTCGGCGGCCATCTCCGTGTGTCGGAGGTGCCAACGTGTCCGTGTGTCGGATCCAAATCCTCCATGTGTTGGGGGTACCTCATGTGTTGAGGTGAAACCCACCGTGTGTCGGTGGTCGGTGCCGTGTGTCGGCGCCGTGGGTGTGAGAACTCTCGCGTGTGAGGGAACTCGCCTCCGTGTGAAGGTTTGGAGCTCGCCTACCATGTGTTGGTGAAGAGCTACCACGAGTGGATTGAGGGCTAGGGACGAAAGAGTCCCGACTTCTCTGTGTGAGAAGTTTCCTCAACGGAGACGTAGGTGCTCATGTGTTGAGCACCGAACTTCGGTAAACAACTCGGTTTGCGTCTCTTCGTCTCACTCATTTACTTCTGCATCTTGAATTGATCGCTTGTGTGTGAGTGCCATCGAGCCTCCTAGTAGTCGATTGAGCTTTATTGTGATAGCTTCCGCAACTAAAGTCTAAGTCAATCGATAGCTTGGGTTCCTAATTTGACAAACTAAGCAAGCGAATTAAAAGAAGTAAAATTTGAAAAGAGTCGATTCACCCCCCCTCTCGGCCTAGGATCCTTACACCAATTGAGAAGTTTGACGGGAGTAAGAACCCCGGGGAGTTCCTTTCCATCTACACCACCGCCATCCGAGCTATGGGGGAAGACAAGGCCGTCTTGGTCAACTATTTCCCCACTGTGCTCGAGGGCATGGTCCAGACCTTGTTGTTCAACCAGCGGCTTGGTTCCATCCGCAACTGGGCCCAGCTCCAGGATGCCCTCCGCACGAGCTTCCAAGGGTGTTACGCCCGCTCTGGGCGCCCCCAGGACCTGAAGCTCGTGGTGCAGCGAGATGACGAGAGTCTCTAGGATTTTATGTGCCGGTTCATGAGAGCCCGCAACACTATCCCCTACATCTCGGATGAGTCTATCATTGAGGCCTTTAAGGATGGAGTAAGGGACCGGCGCTACAGCGAGGACCTCGAGCTCCACCCAGTCAACACCGCGAGCAAGCTCTTCCGCACCGCGGCCCTCTACGTCAATGCTTCCGAGGCAGTTGAGCGCAAGAGGGGCCGCGCCCACACCAAGAAGAAGGCTAAGGTCGGTGACGGCCTGGGCAAGGCCGAGGCGGACAAGAAGAAGAAGCGGTCGGAGCAGCCCGCCAAGTTCATCGCTGCTGTTGAGCCCGACCAGCCCGAGCGCCCGCCGCCACAGCGCCCTCTGCCGGTGCGCCCGCCACAGCAGCGCCAGCCGTGACCTCCCCCAGCCGGAGGCAGGCCGCGCGGCGGCCAGGGGGCGCCTCAAGGCCGGCCTCCCCGTCCGCAACAGCATGGCAGAGGTGAGGACTCGTTCCACGACCCCAATCTCTTCTACTGCCTCCACCAGCGCCACGGCCACGACCTGCGCAACTGCCGCACGTGGGCCCGCCAACTGGAGGACTTCTACGTTGGCCGTGGTCCCATACCTGAGCTTCCCGAGGGCGCGGCCATGGCACCTCCTTCGCCGGGCGCCCAGGACCAGGGCTTCCATGAAGCCCGTGGCCATGTCGCTGTCATCTTCAGCGGTACTTCGGCTTACACCTCTCGCCGCGAGCTCAAGGCCGCGTCTCGCGAGGTCCTCCACATCTCCCGCGGCGAGCCCGCGACGGAGTCCCTGTCTTGGTCCAGCCAGGCGATCACCTTCTCGGTGACAGATTGCCCGGCGGGGCTCTCCAAGCCGCCGCGCCTCCCGCTGGTGCTATGCCCCACCATCGGCAACACCCGTGTCTACCGCGTCCTCATGGACAGCGGAAGCTCGCTGGACATCATCACCGCGCGCGTTCTGAGCCTCATGCAGGTCCCGCGCTCCAAGATCAGGGCCCAAGCCCGGGCTGCTGAGAAGGGTTGTCGTTGGGCCTCACTCCAACTACAAATTCGTCTGCCGGTCCGCGCACCCGCTACCCTCTAAGGCGCGTTTCCCAGACACCGACAGATATAGTCTTTGAACTGTGCCTTTGACCGCTTATTATTATTACAAATAATTTATTATATAGAAGTGTTTTTTTGAGTGATCCAAATGTATGATTTTTATGCATTCAAATATTTTTTATAGATAAATTTTTAGATTTTTACTTAGAACTAGTCTAAAATTGTCATGTTCTCGGGAGGTTCTCGGAGGGAATAATTATTAATATTAATTCTTGCGCTTTCTGCGGTTGTTGTCGCTCACGTGAATTCCTTTTATTTCACGCACGCACGTCGCATGCTATAACCATCATCGGTCCATCCTTGATTATGAATTATGCGCTACATTCATACAATTATACCAGACTAGATGCCTGGAGAAATCAATGCACCAACAACTAATTTATGATTGCATTCATCTCGCTTAATTTAAATTTGGAGCTAGCAACGAACCCAAGATATTCATGCATGGGCTTGTGGGCCTTGGAGCATAGGTCGTTATCAAATACATATATGGGCCAGCAACAAAGAGAGCTGGGCCAGAATATTTTTCAAAGCTATCTCCTTCTAGTTCCATTTCCATTTCCAAAAGGAATATTTTGAGAGCAAAGGATGAATCTCCCTTTCCAAAATATGCACATCCCAGGACAATGTTCTCTGGCAGTCTCTCATTACCTGGTGTTAGTTTAATTAATTCCACGTCATATAAATTTAGACATATATCACTTCAGACAAGCCAAGATGACAACCAATTTACGGTTTTGGGTCTCATTTTTATGTGGTTTCTCCATGAATAACTAGTGGTTTTTAAAAACGCAATGTATAATTAGGCCATCTACATGGGCTTAAAGGGATGTTTAGAAAAGAATTTTTTTTCCACATAGGATGGTTTCCGGTGCTTAAACGAGGAGCATCAATGCTTAGAAGATACTATCGTCAGTGACTTAGCCCCAATTGGCTTTCAAAGTTAGCTAGATCAGGTTATATGCAATCGGCTTTAAATAACCCGATTACAAGATCTATCGGCTTAATGCCTGATAGAGCAATTAAATATAAATAGGCATTCAAATTATAAATCTTCTATCTCTTTTGGTACCTGATAGAGCAATTAAATATAAATAGGCATTCAATTATAAATCTTCTATCTCTTTTTGGTATTTTTGTATAATATCAGTAATAAATCTTTATATCAAATTATTAGATTAAACCAAAAATAGATTGAACAGATTGGTCAAGCCAAGACAGTATTGACAGTATTCAAATCTAAATCTAGATGTAAAACAATAAGCCGATCTAAAGACTTAAGACTAATATGGGTAGATGCAACGCTGATCGGCAAATAATTTCACATGTAAGATCCTAAACGAGGCATACACAAGATCGAATAAACGAGACAATTGCATACGTCGGATTCAGAAAAAAGCATATGAAATACATGGCAATCGGCATTGCAGGATAAACACACATTACAAATCGATTAAATCGAGACAGTGTAATATACGAGAACACATTAAAGATCGGTAAATCCCGAGACAGTTTAACATGCTTTGTATACACGAGATCAAGATGATACAGCCATGCATACGGGTTACAAGAAGAGAATCGATTATCCCATCGAGATAGCTCTACCTGCGAGTGGAAGCCTTTAGACGAGGTCGATCGGATTCGAGAAAGTAATTGTGGTTTGTGTATGATGTCTATTAATCTCGATACCTAAGGTCCTATTTATACTATTACAAATTTGATACCGATACAACCTATTTTTCCCGCGTCGCAAAAGATATCTTCCGATCTGAGCGTTTCTTCCGGAGTCTCAAAAATATCGGTATTCTTCAATTAACTTTTCCTCTTTACCGATGAGGCCCATTATCAGATTTGGCCCAATAATTCCGATGCATTTCACCATTTTACCATATCCGATTTTCCTGCCAAATGTGGGTGTCAACACCATCTACATAGGCTTAAAGGGATGTTTAGAAAGGAATTTTTTTTCCACATAGGATGGCTTCCGGTGCTTAAACGAGGAGCGTCAATGCTTAGAAGATACTAGTGCAAATAAGCACCTGTGTAAATATTTTTTACATTGTAATATAACTTTTCTTGTTAGATGCTTAGTTACGTGTCGACATTCTATCAAGGACTGGTGCATAAGTGCCTTGCATTGTAGTATTGTACACGGCCTCATCAGACCAAGCACGCAACTAGAGAGCTAGGATTAATTGGAGTCAAATTAGTTTGGACCGGTGCTACACGACATTGACCCCCAAGCCTTCCCACCTCCAAACCCTACCTTGTTGGCCTCCTTCCCGCCGTCGTCGCCACCGCTGTCGCCAGCTTCCCTTCTTCACTCTTCTCCTCTCCCTCTTCCTCGTCCTCCCCCTCCTCTTCTCCGCAGGCTTGATGTTGTATGTCTCTCGGCGGCGGCGTGGCTGCCGTCCTTGGAGGTAGGTGGCGCGGGTGCATTCCAGCGTCGGAGGCTAAGGTGGTGTCGCGATGGTCAGGTGCGGCACGCGACGGCCGACCCTCCCCCTTGGGGTACTCATGCTAGACCCCCGCACCTGGCTCACGGCGGCCAGCCGCCCTCCTTCCCGTGCTCGGATCTATCGGCTCCCAGGTCCGGCGTCCAGCAACGCGTGGATCTACGACCTTTCTCACCGATGAGCACCGCTGGTGGGGGCCCCTTGCTCCTACCATCGGCATCGAGGCCTTCTTCCGCTTTGCGTTGCCTCTAGGTCCAATTGTTGTCGTCTCCCCACTCTGCCCACTTTCTTCTCCCTTCCCTGCTTCTTCCTTTTCCCAGTGTGTAGTAGCTAGTTCAGGCTACTCTTCTCGGTCCCTTCCTCTGTTCAGGGAAGGAGCGGCAATCTGGTTGGAGAGCGCCCCTTTCCTCCCCTGTCATCGTCTTTTTTGTCCCTTCCCCTCCCCGCTGGAGAGGTGACGTCTGGATAGTTCTCATCATGATGGAGGCTGATGGGTGTTCCAGCTTGTGAGTGGGAGTAGTGCTGGGAGTTGGGCCGTGCCGGGCCGGCACGGCACGGGCCCGTCGTGCCTCAGGCCGGCGTGGCACGGGCCGGCACGGCATGGCCACTCCAACCGTGACGGGCCGGGCCAGCCCGAGCGGTAAAATCTAGGCCTGGCACGGCCCAAAAGCACGGCGGGCCGGCTTCGGGCCGGGCTGGCCCGAGCACGGCACAGGTAGGAAAACAGCAGGCAAAATGATTTTTTATAAATTCATACGTTGCTCAAATGAAAAAGTTGTTTATACAAAAAAGATACGTCTTGCAATTATCTACAACTTTCGTGTTCAACCCAAATTCATCCGAGCAGCATAAGACCTCAAAAATTGCGAATTACCGAGGACGGTGCCGTCGGCCCGAAAGCAGGCAGCGACAAAATTTCTATACATTTTAAAAATTAATAATATAACTAATTATACATAAATTGTAAATCCCTTAAATTAATAACTAAAATGTCCGTTAGGCACCTAATCCTTATGTCATAATAGATCCGAACACTTGCCTCGGATTAACTTCAATATATAATTGTTCCAGTGAATAACTAAAAAGAAATAGAAGGACGATAGATAGTAAAGAAAAGGACTAATCATAATATCTATCTTTCAAAGGGTCACTAAAAAGACAGTTGGCGGGTCTCTTTGTATGTCTTGTCCGGAAAGAGGAGGACTTAATGATTATTCGTTCGCCGGAACCAGAAGTAAAAATTGTTGTGGATAGGGATCCTGTAAAAACATCTTTTGAGGAATGGGCCAAACCCGGCCATTTCTCAAGAACAATAGCTAAGGGCCCTGATACTACCACTTGGATCTGGAACTTACATGCTGATGCTCACGATTTCGATAGTCATACCGGTGATTTGGAGGAGATCTCTCGAAAAGTCTTTAGTGCTCATTTTGGTCAACTCTCCATTATCTTTCTTTGGTTGAGCGGCATGTATTTCCATGGTGCCCGTTTTTCCAATTAAAGAAAATGACTCCAACCAAGCTACTCGGGCAACTCAACTCTTATGAGATGCGGCTTCTTGAAAGTGAAGAGTCCCCGCTCAACAAGAAGTCAATTGCTCTCCCCGCCAAAGCCAAAGGTGGAAAAAAGAAGGTTGAAGTTGAAGAAGATGATGATGACTCCGATGATGCAATTCTGGAGATTGAAAATTGGCTCTCTTTCTCAAGCGATCAAGAAAATTGATCAAGAAAATGAGCTTCCGCGGCGGATCATCCTCTTCAAGACGAAGACCCATCTCCGAAATGTTGTTGGTGTCTAGGAATCGCGCTCCTGAAGAGCAGCGGGTCCACGGACCGGCAGACAAATTTGTAGTTGGAGTGAGGCCCAACGACAACCCTTCTCAGCAGCCCGGGTGGCGGCCAAGCCTGCGGGGGCTAGGGCCGCGCTGTCTTCCCGGACAAGGGCCTGGTGCGACTTGACGATCCGGGTACAGGTCCCTAGTGCAGTGCAAGGGAGGAAAAGAGAAGATACGGACCACGAAGACACAGGAAATTTACCCTATTTCGAGCCCCCACTACCGGGTAATAGCTCTACTCCAGCTTAGTTGATTATATGGTGGAAACAGTACAAGGGTGCCGAGATCGGGCTTGAAGGCACCGATCCCGAGCTTACAATGGCGGTGGCTAAAGACTAAGGCTACTTGCTAAGGAAGCTTCGGATGCAGGTGTTGCTCGTGCTCAGATGGAATCGGATTGGGGGATCTCGGGTGTTCGATTGGCCTCCCTCTCGAATGTCCAGGAACCCTTCTTTTATAGGCGCTGTGGGCCGCCCGAGGCTGATACAGCGGGCCCCGCGCTAGTCTTTGCTTCAGTGGCGAGCCTCTTGTCTCGTTCTAGGGTCCTGTCGGGTCTCGAGCCTGCAGGGAGAAGCTGGTAGGGTTAGTACTGGACACGTGTTTGTCTTAACATGCCGGTTTAGGGGAGAGAACTTCTCTAGGGAGAAAGCACTTTCCCTTTATCCCCAATATAGCCTTGACTGGACCGAGCCAGCCCTGCGCGACCCGTTGGGGGCGTCGCGTAGCGTAGCAACCATCCGCTGCGTGCCAAAGAGGGCAAACGACGAGACGGGTTGCCCGCGTGCTCTTCTCCCAGGCTGTGGGTCCCCTGGGAGATACAGTACGTTCCGATCAAGGCCAGAGCAAGTGCGGTGGGACACGGTAATTGTTGCCACTTGCCCGCGGGTAAGCGGATTGCCCGAGGGACCTTCTCCCGGGCTAAGGATAGCCCGGGAGGGACATGGTGCCGTAGGGTTTGACTCGGTCAAGCCCGGGGCAACCGCTGGCGTGTTAGACGCTTCCGTCAGTACGGCCGGGAACGGCCTCTTGGATCCTCTTCTCGTGAGATGGGCCCGTATGGAATC
Organism: Raddia distichophylla; assembly: GCA_005191435.1. Lineage (NCBI taxonomy): Eukaryota > Viridiplantae > Streptophyta > Magnoliopsida > Poales > Poaceae > Raddia > Raddia distichophylla. Next base: position 3,436,925 of record SPJY01025704.1, on the reverse strand, counting down.
GGCCCCAGGCCCGTCCCAGGATGGGCCGTTTACCAATCACCAATAGCCAGCCCCCGAGCCTCGAGCAGGTCGCGCAGTGAGCCGGTCTGAGGTTCAGAGGAGACCCCCACCAGGCGCCGCGCGGGAAGATTTGGCTCGGGAACCAGAGTTTGAGCATTGAACCCGATTTGATGTAAAGGTGGTGCAGTTACGCCTTCTCGACTCCCACGATCTTCGCCTCGACTGTTTTCTTCTTTTATAAGGCAACGCTCTAGGGGGAACTTCTTACTGCGGAAATATCCCCTTCGCCTTTCTCTTCGTCTCCTCGACTCGCTCCCGCATTCTTGCTTCTTGCTTCCTGCCGCCATCCCTTCGCCCCTCTCTTCATCTCCCCAGCTCGTTCCTCGCAGTCTTACCTCTCGCTTCACGCGGCCATGGTTCTCATTGCGTAATAACTTCGTATAGCATACATTATACGAAGTTATACGAGTCATTTGCGTCGGCGACCATTTGCGGGTTTCGCGTGCCGGAGTCTCAGTTCATCGCCGACCTCTTTGCCTTCAAGGAGCTGAGGCCGGAGAACCTATCTCCGCAATCCTACGTTCATCTGTCGATCTTCGCGTTCCTGTGCGAGGTGCACTGCGGAATCCGGCCAACGGTGAGCCTCCTCCAACACTTTTTTGAATTGAAGTCCGTCGGCCGCCGAGTGGGCAACGGCGGGGTTTTCTACCTGACCGTGCGCCGAGCCCGGGGGGGCCAATCGTACCCTGAGTAAGAAGTGAAGACGAAGGTTGACGGTTAGGCCCGGCGGTGGTTCTACCTGAACCGCGGGGGCTCGGCATTGTTGGAGTGATCGTATAACTTCGTATAATGTATGCTATACGAAGTTATTACGGCCCCAACCGGAGGATCAAGTCACGGAGGACGAGATCAAGGGGCTCGTCAGGAAGGGTCTGACGGGCTACAAGGTCGTCGTCGGTTTTGTCCGGCACTGGATCAGCCCGCTGGGACGCCGTGAGCGATGTGTCAGCGACATGGATGGTTGGGAGGATCCCGACCGGGATTTTCACGAAGGTAGGCGTGGCTGCTTCCCTGTCGCTTGAGTTCGATTTGAGGTACGTTGTGACCGTTAGTGATGCCGTGCAGGTCGCGCGGATCGCAGGGATGCTGCTACCTATGGATAAAACTCCTCGCTCCATCCGATTTGTGAAGGATCGGCTGTCCGAGGTTAGTGCCCGCAAAGTGTTTGATCTAATCTTCCGCCGTGCGCGTGCCCACGAGACCTTGACGGGTCACGCCGTCCGTTTATGCAGCGGACGTGGAGGACATCTGAAAAGACCATTCAGGCCTCGGGCTCAAAGGAGGGGCGCTCGTCGGCGGGAGCGTCGGCGGCATCTGGCGACGGCTGAAAGGACCATTCAGGCCTCGGGCTCCAACGAGGGGCGCCCGTCGGCGGGAACGTTGGCGGCGTCCGGCGGGGCGTCGGCCCTGTCGGCGTCGTCAGGCAAAGGAAAGCCAGCGCCGCGGACGACCGCGGTGGGCTCACGCAAGAAAACGTACGGCGCCTGCATAGGTGAGCCTCCATTCTCTGACTTGGGTCGGGCGCTAGGCTCCAGCGGCCTTTAAGCTCCGTCTTGCGTGCGTTCAGGGCGCAGCGCCTACGAAGAAGAGGAGGACGTACCAGCCAGCTCCAGATAGCGATGACGAAGAGGTTGCGTTGACGTCGGGTCCGCCACCAGCAAAGGTGCCGCGGCGAGGACCTACGAGGAAGGTTCCCGCAGGGCGCAAGGGAGCGGCTTTGCTCACCTCGAGCCGCGTCAGCGGGCTGGAGACAGAGCTCTTTCTGCGTCTTACGCCAGGGGTGTACAAAGACACCGAGCTCGAGGCGGCGCATAAGTTTCCCGCGTTACATGCTATCACTCTGTTTCTTGTGTCTGACCGCTGTGCACTTTGTTGCAGTGCGTAGTGCCAAGGTGGTCACCGAGGTGTTGCTCCCCTCTGCTGAGGCCGTGGCGGCCGAAGACGAGCCGGTCGATCCTATAGGAGGGGTGCCTCTGCTGCAGCAGCTGGAGGCCGCCGGGCTAGCGAAGGATGAGACGGCCAAGCCCAGAGGAGACGCGCTCAAGATAGCGCAGCTAGAGGCCGCCGGGCTGGCGGAGTTGAACGGCAAGAACCAGCCGACCCGCGGAGGATCAAGATACTGCCTACCGGCGGCGGTATTGGACGCTTCCGCGGAGATTGCGGAGACGGTGCAAGTCGTTGTTAGCGATTATCCTGTGTGGATCACGCCCTTGCGCGTGGAGGGGCGCACGGCGCACGGATGGTGGCCGATCGACCGCAGGGGAATCGCTGATTATTTCAAGACCCCGGTCGGGAAAGCGCTTCCGACACCTGACTGGCGGATGCTGCTGGTCAATTGGATCTGGCCGGTCTGCGTGCTCACGCCGGACGGATGGACAAGCGTAGTGATGCCTAGCGTGGCTCCGCTAGCATCTGCGGGCTGGATTTTTGCCACTCCGGAATGGGTGGAAGAACAGGACGCCGCCAGGTCGCAGGAGGCCGGCCGAACAGGACTACCGCGTCTGAAACCTCGCCCCATCCCTGGGCTGGAGGATCCATACGAGCTCGTGGCGGCTAAGTGGACGATGGATGAACTAAAGGACGCATTGATAAGGGCCCGGGCTCAGCTTGATGAGGCTGTATTGGCTGCGAGACGGGCCACCGCGGCGAAGGCCGATCTGGCAGCCAAGCTGAAGGACGCCGAGAGGAGGGCGGCCGCGGCCGGGGCGACAGCCTTGCTCCCAGTCGCGCCGCCAGCGTTACCGTGCCCCGCGCCGCTGGAGGAAGGTAGGGAGGAACCGGTTGGCTGCCTGCCCTTGCCGCTGCAGGAGGCCCGTGCTCACGGGCTTGGCAGGAACACGCGCAGCACTATCGCGGCGAGGACATGGAACATGCTCACTCATACCAAAAAGGTGACACCCTTGACCCTGCTCTCCACGCCTAAGTACTGAATTTCTTGCGCCTTGACTTGGTTTTTCCTGTTCCAGCTTTACACGCTTATCGCTGGCTCGTCCTCGCTGATGGAAGCGATGGGCGGGCAGGCAGATGATGATGCGGCGAGGATTGAGCGTCTCTCCGCCGGGCTATCGCAAGCCCGGGCTCAGGCAAAGCGCGCGGACGGGCTCACCGCCGAGGTCGATGCCCGTGCTACGGTGCGTATCACCGAGCTAACATCCGCGCTAAAGGCAGCGCAGGAGAAGTAACAGGAGGTCATGACGAGGCTTGCTCGAGCTCGGGAGGTGGAGGAAGCCGTGAAGTTTCAAGCCCAGGCGGCTCGCGAAGAGGCCGACAGGGCTCGGATCCTTTTTGATGAGGAACGCGAGCGTAGAGATGCGGCCGTCAACGAGCTGGCGGCTACCAAGTCTGATCATAACTCCATCGTTCGCGGGCTCAAGGAGACTTGTAGTAAGCTCAGGACGGAAAGTGCCATGTTACGCGAAACTGGGGCGAAGTCCGTGGCAGAGTCAGAAGCCTTGAAGAAGCAGAGAGAGGAACTCGCCGAAGCCCAGGTCAAGCTGCGCCAGGAACAAAATGACATGGCCGCGCGGGCCATAGAGTTACTTCAGGCGCAGACGCGAATTTGGGACTTAGAAATCGAGCTAGAGAGGCTCAAGCTGCAGCACGGACCGTAGTTTGACCCAGTCTACAGCTCCCGGGCTCTGCGCCACATACTTTTGTGTATTTTCTTTCGATCGCCCGTTTAATCGGATAAAGATTGCGTAATGTGTGGTGGCCGAAGGGCTTAGCCATTTCTCCCTTAATTTATCGTGTCAAGTCGTACGCGCTGTGAGCTCTGTCGCGCAGCACAGTGTTCCGCTGATGGGAAGTACGGGTTCGCTCGGCACGGATACGGAGGCGAAACCATCCGGGCCGGTTCACGCACCCGGCCTAAACAACGCGGCGGGCCGTGAGAGCATCACCGAGCCTTGCCTGCGCGGGTGGGCCACGCCCATGCGGTAGGCTCTGACCCGTAATGATTTCTCCCCTGCCACTGACGGCGGGGCCGAGGCACGTGTCGCGCGGCAACGGGCGTGGTTGGTATTCTGTGAGATGGCGCGTGCGCAAGCGTCTCTTCAGCTCGGGTAGTGGGTTTTAATTGCCCATCTCTTCGCGCGCAGCGACGCTTCGGGTAGCCCGCTGCACAATGAGACGTTGTGCATCCTCCGAGCTATATAAAGCGAAGTGCAGCGCGCCGTGCTACAACATCCTTAGTTGGCTTCCTTCGATCTTAGGCTAAAAAACCGAAGTCCTCAGCTAGCGAGAGAGAGGGTGTAGGATATGGCCTCTCTTGCCAACTCCGATGATCTTTTCGCCTGGCTACTAGCGGAGACCGGGGATCTGCCGCCATTATCTCCTCTGCCGGGGCCGACCCAGCCCGCGGCGGGGGAGGTTAGCGCGCTGGCGCCGGTCGTGGCGAGCCAAGCGGCCGCGCTGGCGACGTACGCCCAAATCCGTGCTGACGAAGGGGCGGCCACATTCGCGGCGGAGGAGGGAGCAGTGGCGGCGCAGGTTGCTGCCGATGCTGCGTACGCCGCCGTTTTAGCGGCGGAGGAAGAGGGAGCTCTGCTGCCAGCTGCAGCGGAGGAGGGAATCCCACCGGCGGTCGCAGCGGAACATGGCATCGGGGCGATTGCGCAGGCCATCATAGCGGCGCCGCCTCCACTGCTTGCGGATTCTGTCAACTACCAGCGGCGGAGGAAACGTCATCCGAGCGAGCCGGGGCCCTCAGCGCCAGCGCCGGACCCTTTGACGCCTTCTTCATCGTCGTCGCCTTCGGCGGAGTCTTCGGTTCCGCCGGCTTGTCGTCAGCGCCATTGGTAGGTGCGGCGAGGTAGCTTTAGGATTTGAGCGCCGTCGATGCCGTAGTAGCGCGGTGCCCCTTTTGCGGTAGTCCAGGATGGCGAGGCCTCCTTTTGGTTGTAAATCCTTGATCTTGTAAAAATCCTTATGTGAAACGCAGTCTCTTTTAAGTAATTTGCCCCTGATCGATCTTCCTTGTTCTTCCTTCCCGTGCGAATTTGCGAATCTGAAATGCAAAAACAGAGGAACTAGATGAACAGTAACGAAGTCCTGCGTAGAACTTAGGAATTTTGAGCAAACGGATTGCTTTAGAAAGGTTGTTTTTGGTGCGCCTAATCATCCAGCCCCCGAGCCGCGCCTAAGTCCAAGTGCGATCTTGGAGTTGGGCGCGGTCTGGAGAGTAGAGTGACTTAGAAAAAATTCGCGCGAACCTCCAGCTCCCGAGCTTTGTTTGGGCCGCGCGCTATGCGGGCTTGGCGAAGAAAAGGACTTACGAAAAATTTGGGCGCAAAAGATCCATCAGCCCCCGAGCGCAGCGAGGCCTAAGTTAAGTTAGCCATCCAAACAAACCTGTCGTGGGCTTACTGTACCTTTGGGCCGCTGGAATTCGACATTGCGCGGAGATTAACTAGGGTGCGAGACGTTGGCTTATCCCGTCGTGGAAATGCTCCGAAATGCTTTATCCTTAGCCCTCGGGCTTTTGGCCACGGGCTGTTTGAGATGGTCAAGACTGAAACCAGCGTGACTCTTGAACGGGGAAAGGGTTTTTGTTTTTTTTAACGAATTGAAATGGAAAGTAATGAAGGAAACTTACGACCTGGTTAAGCGTAGAAACGTCGTAGCAGGGAGATGTTCCATGAGCTAGGAAGCTCGTTCCCGTCCTTGTCAGCTAGGCGTACTGAGCCCGTGCGTGCTGCGCTGACTACTTTGTACGGTCCCTCCCACTTGGGGCTAAGCTTGTTGGAGCCCGCGAGGTTCTGAATGCGTCGTAGAACCAGATCTCCCACTTGCAGGGTCCTTGTATGTACGTTTCGTGCCGCGTAACGACGCAGGGACTGCTGGTAGGCCACAGCCCGGAGTAGGGATTGCTCGCGGCGAGCCTCAAGTAGATCGAGGTCAAGCTGCCGCTCCTCATCGTTGACCACGAAGCTGGCGAAGTCAACACGATCGGATCCTAGTCTCATTTCCGTTGGGAGGACTGCTTCCGAGCCATAGACGAGTCGGAAAGGAGTTTCTCCTGTAGCCCGGCTGGCTGTTGTCCGGACTGCCCAGAGGACTGACGGTAGCTCGTCGACCCAACCTTGCTGTTTGGCCTTGAGAGCGTCGTAGACTCGCTTTTTGATGCCTTGGACTAACTGTCCGTTAGCTCGTTCAGCTGCGCCGTTGCTCTGTGGGTGGGCCACAGAGGCCAAGGCGAGCTTCATGCCGATTTCCTCGCAGTAATCGTTGAACTCCCGGCTCGTGAATTGGGTGCCATTGTCAGCGATGATTCTGTTGGGCACGCCAAACCTTGCGACGATGCTTCGGAAAAAACGTACTGCGGCGATTGCAGTGATGTTGGAGACCGGCTCGGCCTCAATCCACTTGGTGAAGGTGTCGATGGCTACGAACAAGTACGTTTTGCCACCAAGACCCTTGGGGAACGGTCCTAAGAGGTCCATGCCCCAAACCGCGAACGGCCACGCTAGTGGAATGGTTTGCAGCTCATACGCGGGCTGGTGCGTCATCCGCGCATGATACTGGCAAGCTTCGCAGCGCTTAACTAAGGCTTCTGCGTCGCTCATCGCAGTGGGCCAGTAGTAGCCCATGCGGAACGCTTTGCCGACGAGAGTTCTGTATGAGGCGTGCGCGCCACAGATGCCCTCGTGAATGTCGGCCAGAAGGTACTTACCTTCTTCTTGGGTAACGCACTTACAAAGCACGCCGTTAGCACCCCTTCGGTACAGCAAGCCCCCGTGCAGGCGGTAAGCTCGGGCTCGCCTTTTCAGCTGGGAACGCTCAGCAACGTCCTCGGGCAATGTCCCCTGCTCCAAGAACTGGATGAATGGCGTCATCCAGGAGGTGCTTTGCTCGAGGAATGAGACAGTACCGGATGTCTCGATTTGGGGGGTAACAGACGTCCCCTTTGCCTCCTCTCCGGAGGGAATGGAGGGCTTCAAAAGGTGCTGCACTAGCACCCCCGGCGGGGCCGGTTCTTGCGAGGATCCGAGCTTGGCGAGCTTATCAGCCTCGCCATTCTCTTCCCTGGGAATGTAGCTAATTTCGAAACTCGTGAAACGCTTCTCCAGTTTCCTCACTTCCGCCAGGTACCGCGCCATCGAGTCGTCAGTTGCCTGAAACTCCTCCCTGACCTGGCGGACGACGAGCTGCGAATCCCCTTTCGCAACAAGCCGTTTAATGTCGAGCGCAGCGCATGCTCTTAGGCCCGCAATTAGGGCTTCATACTCTGCGGCGTTGTTCGTAGCCGCAAAGTGTATTTGTATGACGTGCTGGAGTCGCTCTCCATTGGGGGAAATGAGAACGAGCCCGCATCCTGATCGCCCGGACTGGTGTGAACCATCAAAGTACAGAGTCCACCGAGCTTCTTCCCCATCTTGACCTGGAGAGCTTGACCTCTGCTCATCCGGCCTGGTCAACTCTGCGACGAAATCAGCCAGGGCCTGGGCCTTGATCGCGGTTCGAGATACGAACTGGATGTCGAACTCACCCAGCTCGACTCCCCACTTCGCGACCCGGCCAGTGGCCTCCGGGTTTCGGAGAATGTCCTTGATCGGGTAAGTAGTCGGGACAACGACTTGGTGGGCTTGGAAATAGTGACGCAACTTGCGCGAGGCCATCAGCAAAGCGTAGCACAGTTTCTGAAGGTCGGGGTAGCGCTCCTTTGGCCCGGTGAGTACTTCGCTCACATAGTAGACGGGCTGCTGCTTCCCTTCTCGTTCTACTGCCAGCACCGCACTTGCGGCGTTTGGTGTCACCGAGAGGTATAGCAGGAGGGCTTCCCCGAGCTTGGGAGTAGTGAGGACGGGTGGCGAGGCGAGATACTGCTTGAGTTGCAAAAGCGCGGCCTCGGCTTCCTCAGTCCACTCGAAACTATCGTGCTTGCGCAGGAGTTTGCAGAAAGGCGCGCTTCGGTCTCCAAGGCGGGAGATGAAACGGCTTAAGGCCGCCATTTTGCCCGTGAGGGACTGGATGTCCTTTACACAGGTCGGCGACCTCATCTTTTCGACGGCCTCGATCTTTTCGGGGTTCGCACCGATGCTCGCCCCGCCGATTACGTAGCCCAGGAGCATGCCGGATTTGACACCAAAGACGCACTTCTCAGGGTTTAGCTTGACCCGGTGCTGTCTCAGGCTGTCAAAGGTCTCAGCTAGGTCGGACACATGGTCACGGGCGTCTTTGCTCTTGACTACGATATCGTCGACGTAGACTTCTACGTTGCGCCCTATTTGATCAGGGAGAGTTTTTGCATGAGACGCTGGAACGTGGCGCCAGCATTTCTGAGACCGAAGGACATGGTCGTATAGCAAAATGTGCCGAAAGGCGTTACAAAGGCGGTTTTTTCTTCGTCCTCTTTACACAACGCGATCTGATGGTAACCGGAATAAGCATCCAGGAAACTCATCAAAGCTGAATCTGCCGTAGCGTCAACTAGCTGATCTATGCGTGGAAGGGGAAAGTTATCCTTGGGGCAGGCGGAATTAAGGTCGCGGTGATCGACACACATGCGCCACTTGCCTCCTTTCTTCTGGACGACGACTGGGTTCGCAAGCCAATCGGAGTGCTGAACTTCGCGGATGAACCCCGCTCGAAGCAGCTTGCCGAGCTGGTCTTGGATGATCTTGCCCTTC
>SPJY01025704.1:3398185-3423339 GCA_005191435.1 Raddia distichophylla | reverse complement strand
TGCTGCTACTGCGTCGCGCGGCGCCGCCCTCGCGTGCTTCGCAAGTGGCCACTGACCCGCACAGTCACACCAGTGAGGCTGCGGGTGGGGCCCGGTCTGCTCCTCCTGACGCGGGCGGCCATCTCAAGCAAACCTTCTCTCTGCCGGTCAATTCTTCTGCGCCACAGTGACAGCCGCTCAGACTGGCAGGGGTCACTGTAGCGGTAATCATGTCTTCAGCTGTCTATCCGCGCGTGATGTCGCATTAAATGCGCTCGTCCTTCGCAGCAGGGGGAGCCTTCGACCAGAAGACTCCTTTCGGGATGTTCCCTGCCACGCGGGCCCCACCTAACGCGTGGGACCCTCGCCGGATCTACAGAGGGAGCTCGCCCACGCGCCCGCCTGGCGCGTGGGGCCCTCGCCTCGCCTTCAGAGGGGGCTCGCCCATGCACCCGCCTGGCGCGTGGGGCCCGCTCGATACGCCGTGGGGCTCGCCCTCACGCTGGGGTCTGAACGCCCGCCTGACGCGTGGGGCCCTCGCCCGGCGCCCTGTGGGGCTCGCCCACGCGCTGGGGCCTCGCTCGCCCGCCTGACGCGTGGGGCCCTCGCCCGGCGCCCTGAGGGGCTCGCCCATGCGCTGGGGCCTCGCTCGCCCGCCTGGCGCGTGGGGCCCGCTTGATCTTCTCAGAACTCTTTGTACCCCGGTATTTATTACACCGACAGTACTCACCCCTATTTCCCCTTCCCCTCTTTAAAAATTTCAACAGTCGAGGAGGCCCCATACGACTCTCCATTCAAGGAGAACCCGGACTACGAGGAGGAGGAGGAGTTCAAGGACGAGGAGTAGTCCATAGGGTTGTGTCCTGCCTGCCGCTTTCCTATGGAGTAGTCGAGCTACTAGAATAAATTGTGCCATGTTGGGCTCCTGCGTCACCGTGTGTGTAACTCTGTATCTTGACCTACGTGCCGTGCTTGATGTATTAAATTGTGATTTCCTTTGGGACGCTTAGTCCCTTATGTTGTAATAATGTAATCGAATGCAATGTACCATTATTGTTGAATTGTATGTGCTAACCATGATTTTCTGGGACTAGTACTGTATGCACAATTAGGATTCGGTCAATTAGACCGGGTCTTGACACATACAAAACCACGGTCATCTACTCCAATGGTATAAAAACAATTATAACGCAGCAACTCTTCTAATCCATCTTGAACAAAAATCATACTATAAGCCCTCTTCTTTCATAGCTGCTCTTCCGCTCGATCCTGTGAGGCACCAAAATCGAGCATTTTCGAAAGAAGTTTCCTAGTGTAGAGGGTCTGCCGGCGACGGGGTGGCCCGATGAAGGGTTCGCCGGCAGCCGCTGGTGGATGGTTGCCGGCGGAGATGCGGAGGCAGTGCAACCGGAGTTGGAGATTTGGGGACGACGGAACCGCCATATTTAGTTGGTGGCTTCGACACAGGGGATTACGATTTGGGAGCAATTGGAGACGGCTTCCATACAGCGGGATTGCTAGATTGTCTCTATACCGTCGCTATTTCTTGGTTTCGAAGCTACCGTCGTCTCTTCCTGGAGCGACGACTCCATCCTCTCTCCTATCTCTCTCTCTCTTTCAACTCATCTATTAGCTGATGTGGCACTGTTTAGAGATGGCTTAGAGACTGCTGAGTTGGAGCATTGTACATGCCCTTAGTAGATGTTCCAGCCCGCGGTACTTCTACCTCCCTGGGCTATTTCTTTGCCCTCCATTGAATGAAACTATCCACTGTGCTACCGTATATATATGTGTGTTCCACCTAGCCATGGTCCACAATCCTAACCCGAACCAGAGCGCCTCCTCTCCTCCCCGCTCGCCTCTCCTCCCAACGTCGCCGCTCTCGCCGACTCTCATTCTGATGAGGACACGCCTAAGCTGCCCCCAAATTATATGTCCCAATCTTTCACGGTACAATTGCAGCAAGCAAATAATAGCCTAATCCAATCCAATCCCCACAATATATATGATTGAAAGATAGCAGATCGAGACAGCAAGACTGAATATGATTCTTTCACCCGCAGCACTAAGATACCACGATCAGAAGAGGAGATCCCGAAGAGATCAAACCAGCACCCAGGAGAGATCCTGAACACGCAGTTCTTCACAAACCCAAGATGGATTCGGTAGGATAGATGAGAGGGAAACGCCCTCTTCCTGTTCTTGGGGGCTAAACCCTAAAGAAACATGTAAAAACTCCAACCCTCCATACAAGGCCGCCGGCCCTAGGCTATATGGCACGCAGGCCAGCCAAAACTCAACTCCGACTTGACCTAGACTCGAAACAGACTCGAACCCGACATTGTTTTGATGACTGCGACTCAGACATAATGAATCTGATTATCGGCCCGGATGCGTTAGAAAGATCTCGGAATTATCTTTCCAACCAGTGGTAGAACACGCAAAACGGAGTCCGTATGCAACCTGGGCTCCCGTTTTAATACAGACTGCTCCTGGTTTCCGAACTGGGCTCAAACTGGATCGGGACTTGGACTTGTGGGCTGAATCTCCAACTCGAATTTCACAACATGGACGTCCTTGTGGCCCTCTCCACGCCCTTGCTGGTCCTCTCCATGATTGCTTTAGCTCATGGCCCAACTTGTCTTGTGTCTCATGGCTTCGGTTGGCTCGTGGCTCATGCCTTGGCTTGCCCCATGGCTCATCATTGCTCTTGCCCCTTAGTTCGTGGCTACGCTCAATGTGGAACATGACGGCTCGGTTCCTCGGCTCATATGTGGCACCCTTGAACATTAGCTTGTGCACATAGCCGGTAGTAAGACTATCCTCTCTCTCTTTTAATTCTTGCTGCACAACATTTGAGAAAGAGCCAAACTTCAAGCAACAACTTTTGAGAGAATTACCATATTCAAACGTTGAGCCATTGCTGGGCTTTTCGACATTTCTAGCTAAAATAATGAGGAGCCATGGGCTCATCATATATAAGAGTGCCACCAGCATTTCTTCTCGTGCTAACTCTCGCCTTGTAGTTCTCTCCACAGGATTACCTTTTCCAATGAACAACTTTATGTCAGATTGGGCGTCAGTGCATACTGTGTCGTACCTTGGTACTTGTATATTAACATTATGCTCTCTCGCCAAATATTTGTTGCAAAAGTTGGTGATCTCCTGCATGCAGTATGATTCTTCTATCGAGCCCTCCACGCGAGCCTTGTTTTTCACGTTGGACCAAACCCCTTTTAGGCCGTGGCTCATCACTGCTCTTGCCCCTTAGTTCGTGGCTACGCTCAATGTGGAACATGACGGCTCGGTTCCTCGGCTCATATGTGGCACCCTTGAACATTAGCTTGTGCACATAGCCGGTAGTAAGACTATCATCTCCCTCTTTTAATTCTTGCTGCACAACATTTGAGAAAGAGCCAAATTTCAAGCAACAACTTTTGAGAGAATTACCATATTCAAACGTTGAGCCATTGCTTGACTTTTCGACATTTGTAGTTGAAATAATTTGATGAGCCATGGGCTCATCACCGTCCGATCGTGCCGCGCGGCCTCCACCCAGCTCGTTTGATCCAGCCCCTCCCGGGGGGACAACTTTACAGAAAACACCCCATAAACACCCCATACTTTCCAAATTTATGATAACCTCCCCATGTATTCGTGGAGGAGCACCTGCTTAGTGCTGCGTCGTCTGTGTGCAATTCCACCCACAGCCTCCATATTCTACGCCTCTCACACTTCAGCCCTTTTTGTCTTTGTAGATGCACTGGAAGTTCTAACAAAATTAATCGCCTTTTCCACTTAATATAACCCAAAGGTCTGACCCCTGTGCCCTAGCTCCCCCGCCCCATTGCCTCACCACAGTGCCACCGCTGCTCTGCTGCATCGCAGCCTGTTCGCCTCCCATTCACCGCCCCTTCCCTGCCGTCTCCATATGCTTCATCATGCCGTCGTCGCCGTCGTCTGAAACCGTCGCTGCGCTCGCCTCCGCGTGGCGCCCTCACCTCCTCCCTAGCCACATCGACGGCTGCCGCCTCCTTCCTCGCCGTCTCCTCTCTTCCCCAAGCCGCTTCCCATCTGCTGTCTCCTCCAGTCCGACGCCGCTGCCTCCTTCCACGCCCCACCGTCGCCACGTCTGCTCTTCTTTCACTCGCCTCCCTCCATGCCGCCAGTCCGCCGCCCCTGCCCCTGGTCCTCCCACCATGGCCTCCGAGGAGGCCAGATCGGTTCACCCCCAAATCACCCGCTCCGCCCCAACCCCTCTGCTCCCTCTCCGGTCAGCGCCCCAGAGCACCACCTCCCCTCTGCTCCCCAAGCCGCACCCGCCTCTGCCTCGGAGCGCCATCGGCTCTCCTCTTCCCCAGCGGCGGCTCGGAGTGTCGCCGGTCTCCTATGCCATCGTCGTCGTCGTCATCACCCCTCCCTTCGCGCCGCCTCTCATCCCCTCACGCCGCTGTAGGGCCTGGGGTGGCCGAATCCGGCGATGGATCTAGCTGCCTCCCCTCCAACAGCTCGGGGTCTCCGCCTCTCCGGCCGACGGCGGCATCCCCCGGGCACCGTCCTCATCACCCTACCAGACCGCATCCTACTACGACTCCGCCGCCCTGCCGGTGCTGCGGATGCCGTGCTTATGCAACTCGCCGACCATGTCCCCGATAATGTCCTATGGCTCTTTGGGTCCGTTTGATTACCTGTGTTCGATTCGTTTTAGAGATTTAATGAGATAAACATAATGTGGTAACATACTCATCTTGGTATTTGACTATTTGTGAGTGGGACGTAATATCTGATACACAGCACGAAATCAGGGTCATGTGCTTTAATGCAGATCTATTTCCATGTTAGAGCAATTCAAATGAATTGTTTGTAGTATCGCTTCCGTTTAGTAGCGTCTGGATTACTTAATGAATTATCATTTCTTGCTACTTATAGCTACATAAAGTTCATTAATTTTATATTGGTCGTCCAAATTATGTGCTGGACTTGGTGGTGTTTGGTGTTGGAAGTTGCCAATCGTTCAGATTACAAAGTGAAAATTCATGCGTATAACATATAGCATTGTGTGGGAGAGTGGAAATGCTATGCTAAACGTTCGACATGGGCTCAAGGACGGTGAACTTACCCCCCTGGTTACTAAAGAATCCTAGTAGTTTGTAGCATTTAACTTTGTGTTCTGGTTGTAGAAAGCCAAAAACTAACTTCAAGTTGCCATTTTTGTGCCATAGAGAATAGATATTACACTTGAAAATAATAATCATAACATCTCAAGGTATATTAAGCTGAAATTTTGAGGTGGAGCGATTATTCAATGCTATATGTTTTTTTGGCTTCTTTTTCTTGAGAGCCCTTTGTGTCTTCCATGGCGAGTTGAACAAAACTAAAGTAATGTTTCTTAATTGCTCAGTTGTATAATCTGTTCTTTCTGTCTGTAATGGCTAATGTTGTCTTGCTATTAAATTGCGGCGTGCTGAAAATTTAATTTATGCCTGTTATAATCCTACTGTTTTTAGGCCTTGTTCTTTTCAGCGTATCGTTGCGTTGGCGTAATACTGTAGCAAATTTGAAAGCTCTCAAAAAAGGTCTAAAGATTATAAAAAAATAATTAAAAAATAGTTTTAGAATCTTTGGAAGGACTACTAAAAGCCACGAAAATCACAACATATAGGCTATATAAAAATAACAAAATTTGCTACAGTAATACTCAACGACACGATACGCTGAAAAGAACATGGTCTTAATGTGTGAGGTGATTTCATTCTGTAAGAATTAGGCTAACTGCCATCTGATAAGGAGCAAATTCAATCCTGTTGGAAGCATGTGACAGAGGAACTATGGGCTATGAGGCTGGGCTTGAGGTTGCTTTCGGAAAAATGACCGAAATAATCAACACTTAAATGGGAAATTAATAAAATAATCTATTGCGTAAAAAAATTACCTAAATAACACCGGGGGCCGCCACCGAGCAAGGCGGCCGCCACCCGGCACGGCTACAGCAGCGCTGCCGCCACCCGGCGTGGCTGCAGCAGAGCTGCCGCCACCCGGCGTGGCCGCGGCCCTGCTGCCGCCACCCGGTGTGGCCGCGGCTCCGCGCACCTGGCCAAGAATCTTGCATTTCCCAGATTAGCGCTAATTAATCGTCCGACCGACAAAACAGTGCAAATAAAATATTCCCTACCGACAAAACAGTGCAATCTTTTGAATAAAATATTACCCAACCGACAAAACAGTGCAAGCTTTTGAATTAATCAAACAGTAATTACACGATTTACGCTAATTAATATCGTTTGGAAGTCACAGTGATCAAAAAATTAAGTGTATATATCGCGTCCTGCCCGCCGTTCGCCTTCACACACTCATTCTTCACGTAGGCATCACACTCATTCCTCACGCAGCAGCCTTCACACTCATTCTGTTCGCTTTTAGTTCTTTGCTTTCAGTTCTTTCAGTTCAGGTATATTTTTCGCAGATATTTTAGTTCAGGATTCACCAAGTGTATGACTTCGCTGATATTTTTTGCTTTTAGCGTGAGGGAATATTTTGGATTTTAAATTTAATTTATTTGTAAACAAAATTTTGGATTTTAAATTTGATCTACTTGCTAATAATTAGTGTTATTACGGTACGTATATGCAACAATTAATCTTGGCATAGTAGTATCGTATGCTAATCTTGCTATTAGTATTGTATGCTAATCTTGCCATATTAGCAGTTAAAATTGTATGTATATATTATACAAAGTATGCTAATCTTGACATGTTGGGCTATCTTTCAAGGATTATACTGATGTTGGCATAATATGTTAATGTTCACACTAATTAATTGAAATAAGCACCATCTTCAGCTAGCTAGCTCTTGCTTCACATTTTTTTCTTAATTTTGCACCGCACCCTAGCACGCACCAGCACTGTAGAGCAGCAGCGCATGCACCAGATTTACCAAGGTAAGAAGCACATACACTGCAACTTCAGTACTTGACAACTTAATTTCGTATATTATGTCTAATTTACGCATGTATTAATTCTTTCAGAAAGTTTAAACCAACCTTGTAACCGTCAGGTCGCATTACTTTTATAGTTACCATAAACATGTTGTGTTAGGTTAACTAAAATTAGGATTACTGATTAATTAGTTAGGTAAGGAGAGAAAATGGTCTACAAATATAATGAAAATTACTGACTTTTTTATAGCATGAAATATATAAATGTTTAAATTTTAATTGCACGTATTGCGCAAATTAATATATAATTGCACGTACTGCTGCTAATGGTGGCTCTCTCCAGTTTTTCCCGTGCTCTAAGCCTCTATTTATAGGCACAAGACGAAACCCTAAAGATGGACGGCTCACATTTGATCTTGAGTTTCGGATCTATCCATCGGACGCCGTCCGGTGCCCATCGGACGCCGTCTGATTAGATTTGGTACACAATTTTGTACGTTGTCGGACGCCGTCCGGTAGGTTCATCGGACGCGTCCGATGAGGTGCTGGCACGCGTACAAAAAGTGCACGCCATGTGTTTCCTCGCGGGCGTAGCCGGCCTCGGACGCGTCTGATAACCCGATCGGACGCGTCCGACAGCAGGGTTCTGTGCAAGTTTTAACTCCATCAGACGCCGTCCGGTAACTATCGGACACCGTCCGACAGGGACAGTGCAACCCGAGCCGTCTAGGGACTTAGTCGTTTCGAGCTTCACTCACTGGGAATTTGGCGCTGTCGGACCCCGTCCTAAGAGCGTCGGATGCCGTCCGACAGAGGGTGTGCATTCAGGACTTAGTCGTTTTTCACCTCGAGCATTTACCGGACTCCGTCCGATAATTGTCGGACGCCGTCCGATAGCGGGGTTGCAATTGGGACTTAGCCAAATTTTGGCTTGGGCTCATCGGACGCCGTCCGACAGTGGTCGGACGTCGTCCGATGGGGCTGAAATTTTTGCCCCTCTTGGATTTTGGCTCTACCGACTTCGCCCGATATCACACCTAGGGTTGTGGGCCTGCCTTATCGACTTGTGAAATCGGCGGGAGGTTTAGATCACTTGGGCGGGAACTTTCGCGCCTAAAACAAATATCTGGCTTGGGTTGCTTAGAGGCTACGAAACCCCGACTGCTGTCGCTCCCCTGAACTCTCTTGAACCTAGACAGGTAGCCTAACTCCGGACCCTGCTCAGTGGGACCCTGCTGCCAGAGACTACATGATCTGCAGGCCTATACTGCTACACTCACACAAAGAAATAGAAGAACTATAAAAATAAGTGTTCTTAATCTTGTGAGGTAGTCGACGTGCTAATCTCGGTCATCAATTACCAAAACCAAATGACAGGCGGGAAGCCTGGGGAGCCTGTACTTACAATCTCCCCTTTTTGGTAATTGATGACAACACCTGCAAATCCAACATGACAACGCACAATTACAATCTCTGGTGAAATGGGTTAGCTTAGAAACATTACATGCCAACAACGAATACAAGAGACTAGGCCAATGAATAGAGTGCAATGTACGTATAAACATGAGCTCCCCCTAAATCAATGCATTCCACTTGAGAATACTATCACATCACATGGAGCAAACCATCTCTATCCTAATCTCCATCCTAGGAGCAAAGCATTTCCTAAGCCTACCTTCTCCCTGCTTTGCATCAAAAACATGTCAATGCCCAATGTGTTTTTCTAAAGCATGGATTTGCAATTATTTCTCCCCCTTTGGCATCAATGACCACAAAGTAGCAAAACATGGGATTAACAGTAAATTAAGAGCTTTAGAGGTTATACTAGTACAAACACGCCTATAAGTCCTCCACACTCAAAATCTAGCCATCTCAAGATCACAATGTCACAAGATCAACTAGAACAAAAATTGATAGATGTATAATTCAAGTTATTATGACCTAACGCAAATATAAGATGAAAAATGGCTAGAAGTATCAAGAGTTGCTGCAAAATTCAAAAGGGGACAAAAGATGCACCATAGCACTAGAAGATGCATTACAAGCTACACATACTATCACCGAGCCTATTTGAGACTAAAACATTTTTGGTTGAGCTCATTTTTAAAAGATTTTACATTTTACACTTTGAATGTTCTCAAATTTTGCCATGTCTCAAACCATAGGCGACGCCACCCAGCATGACACTAAAAATGAACGTTTCGGTCATCCAAAGCTCCCCTAAGTTCATGCCCAGTGCCATGGCAAGCTATCTAATCGAGGAGCCATTGGTGAGACATGTATGACCAACTGTGGCCTTATTCACATTTTAGCAAATTATACAAATTTGGCTCAACACTTTTTCAGAGTTACTTAATTTAGCAAAGTAAAGACATGTGCAAAAAAGAAAGAACACAATCTAGACTTAAAAGCACCAAACCATAGACGACGCCACCCAGCATGACACTGAAGATGAACGTCTCGGTCATCCAAAGCTCCCCCTAAGTTCATGCCCAGTGCCATGGCAAGCTATCTCATCGAGGAGGCATTGGTGAGACATGTATGACCAACTGTGGCCTTATTCATATTTTGCAAATTTGGCTCAACACTTTGTCAAAGTTGCTCAATTTAGCGAAATAAAGACATGTGCAAAAAGAAAGAACACAATATAGACTTAGAAGCACATGGTCAACCAAAGAGTTTAGAGCAATCAAATGATATTAGAAACTATAGTCCTTCTAACACATGCTCTTGGCTTTCAATTACATGATATATTTAGTTAAGCACAAATTGAGCTAGTGACATGGTTAACACATGCTATAGCTATCAAATTCATATGATGAACATGTAGGCAATGAATAATATCCAGTATAACAAGCAAAGCACCTACATGCTCAAAACTAGCTTCAAAAGATTTGCAATGAATGGTATAGCCACACGACGGACTCAGGCAATATTTGACTTGTCTAAAATGTTCAACTTGTCGGGGATAAAATTATGGCCCATTGCCATGGCCTACTCTCTGACGGCCCAATCGAACAGCCTACCAGGGCTCAGCTCCCTGGAAGGTTCTATCAGGCCCATGTGCATCGTATCGAACAGCTCCGTGATCGGTATGATCCGTGACGGCCAAGACATCGTGTTTGAGTCCGTCTCGAACAGGAGTTCTGCACGGCTACGTAAAGACCCGGACGTTGGTTTTTCGGATTGGATTAGGAGTCGTGATCCCCAAGAATTTGAGTTTACCTTATCGACCGTGAGATGTATTTGGCATGGTACGAGTTCGTTACGTATTCATAGTTAGCCCGGTCCGATTCTCCTCCGGTAAGTCGGTTCATCAACACTATATAAACCGGCCCCTACGACGTGTAGAGGGGCCAGAGGCCTGATGTAACTATTTACCGTAATAACTTCGTATAGCATACATTATACGAAGTTATACGAGTAGAGGGGCTAAGAAACTTCGCATTGTCGCATACTACTTCCTGTACCCATAACCTCGCCAAGAGTTGTTCATCTCGTCGAGTTCCACCTTGTAATCCTCTTTGATATAAAGAAAGGCTGGATGTAGGGCTGTTATCTCTCTGAGAGGCCTGAACCAAGATAAAAACCTATGTCTCCCTGTAGTTCGTTGATTGCTGTTCGTGTTGTTCGGCGTGTCTCCTATCTCCCCTTCTCAAGAACCTTAGTTGACTTGAGATTGATATCTCAACCGTCGACAAAGGCCACTTTGTGTCCTCGGCCGCCCACGTGGCCGACGACACAAAGTAACCTCCAGGCCCACATGACATCGCTAAAGAGGTGTTATCGACATTCTGACAGGTGGACCTAGGGTCAACTTGTGTAGTGGGCCCAGGGTAGACCGACAACAAAAATTGACCAGGTGAGGCCTTTCGGTCAGAACGGCTTCCCGTATGGCGGCCACTAGGGACCTGGTGGGAAGCACCTTATGTCATCGGTCATACCTAGGCCGAGGACACAGGTCACGGCTAGGGAGCGCCGTGCGGGATGGATTTGTGTCCTTAGCCCTATGTCTGGCTGAACCATGTCGTCGGCTTTGTGTCATCGGCCAACCGAGGACACAGACTTATGTCGTCAGTTTTTGTGACGTGTCGTCGGTTTTGAGCAAGGACGCTGATAGAGATCCTTGTAGTGATTTGAACTTCCCACGGCAACAAGGTCTCCTATTTGTGTTTTCTCTCATTTCTCTACACATTCATGACATATCAGAGTTAGACCTGCCCATATGCAGCCCGATCCGGTAAGCCCAACCTGGCCCGACCAATGCACCGAGCCAGGTTTGGGCCTCGATTTGAAGCCCGGCCACAAAGCCAGACCTGGACCCGAGAAAAATGCACAGACAGCCGTGACCTGGTCGGACTCGAGCCCGAATTTGGAGGCCCAGGACACCGGGCCAGGCTCGGGCTTGGTATAGCGGAACCGAGCTTTTCCCTTGAGCAGGTCGTGGATGTATTTCTCCTGGCATATGAATGTCCCGGTCTTGAGTTGCTTGATTTGAAATCCCAAGAAGAAGTTCAATTTGCCCATCATCGACATCTCGAACTCCTTACTCATCATGTCGCTGAACTCCGTGACGAAGGACTCATTTGTGCTACTGAAAATGATGTCATCTACATATACCTGGCACAGGAACAGATCTCAATCCACCACCTTAGTGAATAGAGTCGTGTCGACCCTTCCAACAGTGAATCCCTTGCCAATGAGAGTGACCCTGCTCGGCAATAAGATGGGGCCGTAATGGCTGCTCACGAGCAAGATGTTCGCCGCAGTCTTGACGAATCCATCAACCAAACCTTGGCGCAGATCCGTGATCAGCGCAAGCGTTAGCGACGCGACCCGCCTCGCGCACCTACGCCAAATCCCCCAGCAGAAGTTCTGCCTGCTCGGGTTGAACCCCCGTGTGACCGGACTCCGGTCGGTCTGAACGCGGACGCCTCAGGGATCCCAGGACCCCTCGAACAGAGCCGAGAACGGCTTCAAGCCCTGGCAACGGTGGTCAGATCCACCAACCAGGCCAACCTCGCCCTCATGGGCGACGCTGTTGCCTCCCATCTCGAGCGACTGGCCGAAGGCCTTAAGTCCATAGGTGAGGTCAACACCTCCTCCGGACAGGGCAGTCAGCCTGTCCGGGTGGATTCGGACAGCGAGCGATTCGATCGATCGCGTGACCCCGTCACCATCGAAGGATCACTGTCCACTAACAAGCTACCCGTAATCGATGGCGCTCGCCAAGTCCCCGTGGTCACCGTGATCACAGGGGTAAACGTGCGCGCGACGATCGCGGACGATCCCCTCGTGAGGAGCGCATCGTAGCAACCACGAGGAGGGAGCGTGGCGATTTGTTTCGGAGAGAGTTTCTCCAGGCGGAAACCTCCCGCTCAGCTAGAGTTCCTCCAGGCAACAGTACTAACGTCTTCTCGAGACTAGGTTCTGCGGGAGAAGGTGGCCGATCTTATGATTTGGGTTGCAGGGCTTTCTCTGATGAGCTTCGTGCTGTCAGGTGGCCCTCCAAGTTCAAGCCCGGCCACGTGGAGAGGTACAATGGCACTCAAAACCCAGAAGAATTCCTTTCCATCTACGCTGCCATCATGGCAGCCAGGGGGGACGAGCTAGTCATGGCTAACTACCTCCCGACTGTACTTGAGGGAGCTGCTCGGACGTGGCTGTTCAATCAGCAGGAAGGTTCCATCTGCTAGTGGAACCAGCTTTGTGACGCTCTGATCGCCAACTTCCAGAGCTTTTACGTGCGTCTGGGTAAGGAGGATGATCTGCACCAGATGATCCAGATGAACGGGGAGACCCTTCGCAACTTCGTGAAGCGTTTCATTAAGATCCGCAACACGATCCCGAACATCTCGGATGAATCTGTTGTCCGCGCCTTTAAAAACGGAGTTCGCGACGAGCGGCTCACCCAGGATCTCGAGATCCATGAGACCTGGACCGTCAATGACCTGTTCAAGGCGGCTGACCGCTATGCCAATGCGGTAGAGCGCGTTTAGTACAAGAAGGCGTTCGACAAGGGCGAGCTGCCCGCCCAGCCTGGTGTGGATGAGAAGAAAAAGAGCAGCAACAATCCTGGTGACAAGAAGTCCCAGAAGAAAAAGAACAAAGGTGACGCGAACAATACCGTTGCTGGTATAGATCGCGCACTTCCTTCCAAGGATGGGCAGAAAAAGCCCAACAATAACTATAAGGGCAAGAAACCTGCTCAGGGAGGCGGACAAGGCAAGAAAGGTCCGAGTGACCGATTTTGCAAGTTCCACCAACATTACGGACACGACATACGCCATTGCAGGACTTAGGCTGCAAAGCTTAAGGATTTCTACAACGGCAAGGGCACAATGCCCACCCTGCTCAAACATGGTGATGCCGGCAAGGACAAGCGCCAAGCCGATGGTGGCGATCGGGACGACGATGATGAATATCAGGAGCCCGTGAACCACATCGCCATTATCTTCGGCGGCTCCTCGGCTTATCCCTCTCGGCGCAGCCTCAAGGAACCTGCCCAGGAGGTCCACAACATCGAGAAGGGCAAGCCTCAGCCCGAATCGATGAAGTGGATCGAGACCTCTATCTCCTTCTCTAAGGAGGATTGCCCCATTGGGATGACCAAGCCTCAGAGGCTCCCACTGGTGGTCGCTCCGACCATCAGCAACGCTAGAGTTGGCCGCGTTCTGATCGACGGCGGGAGTGCTCTAGACTTGCTATCTGTAAAGGTCTTGGACGAGATGCAAATTCCTCGCTCCAAGTTAAAGGAAGTCGCAATGCCCTTCTATGGGATTATCCCGGGAGAAGCTGTTCAACCGTTGGGGCAGATCGTTCTGCCGGTTACCTTCGGTAGCCTAAGCAACTTCCGAACAGAGTTGATCACGTTTGACGTGGTCGATTTCCCATCCGCATACAACGTGATCTTGGGTCGGCCATCTCTTGGCAAGTTTACGGCCATAACCCACCATGCATATCATTGCGTGAAGATCCCGTGCCCTAGCGGCATGATCACGGTCAAGGGCAACTACAAAGCTGCTGTGGACTGCGACAAGCAGTCTCTTGCCCTGGTTGACCAGCTTCCGCCGCGTGGTCCCGAAGTTCCGCAGACCAAGTCTGCATGCCCTAAGGTTTCTATCCAGCCAGGGGGAGAGACCAAGGAAGTTCCGCTGTCTCTTGATGACTCTTCCAAGACAGTTCACTTGGGGCCAATCTGGACCCCAAATAGAAAAGCGAGCTCATTGCCTTCCTCCGAGCTAATGCAGATGTGTTTGCCTGGAGCCATCTGACATGCCCGGAGTCACAAGGGAGGTTATCGAGCACAAACTGGCAGTCCGGCCGAACAAAAAGCCCGTTCGTCAAAAGCTTCGACGCTTTTCAGATTTCAAGCAAGGGATCATCAAGGATCAGCTTGGCAAGCTGCTCGCTGCTGGTTTCATCCGCAAGGTTGATCACACCGAGTGGCTGGCCAACCCTGTGATCGTGAAGAAGAAAGGCGGCAAGTGGAGGATATGTGTCGATCACACAGATTTGAACACTGTTTTTCCTAAGAACAATTTCCCGCTGCCTCGCATAGACCAACTGGTCGACGCGACTGCGGATGCCTAGTTTTTGAGTTTTTTGGATAATTACTCTGGTTATCACTAAATAAGCATCTCCCCCGAGGATGAAGAGAAGACTGTCTTCATCACCCCCTTCGGCACTTTCTGCTATACGACCATGTCTTTCGGTCTGCGCAATGCTGGTGTCACGTTCCAGCGCTTGATGGAGAAGACTTCCAGAACAGCGCGGAAGAAACCTGAAGGTCTATGTGGACGACATAGTTGTAAAGAGCAAGTATGCTCCAGATCACGTTAAAGACCTGGCCGAGACTTTTCGTAATCTCACCAGGCATCAAATAAAATTAAATCCAGAGAAGTGTACCTTTGGTGTTCGATCTGTAATGTTGCTCGGTTACATTATCGGTTCGCAAGGTATTTCTGACAATCCTGAAAAAATCGAGGCCATTGAAAACATGCAGGCTCCGACTACCGTTAAGGAAGTTCAGAGCCTCACTGGGCGGATGGCTGCTTTAAGCAGATTTATTTTCCGTCAAGTCGAACGCGGGCTGCCCTTCTTTAAGGCCCTGCGCAAGCACAATGGTTTCGAGTGGACGGAAGAGGCTGATAGATCTTTTAAAGATTTGAAGCAATATCTGTACAACCCACCTGTCTTGACTACCCCGCGGCATAGCGAGCAGCTTTTGCTGTACCTCGGCTATACGCCACAGGCGGTGAGCGCGGTTTTGACGGTGGAAAGGGAAGGCATCTAGCGGCCAATCTATTACGTGAGCGAGGTACTTCATGGATCAAAGGAGCGTTACCCTGAAGTCCAGAAGCTACTCTACGCCTTGCTCATGACCTTCAGAAACTTCGCTACTATTTCCAGGTGCATCAGATACTGGTCTCGACCAAGTTCCCTCTTGGAGAAATCCTAAGGAACAAGGAAGCTGGCGGACGTACGGCTAAGTGGGCAATGGAACTAGCAGAGTTTGATATTCTGTTTGCTGCCCGAACTGCTATTAAATTTCAGGTCCTGACTGACTTTGTCGCAGAATGGACCTGCCCGCCCAAATCCCAGTAAGCTCCCGAGCAACCTGAAGGACCCCCTGGACCATGTTTTTTGATGGCTCGCGCACTGGAAACTCGGGGGCTGGTTTTGTTCTCATCTCCCCTCAAGGAGAGCAAATCCAGTATTCTATGCAACTACACTTTATGGCGACAAACAACGCCGCGGAGTACGAGGCCCTCCTCGCGGGATTAAGAGCGTGCAAGTCGCTCGGCGTCCAACGGCTGACTGTGAAGGGAGATTCATAGCTAGTCATCAATCTGGTAAACAAGGAGTATCAGTGCTGCGATGACTCAATGGTGCGATACCTGGTTGAAGTGAGGAAGTTGGAGCGGCACTTTTGATTTTTCGAGTTGCTCTTCGTGTCCAGGAAGGACAACTTCTTAGCCGACCAGCTGTCCAAGTATGGATCCTCACGTGAACCTGCTCCGGCAGGGGTGCTCGTCGTGCACCTGTACAAGCCCTCAATCACGTCTCCGGACGAGGCAATAGAGACAGGTGGTGCTGTCTCCGTTATTTGCTAGGCATATCTTACAGCAAGAACAACAAAGCCTTTTAGCCCCAAGCAAGCTGAGCTAGCCAAATCTTCAAATCAAAAAACAATATGGATGGTCTGTATTAGGGAAAAAATATTCTTATAGAGCTTTTTTTTGCATATATCATCAAAACATAAGTGTATATAACCAAGAGCAGTATCCATTGTTTAATATCCATACCATCAATTGGCATGACCCTGAGTAAGTAAAAAATGCAGGCTATGGTGCTAGCTGAAATCCTTACCTGACTTGCTAACAGAGCACCTCCATGAATCTTTGGCTATTCATATCTATCTTGAAATGTGATGTAAATAAAATACACCATGCTTTTATTGGCTAATATCAATTGTTCAATGCCCACATCATGGACTGGCATGAGCATTACCTTGAGTAAGTTAGAATTAAAGTGGCACTGTGCTAGTTAGGATACCACAGTAGTTTTATTGGCTAATATTTACCTTTTCTAACCTCTAATGTTACACTAAAAATAGTAAAGGTTATATATATGCTAGTATTTACTTTCCCTAATCTGTAAAGTTAACAGAAAATTGGACAGATCATATGAGCATAGCATCTTAACCGTTAGGGCCAAAATCAATTTTCCTATAGGAACATCTAAAGAAAGATGTGATCTTAGAACAAAAGAATCAAAGCACAATTCAATGCCAATAAATATACAAATTAAATGCCAGTCACAGAATGTTAGGAAATTTTGATTTCACTTTTGAAGGTATCGAATACATGCCTGGGCATTGATTGTGCTCTCATGACAGATGTAGATATCTCAACACTGCAAATATCCCTCTAAATATCATAATCTTTAAATATTTTTTTTCATGATATTTATGCGGTAAAGTATTTTTGAGAATTTCTAGAGTCTAAAAATTAGTAATTGTGCCACATATGCAAGTGAATAAACAAAACCGGATGTCGCATACAAAATCGAATGAAGGAACTTCCCCGAGAAAAGAGAAATTTGATAACTTAGATTCTTTGCAAAGTCCCGCTTTGTATCTTCAAGCACTTTAGCAAACATTGGCTGCTCTCCACCCTGGTGCTTTGCTATGTAAAGCTCTTGTCATCTTCACCTGCACCAAAACCATCCTCACCAACATCTGCCATTTTTTTCCAATTTTTATCCTATACGGCCAGTCCTTTGGCCTTTACAAAGACCAAAAAAAAAAACTAAATCATTGAACTAAAAGCAGGTCTTAGTCTATTGGTTGATCACAAGACAATGGTGCTAGAGGTTCCCGGTTCAAGTCTAGCAGCAGATCTCGGGCGCACGTGATGAGTGCTAGCAGCAGCTCGCTGCGCCGTGATGATAAACTGATGATTTGATCGCTGCATATCGACGAGACGAAAACGAGCTCGATCAGCAAAGAGGCCTTCTTGGGCTTTGACTTTAGCCCGATATTACTAGGCCAACCTGATGCCAAGTTTTCTGTGACGATTCTTTTGTGACGAACTTTTAACTTTCGTCACTAAAAGATAGGGCTAACCGACGCATGGTGCGTGTTACGACGACAGAAATAAAATCGTCACAAAAAAAGTAGTTTTCTGTGACATTAGTTGACATCGCCAAGGAGTTTTTGTCATAAATAATCACTTTTCTAGTAGTGATGACATTTACGAGATTTTTTTTAAAAAGGACTAATGCGTTTTAAAATGCAGAGGTCTTCTTCCTTGCTTTAAAGGGATCAACGGATTTGTTTGATTATGATCTCACCGAGACTGAAGATGTGAAGGTTAGTAAAATTATCTTCTATTTCTTCTAAATAAGTAGTGACTTTATTAATTTTATGATCATGTGAAGCTATTATAACTAATGTGTGATTGTGGACGAGGTTTCGTTCTAGTGATAGAGGCTATAGTGATAGTGCTACCCACCAGAGTTTCTAATATTATACTAATATTATATAGCATTTAATTCCGCCTTCTTTCATATATACTAATATTATACAGCGTTTCTAATAATGATATATAGAACGTACGATTAGTTGTTGTGTCACAAATTTAATGTGAAGAGAGCGGGAGAGAGTATGTGTGTTTCTTAATTTAGAGACGATAACATTAAAGATATTTATGTTATGTACGTTTCTTAGGCGAATAAACTTTCATGGAAAAGCTCATGTACATCTTTGGCGCTCACTGTTAGGAATGCAAATAGACGATGCTAACATTGAACACATAATTTACTCAGCAAAATCTAAAACGGGCACTTAACTATTAGGGGAAAAAATGGTAGCCCGTGCTACCCTAGGATAGTCATTCCACACTTTTAATCCATTAATCTAGTCGTGCAAAAGTTTAGTACATCTGATTCATAGGACGCCTTTTTCATCCGGCGAAAAAAGGGCGAATGCAGTGAGGGCACGACGGAGATGCCGACACTGGAGGGCGACTGCTACGACGGGCTGGAGAAGACTGCAAAAAAGAAGGTCATTTATCAAGAAACAAAGCACTGTGTCTGAGGAGCGTTTTCTCCTGTCTAGAGGAGGGGGGACGCACACGGGGTCTACCTACACACAACCAAACCTGAGTCTAAACAATGACGGCTACTGAATATATAGCGACGGCTAGGGTTTGGGGCGCTCAACCCTAGGGTTACATGGGCCATGGGCCCAAAGTGGAGGTGGCGCAGCACCCGGCAGATTTTGACGTCCTCTTGATTTCGCGATTCCTATTGATTCTGATAGAATTTGATCCTCAAACTGGATCCATTGGAAAGCTCCCGTTGTGGGCTTGTCCGTGCATACCAAGAACATCCAAAACGGACTTCGTATGACCGAGTTATGATCATTTCAAGTTGGATTGCTCCTGGGGGCCGAACTGGGCTCGTGGACGACGAATTGGGTTTAATCCTTGGTTGGGCCTTGAGCAACATGGGGGTTTGGGCCTGAGGTCGTCGAGGAGGTGGAGATGCGCCTTTGTTAAATGCACCTTCAAGTATGGGTGGCGGCCAAGGTGGCGGCCGAAGTAACGGAGATGATGACGCCATATCCGGAGGCCAACTGTGTGATCGACCCGGCCAAGGTGGCGGTCGATGGTACCATGTCGATGAAGCCATCATAGTAGACGTACAAGAAGTAGAGAATGTAGTGAATTGTCGCCAACTTGTTATGACCGTAGTGGAAGTAGGAAAAGTAGTGGCGGTCACATCACTTTGTAATTGCACTCATGAAAAAAATCCTAAAATTATTAGGTGTCCCAAGCGTTTTTAAAGAGATAAAACATAAGGTAAAATTTGGTTTTATTAATTGTGTTGATAAAACCTATTATAGCTATTATTTTATAATCCAATAGGCTATGTTATACACAAGCTTTACTTAGAATTGGGATGGGGCAATGTCAACACGTGGCCTATGTTCCCAAATATATGTCTTACCTTTTCCAAATTTTTGTGCAACCCGCAAATTCGGATTAAGCCCAAAAAGGTCTTATTTGGAAGGTATCTCGCATGAAATATGAGAAATACTTTCCCAAAAAATCCCCAAAATTTTGGGTGTCTTCTAGAAGCTTTCAACTACCTATTCCCCGAGTTTCAGCCGAAATTATGAAGGGGGAGTCGGATTCCCAATTCGACAAGCTTCGAATTCTACTCCGAGTCGGATTCGGTTTCCTAAACCTTTCCTATTTCATCCCAGCTGAATCTACCCCTCCCCAGCACTATATAAACCCCCCATGACCACCCCTTGATGACCACAACTTGTGGAGCCTCAAGGTTGGAGCCCTAGACACCAAACCTTAACCCCCCGATCACTTTTTGGGGCATTCTCTATCTGTGCCGAACCCAAACCCTAGATTAGATACCTCCACGTTGTAGAGCTCGTCGAGACAACCAAGATGTATATATGGAACGCCGCAATTGGTGAAGAAATGAAGGAGTTATGCGTAGCCGAAGTTTCGAGCGATCTGGAGGCCGCCGCCGCGTCGACATCCCCAACGGCATCTTGCCATCCGCGTCCCGCCCCGCGAACCACCGCCTGCCACCTGTCCCGCTGCCACCCCGCTCCCACTGCCCAACCGCACGCCGCCACGCGTCCTGCCACCGCCCGCGCGTGCTATGCCGTTGCTGGCTCCATTGCACGGTGGGGCCCGCCTGTCGACCTCTTTGCAGCACTGATCGGTGGGGCCCACCTGTCGGCGCCGGCTAGGTGTTTTAACCCTTTAATATTTTCCCGGGAATTTCTATTTATTCTGAAACTTCCCGAAATTATTTTGGGAGTTCCCGAGCTCCGATTCAGGTGATTCCAGAGCCATTAATTTACAAATAATTTCTAGAATTTTAATATTTTTTATTATTATATTTTCATTGCTTAGATCGGTTGTTTGCTTTAGTTTCCTCGATCTATGTGTAGATAACGTATTTTTGGAACTGGATACTGTTGCCGGGAATTTCTGTAGGAGATCCGCAAAGCTCCGACTTCTTCAAAGGCAAGCACTAGTTTGCATATTCCCATCCCATGTTTACAATTTCACTTTATATCTTTCTGTTATAACCACTACTTGCATTCATATTAGACTAGTGCGTGTGTACCTGACCATGCTAGTCTTCTACTATCATGTTGTAGCCTTGATTGATGAAGCCCTCTATTGTTCCATAGCTTATCCTTTGTCTAGATGGTAGCGTTGCATTGGGTATTCAAGGCCTTGTTCTTTTGAGCTGATCTGAACGGCTGAACGGCTGAAATGACTGAACTTCGAGAGCTTCTCGAGATGGTCTCGAGATTCGGATATATTTTGTTTGACTTGCTTTTTAAAGCGTTAGAACCCACCTTCAAAACAGCGAAAAAACGGACTAAAAAAACTCAAAGCATATGTGTTTTCAAAACGTAGATAAGTTGTTAAGCTGAAAAGAACTGGTTCTAAAATGAAATGGCGGAGCTAAGGCTTCAATGTGTTTTGATTAAAACCTAATCAACTAAAATCAGTGTGTGTTTGATTAGACGGTCATGGACGGGGCGAGAGGTTTCCACATATAGTCCCGCTATTTTCATAATTGAAATTTACTTGTGCAGTCTGGAATTGGACTGGTGTGATGATGCATCTTCCTTTGATGATTGTTGGTAATGTATTGAGATCATGCATTCACTTAATTAAAACTTGACAACTAAAATTGCTTAGTAATAAGTTTTGTGTAAAATAACCCTTCCCTTCGTCCTTTGCCTTTGCATATAGTTGGCGTCCACTAAACTCCAAAATTAGACGCCAACATACGCCGGAACTCCGGTAATTTGGGGGAAAATCAATATTTATGCTTGCATTTTATTTAAACTAATAAATTTCCGCAAGTTTTGGTGATCAGTATTAATCCACAGGAATAAAATGGAGAAAACCGGGAGCTGAACCGGGCTCAGAAGTCGGTCGGCCGACCGGACCCTTGCCGGCCGACCTGGACTTTTCATCTAACCGACTCCATTTTCCCTCAGGTGATCAAGAAGCACAAAATGAAGATATATACTCCATCTACTCAAGGCGGTTTGATCCAAGGGCAACACTTCCTTCACAATTGGGTGACTTGGCTATTAAGGAAGCCAATTGTACTGACCTTAACTGCCAAAACCGACGCAAGGGGAAGATCAACACCACACAAGAAGCATCCCAGGCGAAGGGGACAGCTTGGATCAACCAAAGCCCGGTCAACCAACCGGGCTAGGTCGGCCGACCACCTCGAGATCCCCTTTGGATTCTTCTTCGGATGGTGGCTTGCTTACACGTGTCCCATGGCGTGGAGATCACTCATTGGCTGCGGATGGCTATATTAGGACCCCCCTCACCTCACTTAAGAACACCACACCACACCATATCCCTCTCATTTGGAGTTACTCCTCACTTGTTAGAGTAGTTAGTTTGGGAGTTGGAGTTGAGTCGAGCTAAAGCTCGGAGTTCCGAAATCGTCTTCGGGAATTCGGGTAATACATCTTGTATCCTTTCCCTTCTATAAGACTTTGCTTTTATAATATAAGTGTCTTTCATTATCTGTGCTGAGCATATTTACACTAAGTGAGAAGTGTGAATTATTAGAGCGGTTGATTAAGTTCATCTGGTTCCGAGTCTGGGTTCATTCTCAGATGCTTAGAATAGCCTAAGTATTGAACTTGAATCGCTTTCCTAGGATCCGGGAAGGAGTGATCGGATACAATAGCAGACGTGGTGTCTGAGATTATCTCTGACTTGGTTTACACCCATTCCAGTGTATTTTGTGGTAGGTGGTAGGTGATGACAGCCCTATCCATCTGAGATTTATCTCATGTGTAATTCATTGCGTTAGGATTTGGACCAGTAGGGCCCAATCAGGGGTGATCATAACCATTCGGTGTTCTTAACTGATATAGGGTGGTAGTGAATCGGCGGAGCTCCGACAAAGTTTTTAAAACAAACCTCCAAACTCATATTTGCTATCTCAACCTGATAATTGATTGCACTGTTAAGGAACTTTATACTCTTCTCGTTGTCCTCCCAACTATCTGCCTAACTTATCTTTTTATACTCCTTTGTGTGTATGTCACCGGTCTTATTATCTTATTATATTATCTTATCCTTACCTCCGTTAACTAGCTGGCTAGTATATTAAACAATATCGATATTAAAATTATCCTTCTCCCTCGTCCCCTATGGATTCGAGACTTTGGAATACTCCTGGGTGAAAACTACAAGCTATATCCGTCCGCTTGCGGATTATTTCTAATAGCATAAGAATCGCCAACACATACATTGTTAAAAATCGCTTGCTGGGTAGCCGCGTACTCATTATATCTATCGCGGATAATTATATTATTTAAGTTGCAAGTCTGATCAGAAACAGGAGGGTCCGAACTCAGGTGTGCTGGACTAGCTGCGTGTGTCCGGGTCAATTGCTTGGATATCGTTGCTAAAGACTGTTGCTGCTATGATGTTTTCATTACTCGTTGTTAATATTTGGTAACACCTGTCTTATTGTAATAGCATATGATACTAACTTGAAGTACTCCGTTATTTTGAATAATAATGGAATGTCAGCGATGATAATCATTGTCCATCATGAGGTACTAGTCTGAGCCTAATATCAGATCATGGTGTCGGATTCCCTGTGGAGACACAGGGGGTTGTGACAGCTAGGGCCGATTGAGACAACCAGGATTGGAGATGGTTGCTAGAGCCAAAACTGTTGTTGGGGTCATCGGAGTTGAAGCAAAGGTTAGGACTCAATATCGGAGGATCGTTGGAGATGGGAGTCTCATCGAAGCTTACTAAAGATATATGGAAGAAGGGGAATGGCGAATCCGGGATAAATTTGAATAATGTAGAGTGACAAAAAAGGTCCATAATGACATAGTTATCATAATTTGCATTTTATAATGGCATGCTAGTAAATACTGATTTTTTGGATATTTTTGTAATCTAGAAACTTTAAAGTGGTGTGAATATATTAAGAAGAATTTTACCATATTTGAAGAAGTATCGGGTACCAAAGAGAAATTAGTTCGGAGGTAGATTAGGTATTTAAGAAGATATCTTTCTTTATCCTCTTCAAATCCCTAGACGACGTCAAATTCACATCGCCATCTTTGCTGCTGCAGACCCTGCCCACCAGAACTCACATCACCACCATCAGACATGCGCAACAACGCGCACGACGATGACAACGATGCAGCGGCACTAAGCGCGGGACAACGGCGACAAGGAGCGAGCGGCACGACAGCGGCGGCACATTAGTTGTTAGGGCAAGTGAGGCGACAAAGGAGAAGATTAAAAGGAAAAATTGAGGAAATGTCATATCTACCCATTCTAGGGGTGGTACTGCCAGGTATCCAAAAAAATATATCTTTACAATACACGTTGGCAAATATACTAAGGTCATAGTATAATTTAGATCTGACCGTTCATTTAAAGAGT
Organism: Raddia distichophylla; assembly: GCA_005191435.1. Taxonomy (NCBI): domain Eukaryota; kingdom Viridiplantae; phylum Streptophyta; class Magnoliopsida; order Poales; family Poaceae; genus Raddia; species Raddia distichophylla. The sequence continues at coordinate 3,399,420 of SPJY01025704.1, read as the reverse complement.
CCCTCACAAAACATATACTAGCAGTGTAGTTCTAATACTACTATGGTAGTATAAAAAATTTAAAAGCGATATAAACAATTAAATTGAAAGTGATAGACGGTTTGTATTCACTAATGTGTACCGTAGATTTCTCAAAAAAATAAAGTAATGTACCAAAATGTACTACTATCTAACCTTAACCATTAGATCTGTTAGGTTATGCCTCCAAATATTAGTTTTTACTAATTTGCCCTTGGGCATGCCTATATAAAGGCCCCCCTTGTACCCTGAACATCTTGCACCATTATAGTGATTGTTTTCCCCGTGGTTTTTTTCCTCTCCACCTTGGAGGGGTTTTTTCCACGTTAAATCCTGTGTTTGTGCTTCCTATTCCCAACAAGTGGTATCAGAGCCCTCCGATCCTCAGATCCTACGGCCTGAGTTCCTCGCGGGTGAAAACCCTAGCTACCCACAAATTTTCCCTGCAGCCGCCGTCGTTCCAAACCGCTGGCCTCCGTCCACCCCGCCGCCTCGCGACAGTATCTCGGCGCCTCCCGGCGCCGCCCGTCGCCTCTTGCTCAGCGACTGTTGCAGTTCCCGTCGCCGGCTACGTGTCGGCCTTCTGACCCGCCGCGCCGTTCTCCGCGCGTCGCGCAGCCCGTGCCGGCCTGTGCAGCGGGTCGCCTCACGCCACCGTGTGGTTGCTCCTGCCTCCTGCTGCATCTAGTTGCTCTCCTGTGCATATCGTTGCATGCAGTCAAAGCCTCTTTTTGGGCATCGATTTCCGTGCGCAAAAGGAATAAAAAAGGGCTGCATTGTGTGTTCGTGATCATCCAGGAAGCAACACCATTCTCACACTCATCTATTTTGCTACGTGCACACTATTTCTTGCACCAGGAAATTCGCTGCTTTAATTGGTTTTCTTCGGATCCGGTCCAGATTAATTCTTCAGGGATTATTTCTCCTTATTTTAATTTCTGATATTTGTTTTTGCCATTATGTCTGCAAAACTTGACATTGCAAAATTCGATGGCAAGATCAGTTTTTCTATCTGGCAGGTTCAAATGAAAGCCGTTCTCACACAGCTCGGTGTCCGGAAAGCTCTTTTGAAGAAATCGGAAAAAGTTGATGAAAGTGAGTGGGAAGAACAGGTTCAAAAAGCTTTGTCTGCCATACAGCTCAGTTTGTCTACAGATGTTCTGCGCGAAGTTATTAAGGAGGCGACTGCCGCCTCCCTATAGGCAAAGTTGGAGTCG